>JANRMT010062832.1:5988641-6001428 GCA_026402145.1 Polypterus bichir lapradei | reverse complement strand
AGAGTGAAAAATTGAAGGGGGTCTGAATACTTTCCGTACCCACTGTATATGCATAAGTAAAATATCAATTCATTTAAAGTCTTAATTGATATGATTTTACTATTACTGTTATTATATTATATAATGTATATTTTAACATTTATAAATTGGTTAAGGCACTACCCTTTTTTAGCTTTGATATTTGTAGTTGTGAAGACTAAGAGTTTTTCTATTAGCTCACCCTGTAAGGAGACTGCTTCTGTGCCAGACATTGTGGGTTTGCAGCTGACCACCAGCAGTTCACCACAGTGCAGATCTAGAAATTGACATGCTTCATTGTGCATGTCAACAGCAGTACTTGCCATACTTGATGCATAATTTGAAAGAATGTAAAATTGTTCTGTATTGTTCATGTAAACAGCTTTAAAGAAGCCTTTGTACATATTTTCCCGGTTCAATTTACACAGGGTGGAATACAACTGTTTAGTCAAAAAATAAATGAATGCATTGAATACTGAATACTGTATTGTGCAACTGTTTTGAGACAGTTGTACAGCTTTATTGCACTCTTAGTTTATTGAGTTTTCCCTTCTGAAAGCCATTTTCACAATTTAGACATACTGTATTGTTTTAATTATACAAATTTTAAATATATGGTTATACATGCGTATGTGTATTAGTTTCCTTAATACCTGTGTTTGATTTTTTTAGAATAGTTTAATATAATAGTTAATTTGTGGCACCACCACCTTATCAAAGCACTGTGCAGTCCTTACATTGATGGAATAAAGGCCAGAGGTCCACATGACCATCATTGTCTAATTCTTCCATGTGAAGCCTGAAAACCATGAGGGCTGATTTAGATCATTTATGTTAGATAGAATGCCTAGTGGGGGGCTGGGCGGTCTCGTGGCCTCTAAACCCCTACAGATTTTGTCATTTTCTCCAGCCGTGTGGAATTTTTTTTTGTTTTGTTTTTTCTGTCCTCCCTGGCTATCGGACCTTACTTTATTCTTTCTTAATTAGTATTGTCTAATTTTATTTTTATATTTTTTCTTTTTTCTTTCTTCACCTTGTAAATCATTTGTATGAAAACATGCTATACTGTATATATATATATATAAACATTATGGTTGTTATATTATTGATGTTTAAAACATTTCAGAATATTTTAATTTAAGAACACTTTTTAAAAAGATCTCTCTAGCAGTTCCAACAGTGCTCCATAACCTATAAAACTAAATGAGTGCTCATATATTATCTTGTCTGTGCATTGATTCACATTTTGGGATGAGTTTTTTTATCTGTTGTTTAAGTTAAACATTAAGAACTATGTCCAAAAAGTCTACTGTTAGCTCTTTATCTTCCCCATTAATATTTCCAAAAGCAGCTGTTAAATATTACATCATGTACAGACATGTTGGCAGATATTATGCATGCAAGAAGCTTGGCAGATTCAACAGTTTAACCCCTATGTGTAAAGAGAATTTAACAATCCATAACAAAAGCTTGAAGCTAAGGAGTCTTGGAAACATTTGATCTCCTATCTTATGATTCGTTTTATTAATCATTTTATTGCAATTAACATGCACAAGCTGCTGAGTGAACTGATCATATCACTTGCATCCAGTATACAGTAGAGAGAGTTGAGAGTTTGTAATGGCTAAGGTGCTTAATATGTTGTAGAATGAATGTACAGATGGAAAGCATGAATTCCAGAAGAGGAGGGAAATGATTCTAGAAAAAGCCAGGCATGAGGCCCAACTTGCATGTCAGCAATATGAGAGACAAATAATAATCCAGGTAATTCACCTTGTGCTCAAATGAGATGCCATTAGTGTGCCATGCCACTGAAGGCTCTGCTACACTTTCTCACTTTTGTGCGGCTTCTGTATAATGTTTTCCACTCACACACTAAAACTATAGACATGGGAGAAATGCCAAGTCAATTTTCCCATCTTTAATGATTTGCTAAGCATTTATGCACAAATTGTTTAACCTTTTAACCCCAGAGCTAATGCTCAGTAGAAAGCTGAAAATTTTCTTAACATTATTTTACTAATACTTCTTAACAATTACATAAAACTCCTGGGTGTATCTATATAATTACTTTTTGAAAATACAAATATTTTACAGTTAAAGGGTTAAACCTGTCAAGGTGCATTTTCTTTTTTCATTGTAATGGAAAAAGATGTCATTTACCTGTAGTATGAATTTACTTCATACTGCTTCCCATTAGTCTTGTCTGTTCAGTGGAAATGCAACATTCTAAACTCTTCCATATTAACTCGCCTAAAGATTGTGTGGAACAGATTCCTCATATCTGTGTTCAGTTGTAGTGGCTTAACGTTTTGCTGAGGACACCTTCATCTTAGCATGTTATGTTCCTTTTGGATTTTTTCTCCCTTTTTTACCCTGCTTATTTATCTTTAAAAAGGATTGCAATTTCTTTATGCTTTCAGCATCAATGTTTTGGTGGTTCTTCATTTTTTGTTATTGACCTTTGTGTTACAGGGTTATATAAGGTGAGTGCAATAATACTTTTTTACTTACAGCACAGTTATCTACAAAAGATTAACCTGTTTGCCATTTGAATTTAACTAATAAAGTGAATATTGTATTATACCTTACAAGAAATCAGTATCAGTATTTATATATGAATAACAGTAAATGAATGCAATATGGTGTCTAGATATACCCCATGTATGATATATATAAAGATGAAAATGAATTATCCTAATGGAAAATGTTTTTTGTATGTAGAGTAATTTGAGCTCTGATGAGCAGAATGACATGAGAAGAGATTCTTTGGATGGGGTGAGTTTCATCAAGTTTGTTTTCAGTTTTCTTGTGGGTATGTTGTCAGGAACATCTATTGCTATATTGTCTTAATATTTCTTACATACTGGGACTCCAAATTATACATAGTATATATGCCATACGTAGAATATACAGAGAATGGTACAAAATTATTGTTGCCAACAAACTTCAACTGTTTTGTCAGATGTTGTACAGTAACTTGTGTGCTTTAGTTTAAACACACATGTAAATATTATGATATTTAGGGGGCGTTATCGCTCCCTTGAACCCTCAGACTTGACTCCAGACACCAGATAAAAGTCCAATAAGTTGACTTTATTATTAATAACAGTGCACAAAGCACCCTCCTCTCCACAATACTCATTAACCATACACGGTAATCAATACAAAACCAATCCTCCTCTCCCAGACGCGTTGCCACCCTTCCACCCAGCTCAGCTCGTCGTCTGAGGATTTCCCACAGTCCTTTATAGTCCTTGACCCGGAAGTGTTTCGATCCCTCTGTCCATGTGACTCAGACATACTTCCAGGGCATAGGGCAAATATTCTTTGCTCCTCCCTGCAGCTCCATCTAGTGGCCCCTGTGGTATCCAGCAGGGCTGAGGATGAAAACTCCATTGTCCATAATTCCCTGCTGGTATTCGGGGCACCTCCATGCTGCAGGGAGAGCTCCATCTGGCGGCCTGGGGGTATGTGGCCGGCCATATACCACAATATGTAATGTAAATGCCTTTTAATGGAGAGATCATTTCTATTTACAAGCAGGCACCTTGAACCTATATCAAATGTTAAAAATGTTATAATTATTTCAAACTTTTATCCTTATCTATAACATTTTAATGTTGTTGATAAAACAGTGAAGCTTTTTATCTTTACTCATCTCTTTGTGATGGCCTAATATATATATATATATATATATACAGTGCATCCAGAAAGTAATCACAGTGCATGACTTTTTCCATATTTTGTTATGTTACAGCCTTATTCCAAAATGGATTAAATTCATTTTTTCCTCAGAATTATACACACAACACCCCATAATGACAACATGAAAAAAGTTTACTTGAGATTTTTGCAAATTTATTAAAAGTAAAAAAATTGAGAAAGCACATGTACGTAAGTATTCACAGCCTTTGCCATGAAGCTCCAAATTGAGCTCAGGTGCATCCTGTTTCCCCTGATCATCCTTGAGATGTTTCTGCAGCTTAATTGGAGTCCACCTGTGGTAAATTCAGTTGATTGGACATGATTTGGAAAGGCACACACCTGTCTATATAAGGTCCCACAGTTGACAGTTCATGTCAGAGCACAAACCAAGCATGAAGTCAAAGGAATTGTCTATAGACCTCCGAGACAGGATTGTCTCGAGGCACAAATTTGGGGAAGGTTACAGAAAAATTTCTGCTGCTTTGAAGGTCCCAAAGAGCACAGTGGCCTCCATCATCTGTAAGTGGAAGAAGTTCGAAACCACCAGGACTCTTCCCAGAGCTGGCCGGCCATCTAAACTGAGCGATCGGGGGAGAAGGGCCTTAGTCAAGGAGGTGACCAGAACCCGATGGTCACTCTGTCAGAGCTCCAGAAGTCCTCTGTGGAGAGAGGAGAACCTTCCAGAAGGACAACCATCTCTGCAGCAATCCACTAATCAGGCCTGTATGGAAAGTGGCCAGACGGAAGTCACTCCTTAGTAAAAGGCACATGGCAGGCCGCCTGGAGTTTGCCAAAAGGCACCTGAAGGACTCTCAGACCATGAGAAACAAAATTCTCTGGTCTGATGAGACAAAGATTGAACTCTTTGGTGTGAATGACAGGCATCACGTTTGGAGGAAAACAGGCACTGCTCATCACCAGGCCAATACCATCCCTACAGTGAAGCATGGTGGTGGCAGCATCATGCTGTGGGGAATTTTTTCAGTGGCAGGAACTGGGAGACTAGTCAGGATAAACGGAAAGATGACTCCAGCAATGTACAGAGACATCCTGGATGAATCCTGCTCCAGAGCACTCTTGACCTCAGACTGGGACGACGGTTCATCTTTCAGCAGGACAACGACCCTAAGCACACAGCCAAGATATCAAAGGAGTAGCTTCAAGACAACACTGTGAATGTCCTTGAGTGGCCCAGCCAGAGCCCAATTTGAATTTGATTGAACATCTCTGGAGAGATCTTAAAATGGCTGTGCAACGACGCTTCCCATCCAACCTGATGGAGCTTGAGAGGTTCTGCAAAGAGGAATGGGCGAAACTGGCTAAGGATAGGTGTGCCAAGCTTGTGCCATCATATTCAAAAAGACTTGAGGCTGTAATTGCTGCCAAAGGTGCATCGACAAAGTATTGAGCAAAGGCTGTGAATACTTATGTACATGTTATTTTTCTCAGTTTTTTTATTTTTAATAAATTTGCAAAAACCTCAAGTAAACTTTTTTCACGTTGTCATTATGGGGTGTTGTGTGTAGAATTCTGAGGAAAAAAATGAATTTAATCCATTTTGGAATAAGGCTGTAACATAACAAAATGTGGAAAAAGTGATGCGCTGTGAAGAGAGAGAGAGAGAGAATGTGATAAACTAGTCATTATGAATATCTTTCTTTTATCACTGCAGCAAGGCAGAATTATTTAATGCACAAAGCGAGTTGGACAGCATTACATGATATATGTTGGCATGCATATACTTGATCAGCACCTGTGTGAGCTTCCATTCAAAGATTTTTTGCAAGACTTGTACACTTAGCCCGATTTTTGGTTGCTAGGCAGCTGCAAATAAACATTTATTGCCACACATCAGAATTGGTAGGGCTTTTTTGTGGTGTTAGATCAATAACTTTACTAGTAGTACTGTAAGGTAGACAGTACTGTATGCAGTAGTTGGCATCACCATGTTTTATGCAGCGGTATTATATTACAACAAAGCATGCACCACACAGTATATAATTAAGCAACTACATAAAAAAATTACAATTTTTAGAATTGTACCTATACACAATTACTCATCAAGTCTTTATAAAGTGAAATTACATTTAGTGGTATGGAAGGGCTGGTACTTTGGAAGAGACAGAAGTGAATCAAATTTATGATTCACCTCAATGAACTTTATAGGAAATAATTTATTGACACAATGAGTGGTTTTTATTTTGAATAGCTTTAAATGTGTTAATTTGTTTCAAACCTAGTTTTCTAAAACTTGATTTATTTGTGTGGAATGTTATTTGATTTTAATAAAATTATCCATCCATACATTATCCAACCCACAATATCCTAAATACAGGGTCATTAAAATCCAAATAAATATTCATAAAGGAATAGCTGGAAAAGATTGTTTCTTAATTTGTAGCCTGTCCTGTGATTGATGAATATACAATGTAACAATGAAATTGACTCTTAAACTATTGAGTGGTTAATGTGAGGTTAAATTAGTATTATGTATTTTAGAATCCTACAATGTCCTGTGTGTATATCCTTGTAAGGTGAAAAACGTTGAGACATTTATGTGGTAACATTACTGCTGTACTGAACTATTATCCTGCTTGTTTCAGTTACTTATGGCAGCTTCTGTAAGCCTAATAAAAATAATACTGGCTAATAAAAGAGGTTTACTGTGGTACATCAAAGGATTTTGAGCGTAATACCAATGAAGTCCACCAAGTTTTATATTTTACAATCCCTGTGAACACTACGTATCTATGTTACATTCACAGTCTTTAATTCTATGACAAACAAATAAAAGTTTTGTCTTGCACAATTAGAAAATGAATGAATAAATTAATGTTGAGCAAATAACATTTTTAAGCGTTTGTATTGTTTCATAGTGAGCTGGAACTCTATATTACATAATGCTCAAAATGAATATAATAACTAAAATAAAATACTTGTATGTAATTTTCATAAAAAAGAAATGAGGGCTCATTAAAATAAGCATTTAAGCAACAAGTAAAACAAGATAAGTATGTTTACAGTACATTGATATACAAAAATGTTGTCAGTGCCAGCCAATTCCTCATGAAGAACACTATATTTAATAATGATTTTCAGTAAAGTAAATTATTAAATGTAGCCTTGTACTTCATTCCCAGTTCTGCAGGACTATAAGAATGTTTATGTGCTATCTCTTGTCGTACTAGCTGAAAAAGTTGAAACAAGTTTAGGAGCTTTGCAGAGCTTCTGTCATGTTGTATGATGATGAAAATAACCATAATGAAGATTATTTTAATAATACTGGAGCTGTGATTTAAAAAATATGTGAAATGAAAACTTTAACAAAAGGTAAGACTGAATAACAAGCTTGTACACTGTAAATGTTCAAAACGAAGATTTATTCTTTTTGTACTGATTAAGCAGCTGGGTTGTATAAAGCAGTTATAAAGAAGTTCCATTTTGCTTAAGGCAGCTGTCCATGTGCAGTTAAAACTGTACATCTTGGGCGCTATAACATAGAGGTTGTTGTGTCTGTAGAAGGATGGAGGGGCTTTGTAATGATTAGGACTGGAAGAAAAAATATTGTCAAGAATACAATGCTTAAAGATTAAGAACCACAAGGGTCTATTTTTTAAATGTATTGCAAGCAAGATAGAGTTATATGCAATTAGTGAATGTATGTCAGTAGTGACATTTTCATCTGTTGTGCTAATAAGACTGTGCCTCCCATCAGCCAGGCATCAGGACTCATAAAGTGGCAGCAAATGGAGCAAAATGATTAAATCAACTGTAAGTAATAGTTAAATACAAAAAACTATATCAATATTGATTTGTTTATATCTCAAAACCTAAAATAATCCCAAAAAGTCTGAAAAAACATGCTTAAGTGTCGGTAAAAAAATTAACACTGAATCAACTTTCAACAGATATAGAGTACCTAGCATTCATACACATACCTTAGTTAACTATAACAATGTAGTATAGGTAAACCAAAATAATGAACAGGTGAACTTCCATGATAATACACTTGGCGTAGTTGGCAGAATTTGCACTGTGTAGTGTTGTGGCATTGATGGATTAGAGGCAGTCCCTACATCCACGAGTTTAGCTCACGCTGTAAAGTAGCTGCTTCAGTGGGCTTTTGTAATCCAAACGTAACAGGTTTGTAGCTGGTTACCGTCAGTTACCACAGTACAGATTTCTGAACTGGGTTGGATTGTTGTCTGATTCCATGACAAAACATATTTACATTTATTTATTTGGTTGACACCTTTATATAAAGCGACTTATAGCATTTGAGTTAAAATTGATTGCATTTCTTTTTCCAGTTGGAGCACAAGCAGGTGAAGTGACTTGCTAAGGGTTACACAGTGTCAGGGGCGGGATACAAACCCACAAACTTAAGTCCAAAGCCTTAACCGCTGCACCACATTACCTGCTATATCTAAGTCAGTAACAATTAACCAGATGAAAAACATCTTTTAGTTAGACTAAAATTCCAGTGGTGTATATGTACTTGGAAAGCTTTTCATTTATACTGCAGAAAAATTTAGCATTTAGAAGTATTTAGTTTTACTCAGAGATGATATAAGGTTTGGGTGTCATGTTTGAGGTGAGTTTAGTCTTTAAGAAGCAATTAGTAATTTTCTCTTTGATTCCTGAAAGTAAGGGAAGAATTAAATCTCGTTGCTTTGGCGTCTAATAAATAGGTTCTTTTTTTTTTTCAAAGTTGGATGTCTTTCAATTACTGTACAAGTCAATTGCAAATTGGCTAATATGTTTTGAGGTAGCTCTTTCATAGTACCTTATGTAACAGGAAGAAACAAACACCAATACTTCAGCAAGAAATTTTGATTTGTTACACTGACCCCTCATTATAAGAACCTTTCCTGCCTTTCTAATGCAACATCAGAGGATTTTAAAACAGTTTGCATGACATTTGCATTACTGCTGTGAAGCATAATAAGAAGAGTAAATATTAGGTAGTAATCACTCTGAGGGAATTCTGGTAGTCCAGATGAAGTAAACTTAGTGCATGTAAAAATACATTTTGACTATTTTGATTATATTACCTGCACAACAACATTGCCTTGCCACAAGCTGACAGTGTTAATGTTTCAGGTTTATCTTTTCAGTGAAAGTGGTAGTGCTGCTGCCTCGCAGTTAGGAGACCTGGGTTCGCTTCCCGGGTCCTCCCTGCGTGGAGTTTGCATGTTCTCCCTGTGTCTGTGTGGGTTTCCTCCAGGTGCTCCGGTTTCCTCCCATAGTCCAAGGATATGCAGGTTAGGTGCATTGGGGATCCAAAATTGTCCCAAGCGTGTGTGTGTGTGTGCCCTGTGGTGGGCTGGCGCCCTGCCTAGGGGTTGTTTCCTGCCTTGCACCCTGTGTTGGCTGGGATTGGCTCTAGCAGATCTCCGTGACCCTGTAGTTAGGATATAGCTGGTTGGATGATGGATGGATGTATCATTTATCACAATATATTTTGTTTTCTTTTGGGCACTGATGTTTGAAAAGTGACCACTGCAAGTTGCATCATGTGACATCATGCTCCAAAGAGTATTTAAGATAATGGCATGCTACATTCAGGGTCCAAGATTTTGGATCAAGTATAAACAAAGTGGAGGCTTTAAAAATATTTTGGTCATGTTAGGTCATCTTTTATGGATAATGGTGTGTTTTGTTTATGTGGAATTTTTCTTAGATTTTATCAGGTTGTTAAATTTGTTTTTGATTTCTTATTGTTTAATAGTGTTTGAATGTTACTTCTATAATGGTATTCCACACTTTATTTTTCATATATTGATTAAGCTATTTATTTATCATATATTGATTAAGCTATCTTTGTTGCTGTCACTGTGAGTTTCAATCAGACATTTAACCGCCTTTCTCCTCATTGTTAAAAGTACTCCCTTTATGTTGTCACCAAATCTGCATTTGTGTTTTTGGCAACAAAATTATGTGTAAACAGGGAAAACGAGTGGGTTGAGCAGACAATCCTGGGCATTCCCCAAGCCTGAATGTCTAGTCCCCCAGACGTGAAGTCATTACCCAATTATGAAGAATGGTATTCAGTCAAAGGGCCATAAGCTTTGCTTCTAGCTTCAGAGGAATGATGGTATTGAATGTTGTGTTAAATAGGCAATAAACAGCATTCTTACATAAGTGTTCCTTTTTAAAATATGGGTTAGTGGCTATAGAAATCACGTCCTCTGTTAATCTACTGGAGTTATAGGGAAAATAAAGCAAATTTAGAGATGCTTGAATTGATATGGGCTATTATTAATTACTCAAAGCACTTTATGAAAACAGAGGTGACACAGTCTTACAAGCAGACGGTTATACAGATACAGTATGTGATTATATATTTCTTTAGCACTGCAACTATTATAGATGTCTTGAAACAGACAAGGACTTAGTTGCAGCTGATTACCACATGTAAAATTGGGAAATGTCTGGACCTGCTGCTTTTAGAACTCTCATTTTGAGCAAGGGTCTCTTCACTTCATCACTTCATCTGTGGTTAGCATGATTGCATGCCAATTTAAAATTCAAAAATATATCAAAGTTCATTTTAAGATATTTTGAATGTAAATTGAGATACTGTATCTGATAACACATACCACACCATTTTCTAATCACAGTTATTCCTGAGCAAAGTTGCAGGGGGCTGGAGCCTATCCCATCAAGAATAGAGTGCAAGGCTGAAACAATACCCTAAAGAAGGTGCCAGTCCATTGCTGGGGCTGATAATACTCTACGTTTCTTTCAAAATTTTGTATTTGTGTTTTTAGAAGACTCAAATGCAGATGCATTTTTAAAATTGCATCCTGGCCATTCTCCCCATGGGCTCACCACCTATGGGAGGGGCCAAGGAGGTTGGGTGCAGTGTGAGTTGGGTGGTGGCCGAAGGTGGGGACCTTGGCGGTCTGATCCTCGGCTACAGAAACTGGCTCTTGGGACGTGGAATGTCACCTCTCTGAAGGAGAAGGAGCCTGAGCTAGTGCGCGAGGTCGAGAGGTTCCAGCTAGATATAGTCTGATCACCTCGACGCACAGCTTGGACTCTGGAACCAATCTCCTTGAGAGGGGCTGGACTCTCTACCACTCTGGAGTTGCCCCCAGTGAGAGGCGCCGAGCAGGTGTGGGCATACTTATTTCCCCCCGACTCGGAGCCTGTGCATTGGGGTTTACCCCGGTGGACGAGAGGGTGGCCTCCCTCCACCTTCGGGTGGGGGGAAGGGGCCTGACTGTTGTTTGCGCGTATGCGCCGAACAGCAGTTTGGAGTATCCACCCTTTTTGAAGTCTCTGGAGGGGGTGCTAGAGGGCATACCTTCTGGGGATTCCCTCGTTTTGCTGGGAGACTTCAATGCTCACGTGGGCAATGACAGTGAGACCTGGAAGGGCGTGATTGGGAGGAATGGCCCCCCCGATCTGAACCCGAGCGGTGTTTTGTTATTTTGTTATTGGACTTCTGTACTCGTCACGGATTGTCCATAACGAACACCATGTTCAAGCATAAGGGTATTCATATGTGCACTTGGCACCAGGACACCCTAGGCCTCAGGTCGATGATCGACTTTGTGGTCGTGTCGTCGGACTTGCGGCCATATGTCTTGGACACTCGGGTGAAGAGAGGGGCGGAGCTGTCAACTGATCACCACCTGGTGGTGAGTTTGCTTCGATGGTGGGGGAAGATGCCGGTCAGACCTGGTAGGCCCAAACGTGTTGTGAGGGTCTGCTGGGAACGGCTGGCAGACTCCCCTGTCAGAAGTAGCTTCAACTCCCACCTCCGGCAGAACTTCAACCACGTCCCGAAGGAGGTGGGGGACATTGAGTCCGAATGGGCCATGTTCCATGCCTCTATTGTTGAGGCGGCTGACCGGAGCTGTGGCCGCAAGGTGGTCGGTGCCTGTCGTGGTGGCAATCCCCGAACCCGTTGGTGGACACCGGCGGTGAGGGATGCCGTCAAGCTGAAGAAGGAGTCCTGTAGGACTTTTTTGTCCTGTGGGTCTCTGGAGGCAGCTGATAGGTACCGGCAGGCCAAGCGGAATGCGGCTTCGGTTGTTGCTGAGGCAAAAACTCGGGCGTTGGAGGAGTTTGGAGAGGCCATGGAGAACGACTTTCGGACGGCTTCGAGGAGATTCTGGTCCACCGTCCGGCGTCTCAGGAGGGGGAAGCAGTGCAGTGTCAACACCGTATATGGTGGGGATGGTGCGCTGCTGACCTCGACTTGGAACGTTGTGGGTCGGTGGGGGGAGTACTTCGAAGACCTCCTCAATCCCACTAACATGCCTTCCAATGAGGAAGCACAGCCTGGGGACTCTGAGGTGGGCTTTCCCATCTCTGGGACTGAAGTCACCGAGGTGGTCAAAAAACTCCTTGGTGGCAGGGCCCCGGGGGTGGATGAGATACGCCCGGAGTTCCTTAAGGCTCTGGATGTTGTAGGACTGTCTTGGTTGACACGTCTCTGCAACATCGCATGGACATCGGGGACAGTGCCTCTGGATTGGCAGACTGGGGTGGTGGTCCCCCTCTTTAAAAAGGGGGACCGGAGGGTGTGTTCCAACTACAGAGGGATCACACTCCTCAGCCTCCCTAGAAAAGTCTATTCGGGGGTTCTGGAGAGGAGGATCCGTCGGATAGTCAAACCTCGGATTCAGGAGGAACAGTGTGGTTTTCGTCCTGGTCGCTGAACAGTGGACCAGCTCTTCACCCTTAGCAGAGTCCTGGAGGGTGCATGGGAGTTTGCCCAACCAGTCTACATGTGTTTTGCAGACTTGGATAAGTCATTCGACCGTGTCCCTCGGGGAATCCTGTGGGGGGTGCTCCGGGAGTATGGGGTACCGGACCCCCTGATAAGGGCTGTTCAGTCCCTGTACAACCGGTGTCAGAGCCTGGTCCGCATTGCCGGCAGTAAGTCGAGCCCGTTTCCAGTGAGAGTTGGACTCCGCCAGGGCTGCCCTTTGTCACTGATTCTGTTCATAACTTTTATGGACAGAATTTCTAGGCACAGCCAGGGTGTTGAAGGGGTCCGGTTTGGTGGACTCAGGATTGGGTTACTGCTTTTTGCAGATGATGT
>JANRMT010062832.1:5957687-5979490 GCA_026402145.1 Polypterus bichir lapradei | reverse complement strand
CATTTTAAAACATCTGCAGAAAATATTTCTAAAACTACATTTTTTAATATGAGTTTTCAAACATTTTTGGTTAAATTTAATTAAGCATCTTTAGTAGCAGAGTTTAGTAATATAAAAAAGTTTCAGGTTTTATCTATTTATTTTACCTAACACTAAGACTGGAATAAAATTGGCTTGTCGATTAAGTAGTTTTAGATTTTAATTTTTGGTAACTATCCATGCATGGATAATTCAGTTTTATTTAGTCAGTCTCTCTGTGCCTATTTTTTTTGTTTTTTTTGTTCTGTATTTTCATGCAGTGGAATGTTATACTAATTCTTAGTAGGTTTCAAGATTCAGGGTCATTGATTCTTCATAGTTGCAGTTTTTATTAGCATACCAACAAACAGTAAGAGGTTTATTGTGTAGAAGTCACTATTAAGTGATGAATATAGGCTAGGCATTTTTAGTTATTACCCAACTCCAGACTAATAACAGTTACTCGGAAATAAGTGTTTATGCAAAAAAAATATTAATTTGCTTCCTGTATTTTTTTTATTTACTGTCATTTCTTTCTTTTTTATATATACAGTGTTTTTAACTAGTAGACTTTTATCTTTTTTTTGTTTCAATTATTGTCTTATTTGTGTATAATTAATATATAACATTTTGCCTTCAGGTGTTCTTTTTATTATTAGTGTATAATTCATCTTTCTTTATTATTCTGTATATTATAACATTAGGGTTACTCTTGCCAAGAAACCAACTATTTCAGTGGTTTGGGTGTTTTTTATTAAAAAAATAGATCCAAGAGACGGTAGAGGGGCTAACGTAAAGATCCCCTAAACCACCAATTTGCACTTCTTCCACCCACTGAATCCTTGCCTCACCTAATCTCTTGACTATGGGGCAGTGAAGGTTGTTTTAAAGGTGGTGGTGGTGATAGTGGAAGTGGTACAGAGGTGGTTTTATCCATTACTCTAGAGCTACTTCTGGAGAAATCCTTAGGATTGCTTACAGACATGAGTTCAGTGTCCTATATTTAGGTAATGATAACTGAAAAGAGCATAAAGTGCTTTAGGAAAAGTGTAATTTATTATGACTTTAAACACTTTGTCATTTTCCAGATATGACTGATGCACTATGAAAGCAGTACCCGATACACAGAGAAGGATATAATCTGCACTTAAACCTGTACTATGTTTTTCTGATTATTTTGAAGTCAGCTGACTTTTTTGAGATTGCACCTCCACAAAACTAGCAAATACACACAAAAATAAATTTGCATTTATACCCTTTAGCCCAGATAACGCAGAAGGTGCTTCATGCAAGTTTTCTTTTATTTTCTTTAATAGAAGAGCAGGAAGCTCTAGTAGCTTATTTTGTATATCTGAAGTCATCAGATTAGCATTTTAGAAAGGTGTTTGAAGCTATTTTCAATTTTGTGGTCGTACTGTGCAATACACTTGAGCATTTCTGTAAATTTCCCTTTGAAATGTGGGTCTTCAGTTTCCTTGTTATTTTGAGGTGGAATATCCTGTTTTGCATATATCAAGACATGCCCAAAACAGTTTCATCTGCTTGCAGTTTCTATGTAGAATTTAAGTGTTGCCATCCCCAACCCCCCTGTTGGATTAGCTCTGTCCAATGGGTGGGAGGGGTAATTCAGTTTGCACCTCTGGGAAGTGTCTGCAGATTTTGCAGTGCCTTGCATCCTGTACACTATATTCTAGTTATTTAATTGTTCATTCTGCTTACTGAAAAACTGCACGCCTTTCTTGCTATTGTAATTGATGTAAGCATTCTGACTTGAGCCTTGAGATAATTGGGTAGATCTAGAGATTAATTAGTGGAAGCCTGGACCCAACCTAGACTAGCTTGTGTCACAATTAAATGTGTTTCCTAGCCTCTGCTTGGCTAGTTATCACATAGGTTGATTAGTTATATTTTGTTTCTTTGTGACTAATCTGCTGCATTATCTTTGTGGAATCTCCTTCAGTGATGCCATTCCCTGTACGTAATACTCATCCCCTTATTCGGCATTGCATGTTCCTCCACCCACACACCTTGATGGTCAGAATGTGAAATCAACAAGCTTGCTTACAGTATAGGGACAGCTCTAAACCAGATATCTCCTTCAATGGTGTCATTTCCTCTATGTAAGCATCCCTCATTCAGCATTGCATGTTTCTTCAGTTGTAAATTCTCAGTAGTATTCATGCATGCCTCGTAATGGACAGAATGCGAATTTATAGGGGCAACCCTAAACTTTTAGATATTTTGCTTTCTGTCCAGGTGGTAACTTTTCTTGTACCAGTCTTGCACTAAATGCTCTTACTAAAAATAAGTTTTCCAACTTTTACTTTTTACCCACATATCCATTATTCAGTCAGTTTGCTGACTTCTCAGAATGAAAAAGAATGCATTTTGTATCAGTAGTCTGAAGTTCTATCAGGGTAGTGTAGGATTTTATGTTTTGTCATTTCTCTTAACATTTTACAAATGGCAGATATGAGATATCCATTATAGGGTAAACTTATATGTGTGGTGATTGGTTGTAGCTGTGAACAGTATGTGTTCTACCTTGATAGACTTTAACTCAGAATGGTGCGACATGTTTCAGCTTGTGTAGAATTTTTTAAAGATTGAAAGATTTTTAGCTTCAGAAAAACATAGGCATGATTGCTATTTTTTTTGTTGACATATTCACCCGCCAGGGCTTGAACACTTTTATAGTATGTTTTCCATTTTAATAGTATATTAGTTTTATTTTTCTTCTTTATATTCTTCAGCAAATGATGATGGTGTTTGCTGATTCAGAGTTAATTATTTATGGGTTAGAACTGCCAGCAGTTCTTGGCAAAATAAATACATCCTTTTCTAAAACCTTCTAGACAGATCAACCGGAAGGAAAACAAATTATTTATAAGACCATCAATCAGTACGTCCATCAGTCTGTCCATTTTTTATTTTGTTTGTTTCAAATTATCAGTAAAATACAAACATAAGGCTGGAAGCAACTTGACCATGCTTCCATACGTTTGTACACATCTGCCCATTCCTACAGCAGTTTTTGGTGTTGTATCTTGTGGCCCATCACAATAATAACAGGTAAAAATTAAACAATAAAAGTCCCCAGGTCACCCTTGATGCACACTCTAAGTCGCACACCACCAGCTAGTTAAAGTTTATTTTTAATGTTTTGGTACATTTACTATTGTAATGATAGAAGTGATTAAAACCAATGTTTTGTAACGGCCAACCCCTTACCCAGACCGGCCACTACACTCCCAAGACTGTAACTTGAAATAACTGAGGTTTCTTGCTCTAATATCAAGCTGTACTCCTTACAAGATGTCTTATTTTCCCAACACGACGAAATACCCAGAGACAGTAAACAGATATGTCAAATTAAACACAGATATATTGTAACGTGAAAATGAGAAAAACATTCAATAATAAATATTATTAAAATTACCACTTATCCCCAAAACACCAGTGACTAATTAATATATATATATTAACACTAATATTTACAATAAACCCTCCCTTGCCCCCAAACAATTAACAAAAGCACACAACAGAAATACAAACATAGATCTGAAAAACATGGCAGTTGAAAATGTGGTGAAACAATGTGTCCCAAAATAAAGTCCGGTGGTATAGAAACTGGTTGTGGTGTTATGGGGCTTCCTCCCGACAACAAAACGACCTCACGCTAAACATCCTGGCAATGGTTGGAATGACTTCAACCCCAGGGTTTCTCGGCTCTGGCTATCATGATGAATGATCGGTAGATGAAAAAGCAGGCAGTGGAATAAAGCAATGAATAGCAGTAATGAGTTTGTAGATGGTTGGATAAATTGTCTTCTTTTCTTTTCCTCTCTCTCTCCGCCTCTCTCTTACCACCTCTCGCTCCTCTTTTTTAAATGTAAAATGTCCCAGATATAATTGGTGTGTAAACAGGTGATTTCTGTCCTAGGGCTGCGGTCTCTCTCCATCAGCCGTCCCCTCTGCACTTACGGGGACAACATTCACTGATTTACACATAATGGACAGTAAACGGGACGATGAAAACAACACGCACTCAGCACACATATAGAATATACTATTACTATGTAGCCCCGCTACATTTTTATGAATAATATCCATCCATCCATTTTCCAACCCGCTGAATCCAAACACAGGGTCATGGGGGTCTACTGGAGCCAATCCCAGCCAACACAGGGCACAAGACAGGAAACAATCCTAGGCAGGGTGCCAACCCACCGCAGTGGATAATATTTACTGTAAAAGTTTTATGAATTTTATACTTTATATTTTAGATGAAATGGTTATATTCTACAGGATGTGATCACACTATAAAGTTGTTTAGGGGGACAGCCCAGAATAACAGTGCATTTTGTGTGTTTTTACAAAACTTATTCATTTGCAATAAGTAAAGTCTGCAGCTGGCTGCCGCAAAAAGAATGCACATAAAAACAGGCAGCAACTAATATGATTATGTAAGCTACAACCTCATGAATATTGTTTAGAAGTGTTCCTGTTAACAGTAATCAAATAATAATGGTAGGAAAAAGCTCATCTTCTAATACAGAGGTAGGTTCTAACATCTCTGCTTTTTACCTCAGAATGAATGTTAGTGTTAGTCTATGCAGCTCTGTGTTTGTTTCAAGGTCTTTGTTTGTTTTATTATGACATGGTGCCGCTGAATATTAAAACAATATAGCCAATGTGGTGTAGTTTCCTGAATAATAAAATCCTCAGGCCAGTCACCCTAGAAAACACATTTTAGATTTGATTTTTGCATAACACCAGAAGGTGACAGTTGTTCTTGTGTGTTCAAGATTTGATGCATTTGGTGTGTGTTTTTTTGTTCACAGCAATATTATTTGATAGTTTTCAAATTCTTGATCTTTTTAGCCAGTGTAGTCACTGTCAGAGGGCAGTGCTAAATCCAACATCGTTGGGACTTGAGTTTCCCTAGTTAAAGAAAATTCACAAATGGCGTATTTAATATTCAATATTCTGTCCTGTGGATTTTTTTTTGGTTGATGCCACACATTTATTTTCTAACTGGAGTGCCAAGAGCAGGTGCCTCTTAGCCACACATCTTATACTGTATATTAGCAGTTTGTGGTCTATTTTAATGACAGTTTTTTAATTCTCATTCTAGTGTTTATTCAGTTTTATAGAAATTAAGATTTTGTTTAATGTTGTAATGTTGATCAAATCCCATTAATGTGGTAACACCTGGAAAATTTCACAGAAGAATTACAGAAACAGAAAACATAAATAAAGTTCAGGTTCAGGATTAAGACAATTCTACTGATGTAAATCTGCAGTGTAGTAATATATTGTATAGGGCCAGAATTGCATTTATAATTTAGTTTGAAAAAATCATGAAGGTTCTGTTCAGTTGTGTGTTTTATAGTTGGTTGAATGGCATTCTGTGCATAATTAAAGCCTTTTTTCTTTCTATCATATATTGTATGGTTTTTAGTCTGCCCTGTCAAAAGAAAAAAAAGAAACCATAACAAGTCATGTTTTTCAATATAATCCTTGTTTAATATAAAGATATTAAACAACATTATGAATTAAAAGGAAATAGTTACATTTTTCAATCTTTTACATCGTAAAATTATTCCTTCATATGGGAACTTTTAAAAATCATATTGTGAAATGATGCAGCTTTATCATATCACTATCAGAGCTGACCAATGATGTCACTGGTGTAGTATTGAGCTTGTGGGAGAGGTCAAAAATCCCAAGATGCATCTATGGCCAGCCTGTCCTCTAACAGCTATGATGATTCTTGGGATTTTGAGTTCCTCAATGAGCTTAATACTAGACCAGTGACATCACTAGTCACTCCTCACTTGCAATTCATCTAAACCGGATGCATCATTTCACACCATGATTGTTTTCAAAGTACAGACATGAAAGAGTAATTTTCACTATTAAAATCTGTTTCCCGTTGAGTAAAAGAATTCCTCTCATACAAATCTGAGATGTGATTGATTGTTCATTATAAAAGGGATTTGACAGACTTTTGTCTTTTTGCCACTGTTTCAGAATTATTTCAAAGCAAAATATTTCTCCTGGTAATAAAACATGTTTATTGATCCTTGAATTAAAACTATGAGCTGCTAAAAGTAATTTTACATTAATGATAGATGCATTCTTTCTCTTAGTATAAATGAATATACATGAAAATTTTCAAATTTTATTCAATGCTGTAAAAATACACAGTGCGTAAAGTTGAATTATTAAATGTGTGAGTATAAATTATTTGATTTTACTGTGTAAGTAATGTTAAGTGTAATAATGTTTATCATTTAACCAAAAGAATTTAATGCACTGTCGTTCATGGATATATTTCTATGATATTTTTTGAAAGATTAAGAATATAAGAGTTTTGAAGAGAAAGTCCTTTAGCGCAGTCGATCTGATTCATTTTTTTTCCACAGTATTTTAAACCAATTGGTGACTAAGTTGCCGGCATTGGTGTGAGTATTCCCTGTGGAGTGAGTTTTTGGAGTAATCTCCAGTTACCAGCTGTCATAATCTTAGATTAAGTGGGGTTATAAAATGGACAGATAGATCTCTAATTAGATGGTAGATTGCTTTAGTAAACAGCCAAACAGATAACTTCCTGCATTTAATGAAAATATGAATAAATATTTCAGCTGAAATCAGTCTTGTTCCAATCAAAGGTTTAATTCACATTTCTATGTATATGTATAATAAAGTATTATTACTTGCATTGTTTTAATTATTATTCTATTATAAATTGTTTCTTTTTCCTTTATAGGATCGTTATCTCTGGCTTATATTTTTTCTGTACCATAGTGATCATATTTACTAAATCCATGAACTACAAACAAAATAATGCTTGGCTGCTTGGTATAGGAGTGGCCCCTTTATTTCCTTTACAGTTTTTTTTCTTTTTAAGGTCATATTAAACCATCACTTCCATATATGTCAACATACTTGCAGCTGCATTACTACTTACCAAAGTACAGGTTATGGTGCTTATGGAACTTGTGGTGTTTTTTGATTGGATATATATCTCCATCTAGTGGAGCTCTTTTGTATTGCTATTAAGAAAATCTGACTTGGATTCATATATTTACTGTATAAAAAAATCCAGAGATAGATAGTGTCAAAAAAGATTGTTTCTGGTAAGTAATTTTATCTTTCTTATAGCCTAGCTTGGGTATTACCAACTAATATATGAATGATACACAGGAGTCTTAAGAACAGTACTTAAAATAAGTATAACAAAATATGAGCAACATATTTTGTTGTTTAAAAATAGCCTATTAAGTAGAAAGCAGAGACCATTATGAGGCATTGATGATGGTGTGAAAGTGTTAAATTTCATTGAAAAACGCAGTGACAAAATTATTTTAAGCTATCAAGCTCTGTCAGAGATGTTTTTGTCATCATTGCTGTTTCATGTTTCAGGAGCTTTAGGTACACTTACAACAACAGTTTTAATTTAAGTTTGCAGATTAATATGATTATTTAAGCAAGTGTGTGCAAGTAACGGCACGCACTTAATCCTGAACTTTTGCAGTTTCATTAATAATAATTGAATAATAATAATTTCTTCTTTTTTTTGTTTTTTTTTTTTGTTTGTGTATGCAGTATTCACAAGATCACCAAGAACTTTAGAATCAATAGATCCTCAGTTTACAATGCGCAGAAAGATGGAGCAAATGAGGGAAGAACTGGAGTTAATGGAGCAACTCCGAGAGGTTGGTTTTAAGACGGGGTCATTTCACAAGAAAGTGATTTTCTACCTGCAACCTCATTTTTATTATTGCTGCTTCTAAGAAAACATGATTTAATAGTTCATAAATCATTTTATTTCCCACCATTTATAAAATATATATTATGTGAATGATTGGTAGTGTGTTAGTTATTGAAATATGTATACCTCATTTAAATCTTTTACTTTACATAGCATCATTTTCTCCAATCTGCTTAGTCAAGGCCAGTTTAAAATCATTTATTTTCTTAATTCCATTTACAATAACATAGTAAATTCTGTTTTTGAGTTATTTATCTAGCTAGAGCATCCTTATTTCTAAAAAAAGTTTGTTTCAGTAGTAAAAGTGTGGGGATAAGTAACTAAAACTAGCAGGAAAGAGAACAATGCTGTGTGGAAGAAGAACCATCCCACACATCCCCTCTACATGACTTTGAACACTCAATGTCTAAATCATTAATATCAGTAGAGAATTTATTTACTACATACAAGTCAATATTCAGAGTCAAAATATTGATAGTAAGTAGTAAGAGAAAGATTTTACAGTACTTGAGTACCAGAATAGGAATTTATGTCTTTTAAATATCAGAGCAGGTAATGTACCATGTTACTTTCCAGTCCAGCAGTTTTAAGAGTGGTTTGCAAGTTCATTTAAATAAATGTGTATCATGAGAAATATTTATAAAATTGTCTAATTAAAATACATATCAGTTGATTAACGTTTCTTAATTAATAAAATCTCTGTATATATAATGGATTTAGATAGGGTTTTTTTCTATAATTTACTTGAACATTCCGTTTGTTTTAGTGACCCCTCTTATCGCACTATAGTATTATAGTTCACTTGTGGTATCGATTTATTTGTGCAAATCCGAGAGAGACGCAGCGGGCCAAGGGGAGGGGGGCAGGGCCCTCCTTACTTACCCGCCAGCCTCGGGGCGTATCTTACATCCGCTTAGCTAGCGAACTACTTAATGGATTTAGATCAGGCTTTTTTCTAGTATTTGCTTGAACATTACGGTTGAATTTGCGACTACTCTCATCACATTAAGAATCATAGTTCGCTTGCAGCAGCGATATATTCATGCTAATCGGAGACACAGACTACGGGCTTAGAGGAGGAGGAAGCATGATATCAGGAGTAGGGAGCCAGGCAGGGCACTCCTCGCTGTCCTGTTTCACTTTTATGTGGGTGAAGCCGTGGCTAGTAATAAATAAACATCAATTTCTTTTTTTGCTGTATGTACAACAGTTTGGATTTAAGATGAATAAAAAGTCTAAACTGTACATATAAAGGTCTGATAAGAATATTTCAAAAAATTCAGAGATGAGCCAAAGAGGAGAAAGAAATGAACTGCAGTTAGTCCAAAGGATATGTCTTCATTTTGTAATTCTTGGCAGGTTTAATGCGGCTTAGACATGCAAAGACACCTCAATAACTTAAGTAATTTAACATTGTGATTTATTATGTAGCTAAATAATATAGTAGCAGAATTACTTTACAAGTGTATACAAAGGCATTGCTTGCCTATGTAAAATACTTGTTGCCCAGAACTTCCTCCAATGGAATGACCCAAAAAATATTTACAGTGAGATATTGGAATTCAATTAAAAAAAAAAAGTGGAATGGCATAGTGTGGCCTGGAAGAGAATGATGATTACTCAAAAAAAAAAAGTTAAACTAAATATGACTGCATAAAAGTCTTGGAAAAGTGTCTTGAAAGAACAGATCAAGATTTTGGTAATTACCAAATGTTATGTTTTATACCACTTTAATTTGCTTCAAGGTAATTTCTTACCTTAGTTCTGCTTACCTGGAATGCCCATATAGAATAAGTATTATTATTTGAAAATAATAAAGTTTGTACAAAAACACCCAAAAACCAAGTGTTTATCAAACGCGTGTTTGTAGGAATCTGGTGAGTATATTGATAAAAAATCTGAATCGTCTATGGAAGGAGCCACATACCATGTAAGGGCAGGCATGCATATTGCCTACACCATCACTGACAGATATTGCCCAGCCAAGATTTAGACCCAGGACTCTGGAGCTGTGTGGCAATAGCCCTTTCATATTAATATTTTCATCTCAAGCCAAGGTTAATTGTTAATTTGGCAAAAACAGCAGTTTTTACTTTATTGATACGTATGTATGTAAATATGTGTAACTATACCTGTATGTTTATATACAGTCAAATTCCATGTAATTGGCCAACAGCACCTGTATAATGCTGTCAACAGTGGTTTACAAATTGTATCTTGTTGTTAGGCTTTTTTTTAAAAAAAGCAACTGGCAATTTTCTGCATTCACTATCTCTGGGAATTGTCTAGCTTATTAAAATTGCATTTTTTGTGTCTGAGCTATTAAAATTGTCCTTTTTTGCAGAGTATTGAGAGTAGGCTTAAGGTGACTTTACCAGAGGATCTGGGATCTTCATTAATGGATGGAGTTGTTTTATGTCATTTGGTTAATCACATTCGACCTCGCTCAGTTGCCAGCATTCATGTTCCATCACCTGCTGTGGTATGTGCACTAGTGTTTTTTCTTCCATAGTTTCTATTTTATTTTAAGAGAAATATTTCTAAAGTGCAAATCAGTTGGATAATTATGCTTTCACTACAGGTATATGAGGACAGTATCACTAATCCAATGTATTATTGTAATTAGAGCTTACTAGCTATGAGTATATTTTACTTCAGTGTCTAGTTATTTTAGGCTACCTTTAAACTAAATACCTGAGACACTCCAGGTGCTGTCACATTGGAAGCTTGCCAATTCTGAGTGACACATTAGTGTTAGTATGCAAGGTCTGTACGTGCTGTATGCTGTACTAATTTATTTAGTTGGAGAACAGCTGAAATAGGTTTTTGACCTAGTTGATTATATCTACAGGGCAATCTTTTTGAGAACAACCGTTTTCTCTGCAAAAATACCCCTTCATTGTACTCAAATACAATAATGTCCTAAGCTGTCAGTACTGCTCTAAAAACTAAGAAGTGATATGTGGTGTACTTAACTGTGCTTCGTATTTTTAAATACAAACATAAACAAAATCATTTATGAGCCATTGTTGAGGAAATTATTTTATTAAAGAACTAGGGGGCTTCGGCCCCTGCTTGCTTAGCTCGCCAGCCACTTCGCGTCTCTGCTGCTCGTGTATGTGGATTTCACTTTCACCAAACAACAAATCTTTTAATTCTCACAGATATACCTCTTCATGGGAAAGAAACACTACTTTTCCCTAATGGCAATATACCTCTTCATGGGAAAGAAACACTACTTTTCCCTAATGGCAACACGAATTAAACGATCTACAAGTTTCCAATTTAAAGTTTAAATCAGAACAATATATTTAATCTCTTTTTGCTGTTCCGTTATTTCACCAAGTAATAATTTCCGTTTATTTGCACTAATGTGATCTTGTGATCTTTGCTATCATTTTTTTGAAACTTTAGAATTTTAGTAATTTCATTATTTCTAACCTGCTCTGCATGTGTAGCATGCCAACGTTTTTGAATTCTTTACGACGTTCTACTTTGTAACAACGGGCGTGGTTAAATCTCTTGGCACAACGTCTCGTCTCGCGGGATGTGAAAGTATCTCTCGGAAAAAGTCATGTCTCGTCCCAGGCTTTTTTTTATTATAATAGAGAGATATTATTTAGTCTTTTTTATTTTAATTAAACAGCATAATAAGGTATGCTGTCATTAGCAGGAGACAGCAATTGGTCATATAACAAACAGCCAATTATATTACCTTCTGTCTAGTTTTTTAATTAAATGCATTCTTGTCTTTCCTTAGACAGTTTTACTGTTTAGCTCTTTGTATACATTTGTACTAATATAATTGCATTACTTTCTATTTATAGCCTAAATTAAGTATGGCCAAATGCCGGAGAAATGTGGAAAATTTTCTGGAAGCCTGCAGAAAGATGGGAGTCCCAGAGGTAATTCAATATCAATATGGTACCATTGTGGCAGTTTAACAGCTTCTTCATTGCTTGAACTCTGGGATGAAACGTTCACTGAAATAAATCAAAAAGTGTTACAGTACCTTGAAAAACATTGTAAATATAAATTCAAATATTTATGAATAAAGTATAAATCTGAAAAACAGTGCAACAAAATTTCAGTGAATGATCCCAGTATCAGACAATTCAGATTGTGTTTTGAGGCAATGACTCCTGATATCATCATATGGCTTTTGCTTCCATTTAAAAGTATACATGTAGCTCTCTAAATTTTTTATGGTTTTAAAAGACCCTGGCATGACCTCACAGCACTGTGCTTTACCTCAGCGTATAAATTTGGCATGGCTAAGATAACCATCTTGAAACAGCTCCAACAATGAGAGCAATTCCCCGAAATTGAATAACACCATTTATAAATTATACACAGAGATTACTTTCCTTTTTTCAACCAGGTATTTACACATACCTTGTTTATTATATTTAATATATCTTTTTTATATAGGCAAAAGTGTGTTTAAATATTTTAGAATTTTTTTTCTTGTGCTTTAAAGAAAGTTGTATCTGTTTATTTTTTGCATTACCTTGCACTGTCGATGATTTTTGCAGTTTTTAGTTTTTTTTCACATTATAAAACATGTTCTTATTAACTTTTTTAATTAAATGTATATCTTGGCTGTGTTGTTTATATCGCTTTCAGATATGTTCAAAGATAAATTTGATTTAAATCCTCAATGATGTTTATTGTTTTGGAGGATATTTCAAATCTCTTTTTTAAGGACGGCGGACTGAAGAAGTGATTTGTTTTATGTGCTTATTTTTTTATAAAGTATCTACAGAGGTATATTATATGTTATAACTTTATTTAGTTATACATTTATAACTTTAACTATTATGACATTGTGTAGGCTTGCATCTGCAATGAAATTAGAACTAGAGTAAAGGTCAGGATAGCTTTGTTTGCTCATGGTGCTTGGTTGATGAGTCAGTTTCCAGCTCAAGTATCTTTTCTGTTTTAGCTCAATCTTTTTATTTTCACACTAGTTAGCTGTGCAGTATCTAGTGCTTTGAGCTGTTGTAAGTATTTGAAAAATACAAAACTTAAAAAAAATTCTGAAAAATAACAAATTCCTTCTACTTTCACAGTGCCAATTTGTTATCGAAAAATAGTTTATTTTCAAACAAAAGTAACTTGGACAATTTCCCTTGTAATATTTGTAGTCATGTCTGAAATAGGATTTATTGACAATAATAATAATTCTTTACATTTATATAGCGCTTTCCCGACTACTTAAAGCACTTCCACTGGAAGAATATAGAAGGAAGCTTAATACACAAGATAATATATAGACTCTTCAACCTTTTGCAAATTTCTTTGAACTTCCACTCATGTTGCTGAATACTTCATGAACAACATAATGTGTTTAAAGCCTGTGGATACGATCTCTTTTCTGTGTGCAGAATACAGCAGCTACATGTGGTAAATTGGTAACATACCTTCTAATCGATATTACATTTTTGCCATGGAGAGGGCTGAGGACAGGACATTTTCTCCTAAATATTGGAGATTTTGATTATAAACTAATTTGCAGATTTTACAGTTAATATCAAGGACATATTTAATAGTGAATCAAGGTGTGTTACTGCATCCATTCTCTGAAAGAGCTAAGACTGTTTCATTAATGTAGTATACATTACATCATACTAAGGTTCATTATATAGATTTTGCTTCCATTTAAAAGTATACATGCAGCTCCCTAAATTTTTTGTTTTTTAAAGACCATAAAAAGCTTAGCTTTGTTTATAACTCTTGTCAATTGAAAATTGTTTTCGGAAAACAAATGTGTTTCTTTGTACCTTAGAATGAAATAGGCATCTGACAATGATTCTATATTTAAATGTATTCATTTAGAAGATGTTTTATCCAAAGTGACTTACAAATGAGGTCAGCATAATTGTGTCAAGTTCTTTTTTTTATTTAATTTTATTGATATTATTTGAAGAAAACAACAATCATAACAAACTTAACAAACCATATTTCAGCCCCCCACCCAAGAAAAAGAGAGGAGAAACTACAACATGAGCAAAAAAAAAACAAAAAAAAAACAGGAGAGTAGAATGTCCTTTTCCCTGAGATAAATGTGCTTGATAAAAGATTTTAAGTTTGATGATTGAATTCTTTACGCATATTGAGCTGGAATGTATTCTATTTTTGGCTGCCTTCCACTCCTTTTCAGAGATACTAAGTTAAAGATCCTTTCCCATTTGTACCCTGGAATCTTTGAAAGGAAGAGGCTTTAAGATGTTTTTACATATTGTAAAGATGCTGTCTGAGTCTGATTGGTATTTTTTCTGAAGTAGAAATGGGTGGGAGGTGAAGAAAATTGGGCAGGTTCCTTTTAGCAAAGTTTCTGATTTGAAGGTAGTGGAAAAAAATGTGTTACTGGAAAATTAAATTTGGAGTGTAATTGTTCATGGGATGTAAAGACGTTATTTTTACACATATCTCTTAAGTGTTTTTCTCCCGGATGTTTTCCAAACATAATATATTCTATAGGTTTGAAAGAGTAGAAAAAGGTGATTTTTATGTAAAGGTGTGACAAATAAGAGCCTCTTTGTCTTAAAGTGTTTTCTGCATTGGTTCCATATTCAAATTTCTGCTCGGTTTTGCAAATAGGCAACATCTAGCGTTAAAGCAATGGTATTGTTTCTGTGTCATTTACCTTCTTTTTCATATTCACTTCCATGATGTGGGAAATATACCGAAATTTATTGCATATCATTTACATATTTAATTCTTTTGATTGTAATCATTCTGTAACAATATAATGGTACATGGAATCACCAAACTATTCCATCTACTATAGCTGCTTTAGCATTGTTAGAAGACATAGCAAATGGAAGAATTAGAAGAGAGCGTATATTTATAGATGATGATGATTGGCTTCTAAGTCGATTTCTATTTCCAAGAGCTATCCTCTTAGAACTGTGTGCTGAACTGGCACCAGCTTTATAAAGACAGTCTTTGAGGAATTGTGTTGTACCTGCTCCTTTGCAAGCGCTGTTCTGTCTCGGGTTTTTAGCTACAGGAGCTTTTCAATGTGAACTTGCTGACTGATTGAGTTTTTCACAACCATCACTGAGTCGTGCCGTGCCACCTGAATAGGATGGTATTATCTGCTTATCATCCAGATAGCAATGTCCGGTTTTCCAAGTGTAATCGGACAATATTGCTATTGCAACGGTGCTGGACAAAATTACATCAGCGAAGAATGAATCACCAAAAGATTAAGCTTGCATTACATCATCTATAGCAAGAGCGCCTATAAAAACGGCAACACTGCACTGTTGCACACACTTTTTCCATCTAGCGCAGCAAAAGGCAAGCAGTCCTTATAAGCATAGCAAGTCACCTCAAAGAGCCATATAAAAAGCAGAAAATCTATCCGTTGAGGCACTTGGTGACAGCTCTACACTGTAAAGGCTCCTTCAGAGAATGAATTTGGTTATGTAAATAGAAAGCATTTCCATTCTAGTAATGTGCTACTCTACAGTTCACGGAAAGTGTGTTGCATTGTGCAAGCATGTAGTATGCTGCATAATGTAGCACACAACAATGGCTTGCCTGTACCTGAAGAGATGCGGTATGATGAACCTGATCCTGACCCACCAAATGATCAGTCAAATTGGGTAGCCAAATCTCGCAGCATTACAACTTCATCTGAATGTAATTAACAGAATGTAAAACGGTAATCAGATGCAGCAGAAACACAACTTTTCCCATCTGAACAATTTGTTAATACTCCTGTTCCTGACATGTACTGCAACATATTTTCCTTAATACTTGCTTCAATAAAATTACCTCTGATCCTTGTTAAGCTTTCTGGCGTATAGTTACTTAGATTATCCCAATCACCCTCTGCACGAGAACCACTTTTCTAACCCTCTCAAACCCATGCAGTTTTTAATATCTGGAAAACATTTGAGATTAAATCAATTAGAAATCTGTACATAAACAACGTCTTTGCATTCCATGAACAATTACACTCCAAATTTAATTTTCCAGTAACACATTTTTTTCCACTACCTTCAAATTAGAAACTTTGTTAAACAGAACCTGCCCAATTTTCCTCACCTCCCATCTTACCTCTATGTCGAAAAAAATATTGATCAGTCTTGAAGACTCAGACAGCATTTCTGTAATATGGAAAACCAATTTACAGTCCCTCCTTTTCAAAGATCCAAGAGTATAGTGGGAAAAGGATCTCTCGCTCAACATCTCAGAAAAGGAGTAGAAAGCAGCAATGCACAGAATTCACTCAAGCTCCAATTGCACAAAGCATAGAATTATTCAACTCAAAATTATATATCGAGTGCATCTCTCTCATTTAAAATTGTCCAAAATGTTTCCAGGGCAAGATCCAACCTGCGATTGCTGCAGTCAAGTTCCAGCCTCACTGGGCCGTATGTTTTAGGCATGTACCAAATTAACATCATTCTGGACCAAAATCTTTAAATGCCTTTCAGACAGCCTTGGTGTCACAATCCCTCCTAATCCATTAACAGCTGTTTTGGGGGTATTTCCAGATGGGCTTAAAGTGGAGAAGGACAAACTGTAATTGCCTTTACTACACTATTGGCACATAGACTTATCTTGCTCAACTGGAAGAATCCTAACTCTCCTACTCTAAGTCAGTGGGTAACTGATGTTATATACTATTTGAAACTGGAAAAAGTCAAATTCACACTTAGAGGATCTGTACAAAACTTTTTCAGAACCTGGTAGGATCTAATCAATAACATTTTAGAATAGGCATTTAAATTGAGGAAGCAGGTTCTGTCCCCTGTTTTACTCCATGTATATTTATTCATTTATTAATTTACCAGTAATGCAGCACTGCACGATAATGTGCAGTGAATATACTTGACTTGATCATTCCTAGTTTTCAGACTCTTTCTCTGTACGTTTAGCATTCGTTTGCTCAGAGGTTGATGCCCATGCCACTTCCTGAGCAGATCTTCTTTTCTTCACCCTAGCGGCCCTCTTCTTCTCTTCTTCCGTCGGCATCTTTTCGCGTTAAAACTGATTAAATCAGTTTTTGTGTTACAATTACTTAATATGTTTTGTTTAATTTTTCACTTAAGTCTTCAATCTGCTTCAAGATTGATTTAAGATATGAAGAGGTAGAGAAAGTGACAACGAAGGTTGTAGGGATGAGTGGCTGCTGCCGAGAGTTGATTCTACAATAAAATAAAATAAAAATAAAAAGAGGAATAACCTTGGAGGTCAATCATCACCCCGAAAGCGGATAGTAGACGTCACATAGTATATGTGTACCAAATTTCTGGTCAGTAGCTCAAACAGTTTGCGAGCTACAGGTGATTTAAAATCCTGGACAGACAAATGAAGAGCCACGTTAGCGTATTATATATAAAGATCTATTTACTTATTTTTATTAGCTTAAAGTTTTACTCTGCTGGCCTAGCTCTCTTTCTCAGGGGTAGGGGTTGATTTGTCTTTAACCTTTTTTTGTAAAACTTGAGTTATTTGTATGGAATGTTATTTGATTTTAATAAAATCAATAAAACAAAATAAAAAAAAAGATTATCCCAGTCACCTGTTTATACAATGGGATAATGTTTTCAAGCTTTCAACCATTAAGGATTTCGCCAGGGTGCAGAGATTTTTGAAGATTTCAATTAAAAACTTGAGGCCATGATAAATAAGAGAAAAGATGGATCATAGAACAGCTACTTTAAAAATGATGTACTATAGATTAGTGGATAGTCATATTTATTTACAAAACAAAATTTATTATAGTATTTGCAAAATCAATTAATATTATATTGTAATGAGCAGCGTAATAAGGTAACACTCAGAGGTACTGGAGTTTTCTACATTGTACTTGGAGTGTTCGTTCGGTAACAAATGGTGCCCTGTCTTATACTCCATTATCTGGGTTATGGAGCGCACCTCCAAAACAGTAAAAGAAATCTTTCCCTACCAATCTGTTTTCAACCTGTGGGGTACGCCCAATGCGTAGGGTGTGGACACATGTCAACGGGGGTGCAAAGTTTGATCGAAAATTCAGTGTGAAATCTTATTTATCTTTGAAAGTCACTAATTCATTATTCAGCCTCTAGAGGCCTATCTCACAACAATAACCGTATCTGTTTTGTGATCACTGGTGACCATTTATTTGTGCGTACTGCTTCTAGCAAAGGACAAATCTGTAGAAGACTAAAAAGTTAATGGTTAAAAATGAAACAGTGGCTTGCCACAATTAAAAAGACAGGCAATGGAAATACTACTAATATAACTGACAGCAGCAAATATGTCAGGGAAGTGGCAACCGAATCCACTGCTGAACCTGACAGTTACAAGCCATTAATATCACATGCATCATTAGCATCGAAAGTGAAAAAGGACACTGTCAAAAGTGCAAGCAAGTGAAGGAATTATGATGAACGATACATAAAATATGCATTTACTTGTATTATAGTTAATAGCGACAATGTGTTATGTGTGAGGTACTTGCAAATGACAGTCTGAAACCCATTAAATTAACAAGAAACTTGACCACGAAGCACCCGAACATTTTTTCGCCGTTAAAAGTCAGGGTTGGGAAGCCAAAAACAAACTATGTTCAGCTAAACCACCGTACCAGTTAAAGCACTGGCAGCTTCATTTAAAGTGGCATATTTGATCAGTAAAGCAAAAAAATCATATATGATTCCAGGGACTCTAATTCGTCCAGCAGCAATGGCGATTTCTAGAACTTTGCACGGAGATAAGTTTGCCAGCGATATTGAGAAAATTCCGCTATTCAATAACACAATTAGCCGCCGCATAAGTGACATGGCAAATGATGTTAAAGGCTAATTAATATAGAGAATTAATGATGGGGAAAAATTTTTGTTGCATATTATTGAGTTGAATGATATTTCCAGTGTTTCTCAACTTCTTGTTTTTGTTTGCTACTGCTATGATGGAAAGCTCAACGTGGATGTGTTGTTTTGCTGTGAACCAGAAGAAACGTGTACAAGAAAAATTATTTTTGAAAAGCTCGATACGAAACTAGGTTAAGTGGGTCTGTCCTGGGAACTCTGCACAGGGGTATGCACAGATGTAACAGACGCTATGGTTGGGAAAAATAAAGGAATTATGGCAGTGATTTGCAATTTAGCCCCACAAGTTTATTTCACTCACTGTATGATTCACAGGGAATGCCTTTAGAATTAAACAGTGTGCTGCAAACAGAAATTAAAATCGTGAATTACATTAAAACTTGCCCAACAAAGTCCAGACTTTTTGGCCAGCTGTGTAAGGAAATGGGGTCAGAATATGAATACTTACTCCTGCATACAGAAGTGAGATGGCTCTCCAGAGGAAACATTCTTAATAGATTATCTCTCTATTATAAAAAAAAAATCTTGGGAGGGAGACAAGACGTGATCTTCTCGGAAGACCCGCGAGAGACACTTTAATGTCACACGAGACAAGGCATTGAGACAACATTTAAAACCAGTTCACGGACATCTAACCTAGCAGTTGTTGGAATGCTTTTGGCAGACACACTTCATGTGCTCCCAGCTCTTAAAACAACGACAAGCAGAACACGCAGCTCGCCAGCAGCAGCAAACCAGCAGATGATTCGACCGCTTCTCCTTACCGTGCGTTCAGCCAAAAAAACAAAGCGAGCAGAGGAGACACGAAGTGGCAAAAGGACAGCTGCTGTACAGGCTTTTAAATGACTGATGCGCAGCGCGACAAGCAGAATACCCAGCACGCCGGCAGCAGCAACAAGCCAGCAGATGATCCAACCACTTCTCCTTAGTGTGTGTTCAGACCCCCACCCCCCCTTCACAACGCGAGCAGCGTTATACGTCATGCGAAATATGAGATTCAACTATGCCTGGGGCCGGAAATAAAGGACAAGTATTGTTTTTACAAATGTTTTAAAGTAAAAGTGAAAATAATGCATATGTAACAATTCCCATGAAAATAACAATCTCCTTCAAAGTGGAGGGATTTCTGAAAAAACTGGAGTGATGGAGAGTGCAGACAGAACAGGGCAATGTGGACATGTTTCCCACTTTGGATGAATTTATTACTGAAAATTAACTTGGCATCGATACTATAAAAATGGATGTTGCTATCCACCTACAAGACCTTACTGCATATTTCAGTAAATATTTTCCTGAGCAGCAGTTTCAGGATCAGCATGACTGGGTTTATAATCCTTTTGTCTCTAATTTTGGGGCATCAACTTCCATTGGACCAACAGGATGCTCTTCTGGAACTTTCAAATGATCGAACACTGAAGGCAGTTTTTGATTCGGTTTCATTGGCAGAGTTTTAGATGACAGCTAATACAGAATAGCCTGAACGATCAAGACAGGCAATTGATGTAGTTTTGCCATTTGTGTCAACTTGGTTCCGTGAAGCAACATTTTCCATCCTATCGTACATCTAAAGCTAGTACTGATCCCATTTACTAAGAGTGGAGAACGATTTAAGACTAGCTGTGTCCAGCATTGAACCCTGAATTCATAAGATGGTGTGTCAGAAACAAGCTCAACCATTCCACTGAATAAAGTAAGTTCTTGGCTTAAATCATGTGATGAATGTAAACAATCTGCATTATGATGTGTATATAACATGTATAGCATATATTATTATGATGTGTGCATCCTGATGTATTTTTGTGTGGTTGAGGGAAGGGGAGCTCAAGTCCAAAGTACACACTAGAGGGGGGCACATTTTCAAAAAGGTTGAAAACCCATGACTTACAGCATTCATTACACACTTTCTGCTTCCTAACAGTGTAATTTGTTAGATTTAGCCTATGTAATCTAAGCAGTTTTTCTTGACTAATAATTTAGTTGTCCATCTTACTTTTCAGAGGTTTTAGATTTCTTCACACAAGTTCAGAGCATTTGTTATTTTTATATTATGTATATTCTTTTGTGTATGGGATCATTGTCATGCTGAAAGACCCAGCCACGTTTCATCTTCAAGGCCCTTGCTGATGGAAGGAGGTTTTCACACAAAATCTGACGATACATGGCCCCATTCATTCTTTCCTTTACATGGATCAGTCGTCCTGCTCCCTTTGCAGAAAAACAGCCCCAAAGCATGATGTTTCCACCCCCATGGTTTACAGTAGGTATGGTGTTCTTTGGATGCAACTCAGCATTCTTTCTCCTCCAAACACGACGAGTAGAGTTTTTACCAAAAAGTTCTATTTTTGTTTCATCTGACCATATGACATTCTCCCAGTCCTCTTCTGGATCATCCAAATGCTCTCTAGCAAACTTCAGGCGGGCCTACACATGTACTGGCTTAAGCAGGGGGACACGTCTGGCACTGCAGGATTTGAGTCCCTGGCAGCGTAGTGTGTTACTGATAGTAGTCTTTGTTACTTTGGTCCCAGCTCTCTGCAGGTCATTCACTAGGTCCCCCCGTGTGGTTCTGGGATTTTTGCTCACCGTTCTTGTGATCATTTTGATCCCACGGGGTGAGATCTTGCGTGGAGCCCCAGATCGAGGGAGATTATCAGTGGTCTTGTATGTCTTCCATTTTCTAATAATTGCTCCCACAGTTGATTTCTTCTCACCGAGCTGCTTACCTATTGCAGATCCAGTTTTCCCAGCCTGGTGCAGGTCTACAATTTTGTTTCTGGTGTCCTTTGACAGCTCTTTGGTCTTAGCCATAGTGGAGTTTGGAGTGTGACTGTTTGAGGTTGTGGACAGGTGTCTTTTATATTGATAACGAGTTCAAACAGGTGCCATTAATACAAGTAATGAGTGGAGGACAGAGGAGCCTCTTACAGAACAAGTTACAGGTCTGTGAGAGCCAGAAATCTTGCTTGTTTGTAGGTGACCAAATACTTATTTTCCACCATAATTTGCAAATAAATTCTTTAAAAATCAGACAATGTGATTTTCTGGATTTTTTTTCTCATTTTGTCTCTCATAGTGGAGGTATACCTATGATGAAAATTACAGGCCTCTCTCATCTTTTTAAGTGGGAGAACTTGCACAATTGGTGGCTGACTAAATACTTTTTTGCCCCC
>JANRMT010062832.1:5941160-5957287 GCA_026402145.1 Polypterus bichir lapradei | reverse complement strand
CTCACAGTACGATTTCAGTGTTGCTCTTTCTGACTGACTGGTGCTATTTGTTCGCTTTCCGACTGTGATGCTGCGGGTTCTGGCTCCACACTCCCATCGCTGTTTAGGAAGCTCTTGAACCCAATGCCGTCGGTAATGTTACCGTTGAGCTAGTCAGTGGAGGCAAATAATTCGAGCAACGGGATGGTAAAGTGCAAAAGTGCATTGTGCTTTTATTTCAAACAATCAAAAACAAAGTGTCCATATAGTGCAGTGCTGTTCCAAGTTCCTCCATAAATAATCCAATAAAAGAAACGTGGAGGTTAAAACAATAAATAGAAAAAAACACAATCCTTTAAAAATGAGGTTAAAATGTTCCTCTGGAAGCAGTTCTTAAAACCAACAACAACAAGCCCGGTGCATCTTCTTTTATGCTAGCGCCTCACCAGCTTCTCCCATACGGGCCCACGCAACAGGCGAGACACTCTCTGCAGCTGCCCTTTTCTCACTCCACCACGAGACTGGAGACCTCCCGATCCCTGGCTTCGGTCTGGCACTCATCCCAGCCTCGAGACTTGGACTCCTTGGTCTCCAGGACACTCACACCAAGGACTGCCACTCCAAGCCTCCCGACTTCCGCTGCCTTTCCGGCCTTCCGCGGCCAGTCACCTTCCCCTGGTCATTCCCGCTACCTGATCACTCAGCGGGAGCGACATCAACACAAACGCCTGGGTGTCAGTCTAACATCCAGCTTCCACGCAGCTACCCTTGAGCGCTCATTCGCTCGCTCACACGCTCCGCGTGTCTGTCTCTCTTCTGCACCGCCTGCTTCCTCGCTTCCTGTAACCTCCGTTCTCTCTCCTTTCGTCGACACCTCTCCTGACCGACTCGCTCTTCTTTTTTTATAACGCGAGGGGCCATCACAGCCGTAGCATTAGCCACGGGAGCAATCACGGATGCGGGCAGTTCCTCACCTGTGCACTCGGTGAGAAACGCCCACACCCCTGAGCGTCCCGTGGCTCGCCACGGACCAACGCCCCCCCCACAAAGCCGCCTCGGGTGCGGTGATTATTTATTTAAAAATGAATGGCCTTTGCTCAACGAGCTGTGGACCCATAACACCACACCGACGTATTGTAAATAACGGAAATACATCTCACTGTGGTGCTTATTCCGTACGTAATACCATGTAACACATTATAATTGTCCTACTTTTCACTAATATACCCATGCCACCGAAAAAAAGACATAGAATTGGAAGGTCCACTTCAGATGCCACAACAAAGTCTATTTCAAGGGAGTCTGAAATGCCACAGCAGACAGAATCCAGAGTGGAGGAACTTACAATAAAATGTCAATCAGAAAACTTTTTGTTCTATTTCTATGTTCTGTTTCTTTCATTTGGGAAATTCACCGGTTGTAGATTCCCGGGCAACGCCGGGTACTCCTGCTAGTATATTATATAAAATCCTAGGCCTAAAAGGGCAACGATTTTATGTCACATTTTTTGTCACACTTTAAATCAGGCTTATTTCAAAACCTGCAGACTGTATATATGTTTGGTATCATTCTTTTCAGAATTTATCGAACTTGAATGTGATGTTGTTAGATTTTCAGATTCGTATTCAGTTTTTAAATTTTAAACTAAAAAATATCAAGAACTCAGATCCTGCGCAACGACACTTTGTGCCAAAAGATTTAACCATTCCTGGGGTCTAAAATAAAACACAAAGAGTAGAACAGCTGCTGAAGTGAGGGGGCGAGTGGTAAGGCTCCAGTAATGATTTCCAGAAGGCAGAAGTGAAAACAAGGGGAGAGCTGAGTGGTTGGGATTCAGCTCTCCTCAGATATTCTGGTTGAATAGATGTTATGAAGCTGTGAAAGGTCAGCCCCAATTCAAAACACTAGTAATGCCTTTGCTATATTTTTAAATCAACTTAATGGTAACTTGACAAAGATGGTATCCATTTTTGTCAAAAACATGAACATGGTATGTCCAAACTTTTGAGTGGTAGTGTGTGAGTGTGTCCTTAACATTCATATAACTGTGAACGACCTAATCAGTGGGGAGTGAACTTGTCCAAACAATGGATTTAAAAGTGATTATTTCTAAGTTCTAAGCCCTTCACTTTGTATAAGCTATTTGAAACCCACGATAGATATTATATGTGTACTTTTATATATGCTAGCTTTATTCAAGTAGATCTCAGGTTAACAAAAGAGCGATTGAAGGGCAGTATAATAAAGTTGTCTTAAAAGTATTCTTTGTTTGGCACATCCATGGTTGCGAAAGATTGAATTCTCAATAATTCATGTTAATTATTATATAATACAACTGCTTATTGTTTTTTCCTTTAAATTATTTTATTGATTTCAGATTGTTATTACAAAGAATACATTAAAGAATATGATATCTTATTCAGATTAGCTACCCCCTTCTCTACTCAACAGAGAGCATAAAAATGAAAAGCTTTTATATACAGTAATCATGTAAAAATAACAAAGTTTTAATATAGGAATTCTGGTTGATATACATGATAAACGATCCTTCAACTCTGCGTTTTACAGTATTGTCATTTTCTACCATTTTGCTAGTGGCCCTGGGCCAGAGTTTATGTAAAGTCTGGGGCCAGTTCCAGAGCTCCTTGAATAACAAAAGAGAAATATCCAAGCAACTATTATCAGTGTTTCAGTATCATTAAGAAAATGTAATAAATGCCTGCTTGATTATTATACATATATAAATATGTATTTATATATTTTAATGAAGGCGCTATATTGCACCCGACTTGGCACAGACTGACGCAGAGGCACGTACATAATAAACAAAGGCTTTATTATATTCTTCAGCCATGGGACACATCTTCCCCGTGCCACATAGCCCAACACAGTCCCAAAGCACAAGTACAACACCAAAACACTCTTCTCCTTTACCACCACTTCTCCTCTAGCTTAGTCCTCCTCCTTCCGACTCTGGCTCTTAAATGGTGGTGGCTGGCCCCTTTTATAGCCCACCCGGAAGCGTTTCAGGTGCTTGACCACCTTGTCCTAATTGCACTTCTCAGTGGGGCTGAAGACTCGTCCAGCCGGGCTGTTGACTCCATGCAGCACCCCCTAGCGGCCATCCCAGCTCCCAACCTTGCTGTGGAGGACTCCATCTCCCATGGATCCAGGAGGGAAGCTGGGAAATCACAGTCGGTCCGGGAGGCTGCCACCAAGCGTCCCGGGTGAGGTATTGGGCTGTCCATGGTTGCTCCCCTGGAACATATACAGCAGGGGCGTCCCGGCTGGGCATGGGACCCAGCTGTCCATCACTCTATATATATATATATATATATATATATATATATATATATATTTTGTCAGGGATGCCAGGGGCTACGACCCAGCCGGGACGCCGTGAGGGACCAGAAGTGGGTCTGCATCTGCCCTGGATCACGTGGGGGCCGCCTTCCTGGTTGCTTTGGGGGCCACGGGTTAAGGGCATGGAAGCCCCACCCTGCAGGGGCCCGTGGTCACCTCCAGGAGGCGCCCCAATGCCTTGGGGACCTCTTCCCTCAGCACTTCCGCCACACCAGGAAGTGCTGGGGGGAAGATTTAGAAGGGCACCCGGAGAGCTGCCGGGAGAACAGCCGGCACTTCCGCCACACTGGGGCGTGGCCAACGAGGGAATGCCGGGAGCCACCTGGAGCTCGTCTGGGAGAGTATAAAAGGGGCCGTCTCCCTTCATTCAGAGCTGGAGTCGGGTGGAAGCAGGACGAGGCACGAGAGAGGTGTGGAGGCGGCCCGAAGAAGAGGCATTTGTGGCCAGGACTGTGTGTTTGGGGTATTGTGCACGAACTGGGTCTGAGTGACCATTTAATATTATTGTAAATAGTTGTAAATAAACGTGTGGTGGTTTGATGAACAACATGTCCGCCTGTCTGTCCGGGTTGGCTCCACAATATATATATATAAAGACAAATAACATTGACTATCTCATCACGAAATCTACCGAACCATGAGGACTTGGGACTTGAACTTGTAACTCGCTTAGTAAGCGAATGAGAGAACTACTTAACAGATTTAGATGTTTTTTTTTCTATGATTTGCTTGATCATTCCGGTTGATTTTACGACTTCTCTCATTGCGCTAAAAATCAGGAGCGATATATTTGCACTAATCCGAGACAGAGGCTGCGGGCTGAGGGGAGGGGGAAGAGTAACGTCAGGAGTAGAGAGCTGGGCGGGGCCCTCCTCACTGTCCTGTTTCACTAATACACAGGTGAAGCAGCGGGGGATGGCTAGTATATATAAATGTATATGTATATATGTGTATATATATGTTTGTATGTGTGTGTGTATTGTGTGTGTGTGTATATATATATATATAAAATTGTAAGTTTTTTTTAGTTGGATATAACTTTTTCCTTTTGTGTTATGGAAGGTGGACTGGAATACATTCAGTTGAGGAAAATAAAATGGCATGCTAGTACTGTGGTATTGTCGGTTATAACAATAGGTTGTTCAAATTGTAGTGCCCCATTGTTTATTGTCTGTAACATCAGAATGTTCATTACTACAACAAGAGTTGTATAACATATACTGAACATAGTTTATTAAACCTGTCAATACTGGTCGAACCATGACTTATATTTAAAAAACATCAATCATCTTACTGTATGTTGTTGATAATACTAGCATTTTCTTAACATTAATATAACATTTTCCTTTCTTACATTTTAAACTCTGCACCTCCTCACTGCATTAACAATAACAACATTTATTTGTATAGCACATTTTCATACAAACATTGTAGCTCCAAGTTCTTTACAAGACGACAAAAAGAAAGTTACATGAAACGAAAAACATATGGACATTTGGTCCAGATAAAACATACTCAAGACTTACAGAAAAAATCTGAATGCTGATAGCTATTATTGTCTGAATATTCATCATCCTCTGACTTTGTTTAGCTGATGATTTTATATAATGCAACTTATAAACAGCAGCAGAAATGTGTGCATATACTTTGTGTGCAGCTGGAGCACTAGCAGGAAGAATGAGTTCAGTCAATGTTGGAGACTGAGCTTGCAGTCCTGTGTTTTACAGTTCATGTCCTTGCCCACTACTGTAGGCTCTGTATGACTAAATCAAGCGTTCTCATCAGATAAGAGGTTATACTGCCCAACAGCTTGTTTCTTAAAGTCCATCACTTATATAGTCATGTGAAAAGTAAACATAGCTTCTCTCAATTTGGTGGTGATAAATAGAAGGATACGATAACCTGGCAATTGTCTAGTCCTCTTCTAAAATAACAAATAACACATAACAGATATTGGTTTATAATTTTTATTCAACAAAAACTACAAAAAACATACAAAACCCATGATTTAAAAGAGTAAGTGTTCCTCATGATTCTTTAGCTTTTATAATCACATTTAGCAGATCAGATTTAAAAATGTTGATCCTTTTCTAGTAATACTCCTTCAGTTCATTGATATTTTTGAGAGCATTTTTTCATGTTATGATTCCATTTTAGATAGGCTTTAGCTATTGGAGAAGTAGCCTAACTTTTCGCTCTGGGATATTTGGCATAAAGAGTTGTTCATGGTAGGCTCATGATAGTAAGGTGTCCAGGTACTGTGTCTGTCAGACAAGCCCAAATTATCACTCCTCCATCACTATGCTTTGTGATTAATACAAAGTTTTTGTATTGATACACGGTGCTTACATAATAAACAGCTCTATTTTTGGTCTGGTTCTTCCAGAGAAATTGTTCCTAAAGTTTTACTGCTCATTCAATCTCAACCTGAAAACAAAAAACCTAAGCCATGCTTCAGTAGACAGAGATCTCTGGATGTACTGTAGATTTCCACTTGTGATTTTTTTTTTTTTTTGGTTGAATCATATATTTAATCTTGGGATGATTTGATAAACAGCCATTCTTGGCAACATTCTTGAATATTCTTCAAATTTTTCACAATCCTTTTCAGTATCAACTGATAGACTTTGATTTGTTTGTTTAAGACCTTAAGACCCACTCAGTTGCAAGACTGCAACAGTTATGTCACAGAGATTATCGCAAGTGTATTTTATCCCCTGATTTACGTTACCACAAACCTAAAATCTCCAGACTAAACAGCCAAGGGTTCTGCTTTTATGTTGAGGTGTTGTCATGCTGTGATCATCAAGTAATCAAGTGCTCACTTATTAGCAGCACCTGACTCTTAGTATGGGTATAATAACATTTTTATACATGCCTTTTGTATATTAGTTGATTTTTTAAATAAATAAAAACAGAGTAAAATCTGTTACGTGCTTTTTGTTCCAAGGTTAGATTTTTCCCAATTTAATACTTGGTGAGGACCTAGACAATTGTTATCTCTTGTTATACAAAAGCATAGAGCTGAAAGAGGGAATAATTATTGTACTTTTACACATGACTGTACTGTATTTCAATGTCTGGGTAATAGTCTACATCCATTAATACCCATTAACAACATACCACTTGGTTGCTTTCTTGATATCTTTCCAAGGAAACTATTTCTTTGTTCTGTCTTGAAAAATCTTGCTACATGATTCTTGTCACTTTGCATCTTAATTAAAACATTTTTGTGATTCTAAACCTTATAAAGCTTTTCTCTGCAACAAGCCTTGGGTGTAGCGATCTCTGGCAACCTGAATCTCAAAACGAAGACCACACTGAAGGAGGCACAAGCAAGTGTTGTTGTTTTTGTTGTAAACTGTTGTTTGTGTTGGTTTGTCTTTGTATTATATTTTTAATTTACATAAAGCATATCATGATTTTGTGCTGTAGCATTTAAAGTACTGGTGTTTTTCCAGAGAAGTTAAATTACAAATTATTTTGTACTTTTTGTATACATAACAGTATACTTGTATTAGTCTTCATTTGTCAATCCCTAACTGTAAACCAAAATCAAAAATGACATTGCTTGAGAAAACTAGTCTTTCTTTTATTTTGAATTAAGTGCAGAGCATGTGGCTTGCCTGAAAATAAGATGGCCACTAAAACCATTTAATAACTGACCATGATGTCATATGCATGGCAGATGACCTTAGCGGCTGGTAGTGCCGTATCATTGAAACTCTAAATGCTGCAGGTGACGATGTCACTAATAAGCAGCTAAAAAGCCATAAAATTGAATAAAAATACTATCGCATACTAATGACTGACTAACTAGTAATATTATAGAATACTAATAACTAGCTACAAATAGTAAAGAAATTTACAGTTCTGACACTTTGTTGTCAATCAACACTAAAAGCCTCTTTCACACACTATGTAACCCAAAGGCAAAACATGGAATATAAAATTTGATTAATGGAACCTCCTTTAGAACATGTTAAATATACTCCCAAAGGACATATAAATTATTTCCAGATATACATATTTATTTCTTTTTCATTGGTACAATGTGTCTGACAACTAATCTTAGTACCTCTTAAACAACTTTTGTTGCCTGTGATTTTTTTGTTTAACCAAACAGTGTCCTAAACATCTAGTGAAGGAGCCCTTGTCAGCGGCCTACTAGCACTTTATCCCAGTGAGGCAAATAGTGGTATAGTCTGGAACAAACCAGTATCCTTTATGTAGAATATTAAAATAGTGATACAAATAAGTCAGAAAGGAGTATGTTAGCACCCATCCAGAGAAGCAAACACAACAAGAGAAAATTAATTCTGTGCTGAAAAGCAAAAAGTTGGAAACATAATATGTTGGCTGTTTATAGTAAACATTGCTTAAGAGTGAAACTTTAAACTGTTTTATTAACTATTCTGTTTTCATTCTGCCTTATGTAAAGAATTCATGTGACATGATGCAAAGAGAGAATATGTGTTAAAGACATTCACCCAAAAAATTTGTTAAAAGTATGTTGCTGTTCATTCTGTGGCTGCCTTTATACAACACTAACCAACAGGCTATTGAAAATGACTCTGACTTGACCCCATTATTGCTGAAAGCAGAATTCCATTAATTTACTTGATATTAGTGTTTCACTTGATTTTGTCAACATCAAGTTAAAATTAATTGCTGTCACCGGTATGGAAGTGAATATATGCAGTGGAGTTTCATATTCATACTACATAGAATAAATAAGGAGCAGCTGTTGTAATCAGTCCATTGATGTACTGTAACTTAAGCTGTTTTTCTGGGAATTCACCATTAATGCAAATTATCTGTGATAACACCAAAATTCCTGCCTGATGCAAATATAAGCATTAGCTGTAAGCTCTCTTTGCAGCTTTGTGCATAAATAACCATTGTGAAGTAAATAAGGATTATGTGTTAGGGAATTGAAACACAAGGCAAAATGATTTAATAGAACTATGGTTTGGTATGAACGATCTGACTTTTAGCATTGTAATTTGCATGTGACTACCTCTGCCTAGCTCATACCATGGATCTTTGCCCTCTGAACAGCATGACCCTACTGCTACAGTATGTTCCTTTATCTGGAGTATATTTAAGGCATCCATGAGTTGCCCTATACTAATTGTGCTGCATTCATCCTTCATAAATCTTATAGCTGAATATGTTTAACATCATGGTTATCCAAGCTCTGGAAAGGACAGTAAAAAATTAGAATGTCAAAATTATTCTAGGTGTAACAATACAGTATAATGCAATATTTAATTGTGTACAGCATACTTACCAGTTAATTTTGCCATCTGACTGTAAAGGGAACAGTTTTTTATCTTACACTATCAATTTACTGTCGTTTTCAGAAAGTGTAACTTAACTGCTTGCATGTCCTCCATGTCTAAGCTTTTGTGTGTGTATTTTTCTTTCTGATCTTCTTTTTTTTTTTTTTTTTTTATTTCATGAACTTTCTTTTTTATATTTTAATGGCAAACCCTACACTACGAGGACAGGCTGACCTGTGTTCTCCTTATGACATCCTGCAATCAGATATCCTTCATATTCAAAAGACTGTTTCAGTTCTTCTGGCACTTGGGGACACAAGTCTTCAGTCTCTTCCTGCCTCACGCATCTGGGATCTTATTGGTTTATGCCTCTTGCATATACTGTTAGTTGTATTGCTGTATATTATTTGCAAATGGAGTGCATTAACCTAATCTTTGTTTGCATGTCTGATGATTTTTTGAAAGAAACTCACAGGTTCTGCACTACCAGCTTATAAAACTGCTTTATAGTGATGCAGAGTCAGCTGGCCTACTGAGCATCTAATGGTCTGTGCCTAGTGACATATGATTGGTTGCTTTGTTGTTGCAAATTTGCTCCCTTTTAAATGTATGTGTACTGTAGGTGTGTATATATATATATACACATACATACACAGTGTATATGTGTGTGTATGTAAATGTATAGATATAGGCATTCAGTATATATAAATAAAAATGTGGATCATACCTCTCACACATTTATAACTAGGGGTTATATTACTTCAGATTTTTACATTTTGTATTGCTAAAAGTTTTTATGTATTTTTTTCCCCATAGGATAACAGCACACCCTAAACTATACCTTTTCAGTTTTCACTGTTTGTTAATGTAAAATAGGGCTGATGAAATATCAATTGCATTTTTATGTAGCTATTTTAATAGCTGTACATGTATACTAATAAGGGTGTATAGTCATATATTTGCAATTATTTCATAATCAATTATCATACAAATGTTAGTATAGAGCAAAAGGTTAATATCTCTAAAAGCAATATGAAAGATCTAACTTTGCTTCATATGCAACTGGAATACTTAAATAATACGAAATAATATTTCATGAGGTCTGAAATGCACTTCAGTATGGTGTCCTTTACATTCAATGGCACAAATAACTTTGTAACTTCTTGCATATCTTAACATGTATATTCCTTTAATGTTTACTTGACATTAGGTGGAATATCATGTGCTTTTTTTAGCTATTTATACATACATAACTTTATTTATGATAGTGCTATGTAACTGAAAAGATAATTCTACAAAAATTGAACTTGAGGCTCCAAAGTATTATTTACTAGTAAAGTCTCAGTTAGATATTTCCTAAGAATGGCTGTAAGCAGCTTTAACGACCATTAACATTTTGTAGGGTATATTGAGACATACAGTAGAAAGTGATATTCTCACTGCAAATGTGTTTAATAGCAGTTGGCAGTGCTAGATTTGTAGTCAGTCCATTTCCAAGGGTGTTACAATGTGTATACATTTATGTATTCTAAATCCTGTTCTTAAATAAAACAGTGACGTGTGTTGGTCAGAGATGGCAGTTAATTAAATTGTTAGACATTGAATTGATTAACAAAAGCTGCTGGATTAACAGTACTAGTTGACTGAAACATTGTTGGTGAGCCTGCTGAAGCCATATAGACTGGCTGTATAGAGATAAGCATTTGTACAGAGGGTAGTTACGTGTTATAGGAGCAGAATATTTAGGCAGGAGCACTAGTGCTTCAGGTATATGATTCAGAAGTGCAGTTACTATAAACAATTTAAACACATGGAAGTCCTGAAATCTCTGAGATGTTTAGAACATTTTGCCTCGTAAGAGCTGCACTACAATGAAAACAGAACATAAATCTGTAACTCTTTCATCTATTTACTGTATAACTGAAACACATTGTTATATGTTGTCAGGAGGCAGTACAGAGGGCTGTGTGCAAGTAAAAGGGGGCAAATGCTTTAAAGAAATCCCCAGGAGAGTAAAGTGTATTCTGAATGATTCAGTCTCACTTTTAACTTGATTACAGATATTCTAACAGTGGTTTAAACTTTTTATAAGGATTGTGTAACAGACTGTGCACATTTTTCTATTTAGAAGGAGTTATTTTGCATCAAAGAATGTTAAAAAGTAAGCCTTTGGAGTGTAGAGTGTTGAATGTTGCTGTGCACCGTTTACATCATTATTTTGTTTAGGAACATCTGAACTTTAACTTCTGTAAAATCACATATTTAAATATCAGATTTTACAGCTGCATGAACTCTTCTCCAGATATTCTGATGGTGCTCAGAATAGCTGTAGCTTGTCTGTTTTGAATTTAACTAATGGTACTTGAGAGATGAGGTCCTGTATTAGGTTTTTATTTAATTTTGAAGTACTATCTACTGAAACCATTATCATTATTTTGCTTCCTAAAATGCATCTCTAATTCAATTGAATTTCTTGTACTAAAATGTTGGGAGGTGACTATCAGTTGTGCAGTATATAATATGCTAAATAATACTTTTATAAGGTGGCTTTTTTATATGTATTTTACTGTGCAGCCAACCTTGACCAGAATTGAAGAATATTACTTATTTGGTGTTTTTAAATACAATACAATACAATATTGTCGTGCAGTATATGTTGTACGACAGCTTTGTGCTGTTTATTTAATATGCTACTTGTATACCATGTATTATATGTTACATCACATTCACAAGGGTGGGAATATTTAAATAGTAATTTCATTGAGGTACAACATGTCCAACTGTCCATTGATCCATCCATTTTCAAACCTTCTTTATTAAGTATAAGCAGTTGGGGAAACAATTAAATTGAAGGAACAAATTAAGTAAAGAATTAAATATGTTTTGGTAATGCAGTAATAATATCATTAATGACAGAAATATGGGTTACTTTGTGTTCTGTCCTGCAGCAGTTTCTGGTTGGCCAGGCTTTAGTTCAGTTCAATTCAGCTCAGTTTATTTTTCTATAGTGTCCTTCACTGAGTGCAGGTTCAGCGCACTATTACCAGTTTACATGTAAAGGCAATTACTAACTTTAAAAGTTTTTATCTTTATTTATTTAGTAGATGCCTTTATCCAGATTTGTTTAAATAATATCTTAGGTATTTTTATATATGTATTTGCCATGCAGAAATGTTTTCTGAAGTTAAGTGTTTTCTATAAATTTAAAAAAATGCAGTGTCTGTCTTGGTGTTTTGTGCAGGAGAAAGTAGGGTGAAATTACATCTTTTATTGGCTAACTAAATAGATTACAAGTGCAAGCTTTTGAGGCAGCTAAGGCCCCTTCATCAGGCAAAGTCATGGAGCACTGGGACCAACCTGAAATCAAAAGCTTAAACACCTACCAAATATGTCTACTTTGAAGGAGCAAAAATTGATATGAGAAAATATGCCTTCTGTGTTTCTGACACGTTTGTGACAGATTGAGGGATTGAGAAGTAATTCTTTTATCTAATATTTTTCTTGAGGTTTCCTATTCGCTTGTGTGATGATGATGATAATAATAATACATTTTATTTATATAGTGCCTTTTCCATGCTCAAGGTGCTTATTTAAACAGCAAGTTATATGTAAGATTGGGTAAAAATATTTCTGCATAGAACACTAAACATATAAATATAGGAGATAGAAAGCATTAAGTAGAACAAAAGACAATAAACCAGAGTAAAATACTAAAAGAAAAGCCTGAACAAATAACATAATTTGTGATATAACACACATATACACACAAATTATCCTGGGCATCTGGACAAAGACGTAAACTGAAAGGAGTGGCAGAATGTTTGGTTAAGTTAAAGACCTTCCTGAACAGATCAGTTTTAAGTTGTTTTTTTAAAGGAATGAAATGAGTCAGCTGATCTAATTAATTTCAGGAGGTAATTCCAAAGTCTGGGTGCTATACAGCTAAAAGCCCTGTCACCCATAGAGTGTAGATTAGCATGGAGCACAACAAGATTGCCAGAATCAGAGGACCTTAATGGGCCAACAGGAGGACAGCGATGGAGAAGGTCACTGATGTAGTTCAGTGCAAGGCCATTTAAAGTTTTGTAGGTTAATAATAGAATTTTATATTTGATCCTGGATGGATGTGATGTGCTCGCTATTGCTGGTTTGCTTTAGGACTCTTGCGGCAGAGTTTTGAATCAAACAGCTATGATATAAGATTAAAAGGGACACATGCCAGTAGGGAATTACAATAAGCAATGTGGGATGTTGTATGTTATGTTATGTTATGTAAACACGGGATATGTTACAGAGGCAGAAGTAAGAAAGTTTCTTAATGTGGTTTATGTGGGCAGAATAAGAAAGCGGTGAATCAAAAATGACACCAAGATCCCTTGCATTAGAAGAAGGTCTGATGAGATTACTGTCAAGAGTGACTGAAAAGGAGCTAATTTTCTTAAGTTGCGCTTTAGTGCCAATTTGTAAGAGCTCAGTTTTGTTGCAGTTTAATTTTAAAGAGTTCTGCTCTATCGAGGTTTTAATTTCACTGAGGCAAGTTGTGAAGTAAGAAAGCTCTGAGGAAATTTGGCTTTTAATATTGAAATAGAGTTGAATATCATCTGCATAAAAATGATATCATTTGTAGCTTTGGATTGGGTTATGGCCATGGGGAAGCCTATAGATACAGAAGTATCATGGAAAAAATGGAGGAAATTTTCACAGACTTAAGTATAGGAGGTAATTGGGCCAGATGCAGGTTGAAGTAGTTTATTAACTGCAGAGAACAAAACCCTTGGGTTATCATGGCCACTTTCTATTATTCAGTCATAATATGTGTTCTTGGCTTCAGTTAGTGCATCCTTATAAACCCTTTGGTGATCAGAGAAAGACTGGATATGCACAGTCTTACATGATGTTCTCTCAAGGTGGTGGCCAGCTGCTTTCATAGACCATAATTCTGAACTGTACCATGGAGCTGAACACTTAAAGGAAATCTTCTTACAGTATATGTTAAATGAGCAGTTCTATCTATTGCGGAATGAAGGGCTGAGTTATAATAGTCAACAAGACTATCTAGTGTTGATGGAATAGGGGAAGACAGAAAAAGATCTGAAATTGATCCAGCAAGGATAGAGGGACTGATACTTTTAAGGTTTCTGAAAGAAATTTGATGTTTACAGGTAAGAGGAGGGAGATGTAATGAGACAGTGAAAAGTACTGCTTTATGATCAGAGAGTCCCAAATCACTGCTGTAAGTGTTGCCGACAGATAAGCTAGATGTACAGATCAGGTCCAATATATGACCACCAGAGTGAGAACGAAAATCAACATGTAGCACCAAGTCAAAACAGTCCAGTAAGGGCAGGAATTCATTTACATGTCAGAGTGTCAATATGGATGTTGATGAAGTCACCAAGAAGAATCACTCTCTGGGAAAGCGAACTTAAGTGGGTTAAAAGTTCAGATCAGTTAAGAAAGACCCATTGTATTTTGGGGGATGATAGACAACAATAAGTAAGACAGGACCACATTTCGTAGTTTAAGAGCAAGACACTTGAAAGACAACGGATAGACAGTTGGGATTATTTTGATATTTAACTCCGATCTAGCAATTACTATGACTCCTCCTCCTTGTCTTAAGCTACAAGCCTCTGAGAAGTAAACATATACAGGTGGTTTTGCTTCTGTGAGAGACGTAAATTAATTTGGGTTTTGCCAGTTATATTACATAAAAGCATATTACATCAAGGTTGAAATCTGTAATGAATTCTGATATCACAAATATTTTACCATTAAGAAATCTTCAGTTAAGCAATGCAATATTAGCTGATGAGGGTTTGTTGTGCACAGATCCATAGCCAAAGGTTAAAAATTGACACTGTTATTTCCAAAGCCATAAGTAGGATGGCATAGTCTTGAAGAGATGCTGCCGGTGAACTTTACATTTGCAGTCTGGCGGTGGCAATGACCTGATCAGCGATGACAGATAAGCAGCAAAAAAAAATCCAGACGAAGCATAAGTAGGAGATATTACAAGATGCACATGAAAGGTAGCTACCAGAATTTGGAGGATCCAACATACAACCACATACATATAATGCTGGATATTATAGGTGTGACAGCCCCAAAGCTGCAAGCTAGTGGCAGCAAACAACAGATCACTTCTCAGTCATTCCCACTTGAAGCATGTACAGAAGGAATCAAGAGCAATCCAGCACATCCATTATAGTCAAGGAGACAGAACATCCGCAGCTCCTATATCTACATGGTAAAAAAAATTAGGCATCAGGCAGTCTCATCCAGATATCCACAGAGACATTCAGTTGTCCCCGAGGCTACAAACCCAGTCAAGGCAAAGTCCATTAAATAAGATCCAAAATCAATACAATTTGAGTCAATTGCATCCATGAACTATACATTCAATAAAAGAAATGAAATGCAAAAACTGCAGGGTTAATGCAAATTTTAACAAAAAGTGTTGTTAACAGGGAGGAGCGGCAGCAATATGTGTGCCATCTTCCCCTCAAAAGTGATAACAATGGCCTTTGTTTTACATAAATATGGAAGTAAATAAACAATTTACTATCAGTCTGTCTTTCTAGAGAAAACCATGCCCCAAGGGAATAACGCTTATTGTGTAGTACTGAGGTAGAGTGCACTGCCTGTTTCATTTTAAAATGACTGAATCTCTTAATATTGTTTTTGCTCAAAACTGACATGTATAAACTATTTTACAATGCGTATGAAATTCAAAGACATTGAACAATGCTTGATAACTTTCTTGACTTGAAAAATGGACGTACTCAGTTAAGTTTTTAGGCTTTACTTTTCCAGTCTGACCCTGTGCCCCATGACTTCTATTATAAAATGACAGAACAAGCAGTATATTTTTTAAAATTAATAGAAAACAATTAAGCATGGCAAATGCATATATACCATCTTTGTGAAGAAAAAACTTTGATCTGAAGAATACCAAATGTATCCTTTAAATAAACAGGAAACAAATTAATTCCAAACTGATTAACATAAGTGGTGCCCAGGAATATCTGTCCATTAATTAATTGTTAAGCTATGTCTAGTTCAAAATGGAGGAGAGGAAAATACAAACTCCAGTTAGCTATAGTAGGATATTGAAGTGGGGAGCACTTTAGCTGCCATTTAATAACAGTGAATTGTGTAGACTAGGAGGACTATAAATCTTTCCATTTCCTGCACCCACTTATTGTACCATCAGCTCAAAGGGAGACAGAATCCCAACCTTCACCCTCTGGCATTAACCCCGGAGGACATACTCAGGCACACACCCACTCATACATGCCCTGTTTTAAGTCACTGTTCAATCTGACATGCATTAATTTAATGTGGATTGGTGGCACTGTGGCTAAGAATCTGTGTTGGTATCTGGAAGGTTGCCAGTTCAAATCCTGTTATTGTCGGAAGGGATCCTGCTCTGTTGGGCCCTTGAGCAAGGCCCTGAGGCACTATACAAGTGCTGACCCTGCACTCTGACCCCCCCCC
>JANRMT010062832.1:5920764-5941060 GCA_026402145.1 Polypterus bichir lapradei | reverse complement strand
AAAAAAATCCAGTTTAAAAGGTGGTACATTTAAGTCAGTTATAGGACTATTTGGCTAATTTCCTTGGCTACATAAGCCAGCTCCTCTCCCAACCATTTTTACGACCTACTTGGTCAAATTTCATATTAGTTTATATGAAGACGTGTATAGTCAACCAGAGTTCAATTAAATAAATCAGCCTGGCATTTAGACCAAATGGTATCCTAGGTACAGAGTTAGGAAAGATGGGCAGGTCAAAATTATTATTCACTAAGCATTTCCATATGGGATGAGGTCATGTTTCTCATGTATCCCTGGTCAGATGAGTGCTGGTATTGAATGTGGTTGATGCTCTAAAAGAGTTCTGTTGTTTAATGTCTGCCTTGCTAAGTAACGTCTGAAGTGTCCTGTAATTTCATTGACATGTGCATGTTTCATTTTTGTTTACATGTTTGTTTTCTTTTTTTTCTGTGCTGCTTTTTCATTTTAGGAGAAATTATGTCTACCCCATCACATACTTGAAGAAAAAGGCTTGGTTAAAGTGAGCATTACCGTCCAAGCATTGATAGATGTGACCACAACCAAACAGGCCTTGTTTACATGAAAAGCAAGTAAGACTGACACTACCTGTCAGAGTACTACGGCCTTACTAGACCACCACAAACGCAAACCCCCTGCTGCAGTGTGTCTAGCCAAAGTGATTGAAGGGAGTTTGCCGCTGCACCTCCTGAACTTTCTATTGGAAAATGATGTGCGTAAGAATCTTGAGGGGATCAGTGTTGTTTGAAGTGTAAATGGACATGTCACTGTGTCAATGCAGGTTCCCCATGTTGACTGATGCTTAAACTATTTGATGAGATGGGCTACTTTTGAATTTTGTTTTTCCTTGTTTCGCCTGTCCTCAACGTAAGAGTAATTTTGGGGAAGTCAGGGACCTGTATTTTTACCCCGAGATATTTATATTATTTATTTAAAGTGTTTTTTCTTCCATTAGTACAAAAATGGATACTTCACATCAGCTATCCAATATGCAGAAGCTGATTCTGTGTACATTTTAATCTTGTTAGTATATATATAAGGTGGGCTATAGCTTGCATTAGGTTTTGTGACTTGCACATTTTATCCTTTTTAATTCTTTTTTTTTTTATTTAAAGTGATGTGTCTCAGGGGTTGGTGAAAACAAATATACTGTCAGTCTCTTTCATTCCGTGGCTTTTGTAACATTCCAGTTTTTTTTTTAATTTATAATAATGAACTTTCTTCTTTTAAGAAACATTTGCCCCATGTAGGTAAGTAGGCAATTTAAGAGGCCATGGGAGGTAAGAAGGCCCAGATGTTTGTGACACTGTATTGGCACTGTGGAAATGGAGAGACAGGAGCTCACGATTTGTGAGACCATGGTAGGCTTAGTGAGCTCACTCAGGTAAAAGTTGGCTTCTGTCAGAGAAACCCCACAAAAATGGCAAGGCTCCTGTCTTGTTTCGTACTTTAAGACTCCAGAGTGTAGAATTTTGAGAAAAGAAGATATGCGAGTACACCCTTCAGAGCCAATTGAGAAGACTTGTCCGTGGTTAGGTAGAGGGTCAATTTTCAAACACACCCTAACCCTTAACTCTCACATGCCTTTTGTCTGTGAGGCTGAAGTCTTAAAGATGTTACAAAGGTGAGTACAGGGCAGCAGCACTCTGCTGCACCTCTCAAAAGAGCAGGAATGTTCATCTGCATCCCTTGGCGCTTTAGGCATGAACCCTTTAAATCCTAGCTTTCAGTAAGTACAAATTTTTTAAGGAAGCAGAACTGCTTGGTAAGCATTACACACTACAGATTTAGTTATTTAGAGACGATTTGTATTTGAACAGCAGTATTTTTTATTAATGGTTGTATATAAGAAAGATTTTAAACATTTTATACACACATATATATATTTATTTCCATTCACTTCACCCCGCCCTGTTGTTTGGTTATCAAACATTCTTTATCTTGTGGAATATTTTTTTTTTTTGGTTTTAAGATGATGAATCCCACTTTGGAAACATTTTATTTTATAATGTTTGTAATCGAGAAAGTCTGGCCTGTTGTACGTCTGTTTGACTGAATCCTAAACAGTAAACTTCAGCAAGTTTGAAGCTGATCACTAGAACAATTAATGGTTTTGTTTTAAGCATTGTCTTGTATGGTCATAAGTGCATTTATTAATGAAGTTTGATATTTATTCATCAAATAATTCAAGTGTAGACTCTCTGCCAGGTCTAAATGACTAGATCACTTCTTTTTTTGTAGTGTAGTGAAACTGGCTTCACATTATTGTAGTTTTAGTTTATAGACTACAGAATAATAGAATAAATATCAGAAGATTATTACCGGCATTGTACATTTGTTTTAATGGCTACACTCTGATTTTCCAGGTAATATTACCATACAGGACCTTTAAACTCAACTTAAATCCTAGCGCTGAAAGAATTATGAGGGAGTTTGTTTCAGTAGGAAATCACATTCTTTTGCTGACAGCAAAAGAAACAAAGCAGATATATTATTATTTAGTCAAAAGCATACCAACACCAATTCAATAGTCAATATGCATCCATTTTCTTATGTATTTCACCAACATCTACATGGCATGGCAGAAAGCACTTAAGGACAGAATGCATTCGCAAACAAACATCCCTGTGTTTTAATCAATTAAATCGCCAACCATAACAATCTCAAACCTGCTTAATCCAACTCAGACAAAACCCCTGTAAGAAAACCTCGTAGTTAAACATGCATATGAAAACCAAGCAGAAACTAACCGACCTCTGCACATAAAAGTAAGAATTTCACTGTACTTTCTACATATGACAATAATGACCCTCTACGCTGTTTAGGTTCCAGGTTAATGAGGCAGAAATGGCACCTACTGTACCCTGTATTTTCAAATATCCATTGGAAAGAACTGCCATAATTATTATTTGCTCTAGTTATTCTGCTGCAGTGTTGAAGCAATATGTCCAAAGAGAAATGCAGACGTAAATAAACAGTTTGTTCTCAAGTTCTCCATAGGAGATTACAGAAAGATAGAGGCTGAGGCTATTGACTGTGATGAACTTGTCGTCAGAATCAGAGGTAACACGGTCTTCCAGTCCTTTGCCTGTTCTCGACAGATTTTTTCATCAAGTGCTTGACAGTTTTTGCAGGCACCACTCAGTCATAAGTATCATTTCCTTATTTCTAATTCTGTTTACACTTGCATTTGTCGTGCGTTTCATGCTTGCTGTTAAACACTTGAGTAAGTAAACCATTTGGTTTAACAGTTCACCTTTTTTTGAAGCACTTACAATAACAGAGGAATTGTTATTTGTAGCTTTAACTGATCCCCTTATCCTTGTATTCAGCTCATTGCATAATTTTCACAATTTACCAATCTGTTATGTCTTGACATGCAAATCTCAATTTTTTTCATATCTGACTGACCACCATCCCATTTCTGCTCCAGTTTGATTCTTAGGCTGAGCTTTTTCTGATGGCTCAGGGTGATTTGTTTTCTTGACACCACTATAGCGAAGCCTTGGCTGGATCACGACTAGAATGTCAGTCTCACTTACAAGCCTGTAAATTACAATCACTGGTGAGGAATAACCCAAGAACTTGTTAGCTCATCACAAATCGAATGTGTAATCACAGTTTTAATAAGTTATTAAATGGTTGATGCGTAGTCCTTCTATTTTCTTTTAGTCTGCATACCCAACAGGTCACAGGGTGTTGGAAATTTTCTTGGCAGCATTGGGTGTTGAGCAGAAATCTTCCCTTAATGTGACTGCAGTGTATTACTAGACATACATACTCACATTAGGTTAACTCAACACACACACAAGTTTAGCGTGTACTGAAAGAAAACTCGTGCAGTATGGGCAGAAAATTGAGACAGAAGTGGTGGTAACTACTGCACCAACATGCCAGCCTACGTTTATCACTGCTTGAATAAATTTGCAAGTCACCAAAGTGTAAATCCATTAGTATTAACACTAGAATTACCAGAGTCTAGGGAAAAAACTCGAGTGGAAATAATAGATCGTTATTTGGAACACATGCTTTTCATGTGTGTTCTGTTTCTACAGTAATCTGTGTAAACATGTTGTTAAAACAGAAACTTTTTCATATTTTAGTAATAAATGTTACAAAATGTAGGCATAAACTATAGAATGTGTGAAGCATGAAGTCCAAACACCAAATAAACACTTTCACAAAGGGTTCAAGAGTAATACTGAGCTGAGAGAAGTTCGTGCACGTTCTAAGTCAGTGGGGGGATGGAATAGCCGGCTGCTTGTAGCTTGTCTTTATCGGCACATTTACAGGACAAAGGACGCTGGCGGAGATGTGCGAACGGTTTTAAGGTGGGCCGGATCTACGAGTTTTTTTCGTAAACTCTGGTAATTCTAGTGTTAAGAAGTAAAACCGTGAGTCCTCAAGGGAAGAATAAGCTGTGAATTTACTGAGGTAAAACAGTATTAATGTTCATACAGCAGCAAAAAAAAAACGCTTATTAAGTTAACAAATTCAGGCAGATTTTAAAGATACCCACTGCCTACTCATCCAGACATCCAATTCACTTAAAACATCATATATCACAAATCACAAATATATAAAGCACAACCTGTACTAGGTTAAAAAACTGAACAAACTGATGTCAAGGTATGACATTTTAGCACTTATGATTTTTTTTTTTAGTTTACAGAGAATATGTTACATAAGTTTTTTCTGTTGTTGTTTTTTTTCCAATTTTTCCAAATTTGCTACCCTATTCTGTGGTCTTGCTTCATGGCCCATCAGGTTTCAGTTTTCGTACAAAGCACAGATTGGCTCGTCAACAGAATGCTTAATGAGGATGTTCAGAATATAAAAAGGAGGCAATAGCCATACTGAATGTTTAGCATACCATTTAAGTGATGTTTTGCAAGGTCATTTGAAATATCCGCTAAATAAATTGCACAAGTGTAAGGTATAACTATTAGAGCAGATGCACAGCTTTCAAATGGTAAAGGCTTAGTTGTACTGCTGTTTCATTGCCTAATTCCTCAAAAAATCACAGCCCTTTAAGTATGTGAAGACAGACCTCTGTCTATAAAATCTCCTTTACAAAGAGTTTCTACTTGTAAAAGTAAGTGGTGAGGAAGATTAGTAATATTTTAATATGGTGGATGTATGTAGTGCTTTACTAGCAGATAGAAGAACTATGTTTTGTTAATGTCAGCCAGACATTGGGGCATTTGTCATATTGTAAATGCTAAGAACAAACAATGGCTTTGTTTACATCTAAACAATGATGCTTATACTGAAGTTTAGTGTGGAATTTGGCTTCTTTTTGCATCATTTGCAGATTAGTTTTCGAACACTAATTAAAGCAGGTGGGGTGATGACATGTGACATATGTATAACCCCCCCTAGAAGCTGCATTTGAAAGTTGCACCAGATTACCACATGGCTTCCTAAATCTGTACTGCAGTAGCTAGCTGGCTTGGTGATGAAGCAACCTGCACTTTAAAGAATTATTTAAAATAAAAAGAGACAAAATTTAGTTTTGAATTAATTGCTTACTGCTGTTAATTGATATTTGAAAGAATGCAAATTGCTGCATCTTGAGTAAAAACACTGTTTTCCTGTGACTTTTTGCTTTAATGTAAAGTGAATCTGACACTTGTTTTTAAACATTAATAGCCATATATTATATAAAAGGAGTTTTATGTATGTTTAAAGTTGACTGTATTATATAAAGTATGTGAAATATTTTGTATTACTGCTTTTTATGAAACTGTCTTTAGTTTGGCTTTGGAATTTCAAAAGGTTTTTGTACAGCTCTCATATGTACAGTGTTACCCCTCCATTTGTACCATTTCCTTATTTACTGTATATAGTGTGTATAAAACAAATCACTTAAACATTAAAAACCTTTCTTTGTAACAAGCACTTAAGCGTCAGCCTTTTTCCCCCCCTACCTGAGTGGAAGAGTTTGTCTTTTGTCCAAATGTTTCGGTTGATTGTAAAGATGGATAACACGGCTTCTCACCCCCACACTGCGGCTGTCTGATTAGAAGTGATGGCAGTGCTGACTGGTAAGTGTTTCAGCTAAGAGTCACCTACAGAACAATTCAACACACAGGCAAAGCAAAAGGCAGGCAGTCTGGGTAAGTCTATTTTGTGAACAGCTTTTTCTTTCAATACTGGTACAGAAATGTGTACATTAGTTACAAACCTGTATTTACTTTGTTTTTAGTTTTCTCATTTGAAATATACAGAATATGCCAGGTTTTATTTATTGACAACAAGTAGATTTTAAATATTGATTCCCATGAGTGTTCACAGAAATCCGAGTTTCGCCACTGATGTCTATTGTCAAGCTATGTCTTTGATAAAATGCAACAGCAGGGTGTCATTCTGAATATGTTCTTAAAATCAGAATAATGATATGTGCTTATAAAAAGGCAATTACAGAAAATGAAAACACCAAATTTTATTGATGCATTTTTTATTTTTACCAATCAGAAGGTATTTAAACTGCACAGCAATGTATCCTTATTATCAAGGGATGGATTCTGCCTTACAAAAATAGCAAAGTGATTAAAGAGTAGCCCGTCACTGGTCATTCAAGTTCCTCTGGTGAAATTCTTAAGCATTCAGGTACTTTGCATGGTGCTTTATGTGATCGTTCATGTATGAAAACACAAAGTAATAACTGTGGTCATATCCCTAAAAGACAAAAAAGTATAAAACTAGTTAAAAAAAAGCACTAATCACACTTTTCTTTACAAGAAAAATCTGTCAAGAGTAAATCTTAAAAATAATTAGTGATTCGTCAGAATTGCCATGCAAAGGAAATATTAAGTTTTGCTTCATTTTTCCAACTGACTCAAGTTATTCATACGAGTCAATAATAATCCACACTTTATATTCAGGAACATTACGTGGCAAACCAATACTTGTTCATCCAAGTCAGCATTTTGGACTAAACATTAAGAATGAAAACTGACGTCTCAAACAGTGAGAGGGATCAGAAACATTTCACATACAGATTGTTCTTTTTGAGAAACATCAACAGTGAACTCCTTCATTGAATCTGTTGTTACATTTGCTTTTATATGTTGGCTTGACAACTCATCATTAAGAATATAAACCATCTCAACAACACTGTCAATGTAGCAGTAAAATTACTGGCTTGCAGCAGACCTCACTTTGCTGTATTACAAACAAGTTAGAAAGTAAGCCGACTTGATTTTTTCAGGCAGTAGCCATCCTCTTTTTCCTGAATTTCAGTTGTTGCCGTAAGGCTACAGAATTAGGTACCCAAGGGTAAAGGGAAACTATTTTATTACATTACATTAAGAACTATTTTATAACTACAGCTAAAAGTATTTTAAATTCTGTTTTTTGTAGGGATGCTGCTGAATTCTGTATATTACATTTACTATAAAGTTAATTCTTCTTAATGTGAGTATGTGTACTTATGGTTACACTCATTGACATTTGCTTATTGTCTTGTATCTGTGTAACAGTGTTTTATGTTTTGTACTTTTCTGGCACAAACAAATTTCCCTCTGGAATAGAAAAGTCTATTGGAAGTCCTAAACTGGTTCTGGTGCACTGCTCCATCTAGATGGCTTGCCTAACAGTCCTGCTGGTTCCTTAACCACAGCGTATGACTACTATCTTCTTCAATAAAGAAAATTACCTTTTTCTTTTTTTCCTTCCAGTTTACCATATTTTGGCTTTCAATCCACCTTAAGAAAACGATGTGTCTGTGTGTCCATCCGGTTACTGTGTCGCTGTCATTCCAAAATGATGGCATATCACAAACATTTTTTAGTAATAAAATGCACTGCATTTGTCGTTCCAACAAATGGTGCATCACAAACATTAACACTGCTTTTATGAATCCCATACCAAACAGCATATGACAGAGATATGCGCATTGCATGGTCTAGGTGGACTACTTAGATTTCAGTCTGTCTTAGACAGGTAGCACAGCTAGCTTAGTATATTTCAGTTAAAGAGTACATAAAGGGGGCAAGTATACTGCTGGTGTCATCAAAACATTTTATTACATGGAGTATAGGAGGAAAAAAGCATCCTTTTGGAATGAGAATTTATTAAACCACATAATGATAGTTCTACAAATCAGAAAGCAGCAGATATCCATCTATTGCCCAACCTGCTATATCCTAACACAGGGTCATGGGGGACTGCTGGAGCCAATCCCAGCCAACACAGGGCACAAGTCAGGAACAAATTCCCAGGCAGGGTGCCAGCCAACTGCAGTGTACACACACCCACACACTAGGGACAATTTAGGATCGCCAATGCACCTAACCTGCATGTCTTTGGACGGTGGAAGGAAACCGGAGCACCCGGAGAAAACCCACGCAGACACAGGGAGAACATGCAACTATGCCTGAACTACGCAAAATCTAAAATTTCTTGGTAAAATTCATTTTCATTTTTAATGGAAAACATTACAAAGTTAGTCTTTGCTGTATTACCAATTAACTGAAAAGAACAAGAAAATAAATGAGTATTTCTATGTAAGTGAAAAAGAATAACTAAATATATGTCTTGTGTTTCTTACAATTTAGGACCAACAACTGTGTACGGACAAGTGCATTTGACCTGTGGCCGTCTCAGACTTCCTGCTTAATGCCTGGCTTGCTGAGTACTTAAAAAAAAGACTTTAGTTGAAAAAACAGCAGTAAAATCACACTCACCTGTTGCAGTCTGAATACCAATGGAATCTTCCTTTCTGTACTCGCAGAAATAAAGTTGTCTGGAAGTAACTGCCCTGCAGCAAGAAACTGGTCATCCCTACCCTGGTCAATGAGAATATCTAGCTGTGGACCAGAGTAAGATTTCACCAAGACAGTGGCATCATACTCCTATAAAAATAAATAACATGTGAAAGTAAAGATTAATTTATGTTTGATTTTTACTATTTCATCTTATTTAAGCTTTTGCTTGGGCAGCCCCTGCATTGCAGCTTTAAATTCAGAGATCTGGAGTGACTCTAACTGTGGCACATCTGTATTGATAATATCACGTCATATAACTCCACTTGGAGAAGGGCCGAAGCTCAACAAACACCATGCTGTCAAGACACTTGGACTGTTTTCAGAAGTGTTGCTGCTGGCATGCCTTATCCGATTTCAACAGGAGTCATAGCAATTCATTTTTCCTTGTGTTTGGCCATTGGAGTTCAATGTAGGCAAACTATAGAAACTATGACCAGCACCAAAATATGATTCAAACCAGAAAAGGCAAGTCATTCCTTCCACTCACACCCCTTCACTGCACAAGTGGGGAATGACTGAGATTGCTCAGAGGCTAGACAGTGAGTAGGTGGTTCTTTTATGAACAATAAAAAGTACTCTGAATTGTTTTTTAAAGCATGCACGCAAAGAATAGTCAAGATTTTATACATGTGTGGCTCAATTTTGCTTTGAGGTGAATATCTTGCCCACCAGGAAAATTATCCAGTGCCAAACTTAGAGCTTCTGGGTATCCTCATACCTACCCAGATGTCTCTCCTGCGGGGTAGACCCAGAGAAGGAATAAGACCATCTTAAAAGTCTGGTTTTAAAGCAGTGCATTGAGGCAGGTTTGAATATACAGCATCTAGGCATTGTCATAGTTGTTAGTGGTTAATAGCGCATGCATGAGCGCATACATTAAAATTGAGATTTATAAATGAACTTCAAAATGGTTTTATAAATCAGATTTGTTATTTTTTCATTATTTTTTATTTTGTTATTGTGTCTCTAGCATAAGTAAACTTTACCATGTTGCATAGGTTTGCTATGGCTAAGTGCTAAATTACAGTTCTGTCTAAGGCCAAAGCTTCTTAAAGTGTCCTTACCATTTTGCAGAAATGCTTCCTGGCTTCAGTCTTAAATTCACTTCCTCTTAATTTCTACTGTTGGCCTTGAGTACGTGATTCACCATTAAGTTTAAAGAATTCTGCTAGATCTACTTTATCAATGCCTTTGAGGATTCTGAAGACCTGGCATGCAGTCTCCTCAGGACTAAACAGGTTTATTTTTAAATACTGAAATGTGAAGAAGTCAAGTATAACACTTCTGATGCACTGACATTACTAAACAGTCTCAGCACATAAAATGATCATGGTGGTTATTGTGACAGTTCACAGCATAGTCAGTTAGTCAGTGTTCTCCTTTGGAGCCATAGTTTATTTTTTCATGGCACTTCTATGGTTCTGCATGGAAAACTATGGAATAGAAAGTTTATTGTATTTAGATATTTAAGAATGTCAGTACCAGTTTACTTGAATGGTAGATAGGTAACTCCCTGGAGCTTATCCTACACTTTTAAAGCTGCTGTCAATGTTAATCATCGTATATTTTATACTGTGTTACAGAATAAAAGTACAGTATTGTTGACTACTGAAGGTAATAATAAAAAAAAAGTTACCCGAAGGCTGCCCATATATCATATGAATTTGCATTTGTTAATGAATTATTTTTTTTAATATAGTAAAGTAGGTTGAATGGGAATCCTGCTTTTGCTGTGGTATTAAATTTCACTGATATTAATAGCTACTATAAAAATTCAGGTATTGTGACATCCCTATTAGTATCATGGAGGAAGTGCTTCAAAAGTATTGGGTTCGAGTCCCACTGCTTCATGTCGTTAGGTCCCTGTATTTGCAAAGTGAGATTTAAGATCACATAAATGTCATTATGGTAAGATGACTCAATGTGGATCGGGGATTACACAAAGGGGTAAGTTTTATCTCCTAATCTATTTGTGATCTTCATGTATGGAATTTCAAAGCACAGCTAAGGCTGGGAGCACATCTAGTCTGGGAAACTAAGAAATGGTTCTTAGATGTGTGGAATGAGAATCAACACATCTGGATCATAAGTCTTGGTTCTCTCTGGAAAGCCGAGACTTGTTCTTTTGCTGTAAAAGGGCAGCAGCTTCCAGAAGGTTGAAGGGTACAAGTACCTCCCAGTGTTGTTAACAAGTGAGGATAGAGGAGGTTGGGAATTTGACTAACAAACCAATGAGGTAACAGCAATTTTGTGAAAATTGCTTTGGACCATGATAATGAAGCCAGAGCCAAGTCATTGAATGTAGCATTTCATTTACAAGTCCCTCTAGATTGCTATGCTTACCTATGGTTACAAGTTAAGGGTAGTAGTGACCGAAAGAATTACATCACTATTTAAAGCAGATAGAGTGCAATTATGCTGCACAGGGCTGCTGGGCACACACACACTGTGTGATATGGTGTAGAGCTCGGCACAAAACCACTGTTTATTCCAGATCAACAGGAGCCAGTTGAGAAGGTTTTGCATATGGTCAGACTGCAAGTTTGGCACCTTCAACCGGAGTTGTATAAAGTGCAGCCTGCTGGGAGAAGACACATGACACACAAGAGGGTTTCTCTTTCTTTATCTTTCTCACACTCTGCTGGAATAACACCATGTCGGAAATGCCCACAAAATGGTTCAAAAAGTTAAGGCAGTGAGGATATCCATCCCAGCCCAGCTTAGTGTGTTGCTTCTTTGAACCTCATCATAATAGGCACAAGTGCACATACCATTCAAATTGTATTTTTTATTTGTATGAGGATAATTATATTCACAATTAAATTCATAATTACTGGTTAACAGTCCAAATATCTCTAATTAAAAAAATAAATAACTATAATTATTTTCTGACAGTCTTGGCAAGGTACGATTAGTAGTGTTTTGCCATCTGGAAATCTTGGTCTAACACGTGGCTAAGGCATGAACAGTGGCTCACATGCAGAAACAAGAAACATGATGGGTTATTACTCAGAAAAAATGCACTTCTATTAGTCTGCTGCATTTTTTAGCAGTTTGATTGAAATTCTCAACACGAGGACTGCCTGTACTTCACTGTGCTCATAATGTTCATTAACTGCAAACGTTTAGTGCTATGGGGTTAGTACAACAACAGCAAGCACTGTCCATCATAAACTAATTAAAAAAAAGAAAAAACTGAGACATGACTTTCAAAACGTACCTCCCACTTGGACTTGTCGGGTCCTAAGTATCCAGTGAAAGCTTTTTGACCCCAAGGACACTGCATGGGATTGCAGATTGGTGCAAAAGCTGATACTGTCTTCAAAGAAAAAAAGAAAAAGAAAGTCAAGGTCCAACTTCTCTGAACAAAATGAAAACTCTTGATTTTTGTGGCATCTTTCATTTTCTAAACAAAGTTAGTTGTAGTTCCTGAACTCTGCAAAATATTTATTCTCATTTTTTTCCACTGTCCAGAAGACTATGCTACATAAATGAACTGTGCTCTAAAATGTATTAATCATTTTTGAGTATTAAAAAGTGCTAAAAAATAATGTGCTAAAAATATACCTTGTACTTTCCAGGATTCTTCAGAGCAATAATCAAAGCACCATGGCCACCCATTGAGTGACCAGAAATGGACATCCTTTCAGGGTCTACTGGAAAGTTTGCATTTATCAAGCGAGGAAGCTAAAAGTTAAACACGTAAAAAAAAATTTGAAAACATAGAAAAACAACCTGAGACAATGCCTAGGAAATTACTAATGCTTCAGGCTTTAAAATAAATATGACTAGAAATACCAGAGCATATGGTCAACTTGCTACACTGCACATTTTTAAACACTGCAGTTGTAGATCTAATTATTTTTTATTCTACTGCAATGTTGCAGGGTCCCTCCACCCCCAACAATTTTCTGCAGATTACTCATGGACCCCTTAATTCTGCCAGCACGCTGAGGTTTGTTCATCTAAAACTTATAGTTGATTTTCCTTGAACAGGAAGTAATTGATTTAGTGCACATATTTTGTCTGGATAAGGATATTCAAAACAAAATACAATGTTTTTTCACATATCCTGCAGTTATTATAGTTCATAAATAAATGATCTTGCTTTTATCAGCAAAATTAATTACTTAGTAATAAAAAATGCAAACACTTGTTAGAGTATAATCCAGGTCTATCCAGAGATTAATTTAAACATACTTATAACACACACAAATTATTATATTCTTTAAGTGTTATAACGCAAAGAATTTGATCATCTATAGACTACTGCACAACCTGTAATGCAAAAGCAGTCCCTTTATTGTGGCATCCCTTCTCCCTTTTATATTGGTCTACTACACAGGTTACCAAACCTTTTCAAGCCAAGGCCCCTGCCTCAAATATAAACCCAAAGATGTACAGGCAGGGCATGATTTAGGATTTTGGATTCTGCCAACAGCAGGCCTACAGCTCGATTTTAAATAATAGCAGACCTATTTTTCAAACCAAATGTTTAACCTTTAATGGAGCTTATTAAGCAGTGTGCACACCACTGGTTACATTTGTGACACATCAACAAAAGCTGTAAATATTCATCCACGCTAAAGCTAGTTTCCTTTGTTAGCAAGTAAATAACTGAAGTTGCTAAATAAAAATTGTTGAAATTTAGTTGAAAAATCGGGGGATTTTATGTGCTTGTTCACATCTGTGGAACAGCTGTTAAGTCGAGACAGTCACAACCTGAGGTCTGCCTATACTGTAGTGCCATGTTTATTTTAAGTTTCTGCCCTGCAATCAGAAAAAAAAGATGTTTAATAGTGTTCTCTTTTAATGCACTAGTGAGGATATATCATTATATTCAGTAGCACTGGAAGCTATAACAATGTTTCAACCACTAGACAGTAACATATTCACATACCTCTTCTGTAATGTAAGAGTACATTCTGTAATTGGTTTTCCAGGGGTCTTCAGTTGCATTGATATAAAACCCAGCCCCGGTGCCAAAGTCCCAACTCTCATCCTCTCCTTCAATATTACATCCACCTGAAATTTAGCATCAATTTTGTACATATTTGTAAGGATTTTGCACATTCACCACATATACAGGTGCTGGTCATAAAATTAGAATATCATGACAAAGTTGATTTATTTCAGTAATTCCATTCAAAAGTGAAACTTGTATATTAGATTAATTCATTACACACAGACTGATGTATTTCAAATGTTTATTTCTTTTAATTTTGATGATAATAACTGACAACTAATGAAACTCCCAAATTCAGTATCTCGGAAAATTAGAATATTCTGAAAAGGTTCAATATTGAAGACACCTGGTGCCACACTCTAATCAGCTAATTAACTCAAAACACCTGCAAAAGCCTTTAAATGGTCTCTCAGTCTAGTTCTGTAGGCTACACAATCATGGGGAAGACTGCTGACTTGACAGTTGTCCAAAAGACGACCATTGACACCTTGCACAAGGAGGGCAAGACACAAAAGGTCATGCTAAAGAGGCTGGCTGTTCACAGAGCTCTGTGTCCAAGCACATTACTAGACAGGCGAAGGGAAGGACAAGATGTGGTAGAAAAAAGTGTGCAAGCAATAGGGATAACCGCACCCTGGAGAGGATTTTGACACAAAACCCATTCAAAACTGTGGGGGAGATTCACAAAGAGTGGACTGCAGCTGGAGTCAGTGCTTCAAGAACCACCACGCACAGACGTATGCAAGACATGGGTTTCAGCTGTCGCATTCCTTGTGTCAAGCCACTCTTGAACAAGAGACAGCGTCAGAAGCGTCTCGCCTGAGCTAAAGGCAAAAAGGACTGGACTGCTGCTGAGTGGTCCAAAGTTATGTTCACTGATGAAAGTAAATTTTGCATTTCCTTTGGAAATCAAGGTCCCAGAGTCTGGAGGAAGAGAGGAGAGGCACAGAATCCACGTTGCTTGAGGTCCAGTGTAAAGTTTCCACAGTCAGTGATGGTTTGGGGTGCCATGTCATCTGCTGGTGTTGGTCCGAGGTCAACGCAGCCGTCTACCAGGATGTTTTAGAGCACTTCATGCTTCCTGCTGCTGACGAACTTTATGGAGATGCAGATTTCATTTTCCAACAGGACCTGGCACCTGCACACAGTGCCAAAGATACCAGTACGTGGTTTATGGACCATGGTATCCAGGTACTCGCCTGACCTTAACCCCATAGAAAATCTATGGGGTATTGTGAAGAGGAAGATGCAATACGCCAGACCCAACAATTCAGAAGAGCTGAAGGCCACTATCAGAGCAACATGGGCTCTCATAACACCTGAGCAGTGCCACAGACTGATCGACTCCATGCCACGCCGCATTGCTGCAGTAATCCAGGCCAAAGGAGCCCCAATTAAATATTGAGTGCTGTACATGCTCATACTTTTCATGTTCATACCTTTCAGTTGGCCAACATTTCTAAAAATCCTTTTTTTGCATTGGTCTTAATTGATATTCTACTTTTCCGAGATACTGAATTTGGGACTTTCATTAGTTGTCAGTTATAATCATCAAAATTAAAAGAAATAAACATTTGAAATACATCAGTCTGTGTGTAATGAATGAATCTAATATACAAGTTTCACTTTTTGAATGGAATTACTGAAATAAATCAACTTTGTCATGATATTCTAATTTTATGACCAGCACCTGTATTTATGGTACTTCTCTTGGTAACTTGGCTTCTTCCCACAGCTCAAAGACAGCAGAAGTAAACACTGAACTTTTTAAAAATCTGTTAACGTTTTCTGAACACTACAGGTCATAATTAAAGAATAGAAACTAAAAATTAACTATAACTTAAACATATCTTGCCTCAAACTATAATTTTTTATTATATATGTTCTGCTTAAAAATGCTCAGAATACTTTGCTGTTTTATTCAGAACTTTAAGTACATGTAAATAATTTGTGCTATGTATCTTAGAGCTCACAGGAAGTTTATTTTATAATTTATTTAGACTATTCATTGAACAGTTCTAAAGAACTGAAATAAATGCAATTCCAAACTCTGGTTCAGTTTCCTGAGGTAGAAAGTAGCTTATGACAAGCAGTATTACAGAATCTTACCATTTTTTTTCTTTGAATAATAAATCACAACTTTAAAAAAACACAAATCTTCATAGCTTTGGGTTCTGTGTCCTTCCATCTTTAGCACAGAGAATACAGTATTAACATTATATTTAACAGGGTGGTAAAATCCATCAATACAAATCTGGAAATTCTAATAAAGATGACTTCTTACTTACGAGGGCTGGTGTCTGGAACAACAATGATGATTCCGTGCTCAGCAGCAGCTTGCTGGCTTCCTGCTTTGCTTATAAAATTCTGCTCAGTGCATGTTAAGCCTACAACAAAAGTCAAGAAGAATTCCTTAAGTTTGACAAATGTTTAGAGGAGATATAAAATATGCAGTATATTCTAAGGAAAGGTTTTGGGAAAAAATGCTTTTTTATTATTGAGGACTCTTCTATTTTTAGTTTTTGTTATTTTATTATGTATTAATATAATATTATGTCTCTAATTAATCATTTTAAAGTAGTGCCTATAGGTACAGCCACAGTGGTTTCAGAGACAATAATAAAAGTTAATTCTGAAAAGAATTTGTCTTAAAGCCCATTCACATGTGAGCGTTGTAGATTTCCAACATTTGTTTAGTGGGTTTTTTTTTTAGCTTTTTAAAGGCTTTTTGCAAGCTTTATTCAAAAGATTTGGGGAGTTTATTCAGCCACTTTTCAGGCGCTTTTTGAATGTTTTTCAAGCTTTTCTCAACATTTTCAGAGAATCATTTTGCAGCGAAAATACTGACATATTGACTTGACATTTTCCATTTTGCAGGTTTGTGAGGTGATTGTTGTTATTCCAGAATGTCCTCAAGTGCTATTAATCCTGGCGACCACAGTGCTGAAGAGCAGATGTCACCAGCATCATGAGTGAACAAATTGTATTCACCCTGTTCTGCAGCAAAGTGAGTCAAGAGGACAAATTCTGGCAACATCCTGAAAAATTCTAGGATTTCACATGGGTGTCAATAAGCACATAAGTAGAGAACTGTGGGGAAAAAAATCATTGTGTTATTTTGCCAAAACAAAAAATAATTGCCTGCTGCTTTTGGTGCAGAATCCTACAAGCTCATGATCCACTCGTCTAGGAACAGCTGAGGAAGGGGTTGTTGTGCGCAGAGGTTGCCAACTCAAAGAATTAGACATATGTTGTATTCATGTATTATTTAATCCTGCAAGTGATGAGAGGTACATTTAAACTGCCCAGTTTAGGGGCCCTAGGAGCCAGTGATTATCAAAGCAGCACTTGGTGTAAGACAAGAAGTACACATGGTGGATGGTGCACCAATCATTTTCAGGGCCCAGTCATATAGCCAAGCAGAAAAGAGTGGACTGTATGCAACCTGGTAACTGAAATGTGTTAATATAGTATTTGTTCAGTTTTAATCCATTTATTTGTTACAGATATATTGAAACAATGCGATCTGGTGGCACAGTGGCCAGCGTACACCCAGTGGCTCATATTGCAAGTAGAAAAAGAGGATAGATGTTATTTACTTCACAAAGTACAAGTATTTCCACAATTGAGAAGTATCATTTACACATTTTGATAAGTGCTAAAATAAGTAATAATACTCAGTTCAACACGCTCAACAATACCAATCAATCCAGAAGTGCACAGGGAGAACACACAAACGTCATATGCCACTGTGAGGAAGAGCTCTGTGTTACCACTCAGCCTATTTCAGTGGCGGCTGGTGAAAAAATTTGGGCGGGGGCACATTTTTTTTATTTTTTTTTTGTTTGGGGCAAACTGAAACAGCACTTGATAGCTCTGGGAAAAAAAGAAAAAACACACACAAACTATAATGTTGCCTACACCCTGTCCAGTAGCACTACTTGAACATAATTTTTGCTTTCATTTTCTTCAGGCCTGACAATTTCTCAGTTAAATTGAGTCATTTCAGTCACCAGTGTCTTTTCATCATCAAGTCCTTCCATGAGTACCCTAAATACAAAGAGGACTGTTTCATTTATGTTAAGTAGATTGCCCAGAGGGGACTGGGCGGTCTCTTGGTCTGGAACCCCTACAGATTTTATTTTTTTTTTCTCCAGCTTTTGGAGTTTTTTTTTGTTTTTTCTGTCCACCCTGGCCATCGGACCTTACTTATCCTATGTTAATTAATGTTGACTTATGTTTATTTTTTTATTGTGTCTTTTATTTTTCTATTCATTTTGTAAAGCACTTTGAGCTACATTTTTTTGTATGAAAATGTGCTATATAAATAAATGTTGATTGATTGATTGATTGATTTTCCACTGACCGCATGGCCAATGCATTCAGCCTTTCCTGAGTCATGGCGTTTCTGAGAAACGTTTTATATACTTTTAAAAACTTCCTAACATGTGGAAAAAATACGTAAATCTCTAATGTTTGATAGGCTGCAGGACACCAACGGATTAAGAGTTTGAAATTTAGGCTTCTTAATGGGTTGCAGACGGATCATTTAAAAAAAGTGCATATATATCACAACAGAACTTGAACGTATTTACTTCATATCACATGTCAAGTATCAAATTGTTTGGGATATAAAGTTATAATAACCCAAATATCACTTGAAACAACACATTTAAAACTGAAATTCTGAAAAGTTACACAAGTTCCATTAGCAATACTGAAGTGACACTTTTTTGGTTTACTTGTACTTATGGCACCTATTTTTATTTTTTTCAGTAAAAAATGATTTGCAAAGCACAAAAAGACAAAAGTCACAAAGTGCTGAACAATAAAACATTGAATAAAATGAAATATTAAAGAAAAATACAGAGCTATGACAATATAAAAAAAAACACCCGCAGATGACCGCACTTCCCAAATGCAAAGGAAAAAGTCAGTGTGTAAGCTTGTCCTTGATCACAACTTATAAAGGGGTATTTTGTTAAAAAAAACACCAAATTTTCTTTGATTTCTGAAGTTCCACTTGAAGTTGCCATCACCGTAAAGTTGCGCTTGCTCATCTGTAGCTACATTAATGGCGGGTGTGAACTGTGATCCACTGATGTGAACATGAAATGGTGCATTGATGATTGATAGATTAAAAAAACCTAAAAAAAACACTGATTCACTGCCAATAACTGTAGGTCTGTTCGGAGTGCAAAGAGCTACATCCCCGGAAAAATCTGAAAGCAACCAATTAAAGGGGAGCCTCAGGTCCCCTGCTTGCTAAAAGTTCAAGGACTTACATAGACTCTCATCTGCCTGACGTCCTTCATTCAGGAAATATAGGTGTTCACATAGAATTTAAACAAATACAAGTAAGAACCAATTTTTAATGGATGTTGACATGCGCTGACAGGTTGTGCAAATAAACAAATTTAGTTCATGCTTATTTCTTATTACCTAATTAATTTAAATGGAATTTTTAAAATATTTGGAGGGGGGCAGCATCCTGCATTACAAACTGCCACTGGCATATTTGTTAAAATGTCTGTACTAAACTTTAACCTAATTAAAATTAAATGTATAACTGTAACTTTTGTTGAATTATTGTCACTTGGTTGCAAACTAAGTACCTTAACTTGTCCCTGAATAACTGTCACTAAGAACCGATGCACACACGTGCATGACAATACTTACTGCCATTTTTTTTCTAGTTTTAATGAGCCATTTTATCCAGGATGAGGCACTGATTTTCTGTAAAAACATTGTTTTGTTTTCTTTTACCAGCATTTTATGAGCGTTACAACTGATGTCAATGGAACAAGCATTTGGCCAGAAACACTTGAAATCCTGCGGGGGAGCTTTCTAAATCTCTCTCTGCTAAAATACTTAGGTGTGAACAGTGTAATAGAAAATAATGGCAAATAACTTTTCAAATGTTTTAGATGCATTCCTGTTCTAGTGCTAAAACACGAGAAAAACGGTTAGGTGTGATTGGGCCCTTTTGAAAAAATAATCAGGCTAGTTATGTATTACCCAGGAATGTGGAACATTGTAACTACTGTTCAACGTAAGGTAGGCGCTCTTCCTACATTGCACAAATAAAAAGGCAAATAAATCAGAACTTCAGAGACAATATTGAAATAAATATGTAATAACAATTATCAGTGTTTACATAAATTTAAACTTTGTTAAATGCTTTGTCAACACATTTGTCATTACTATTTAAAATTAATTTTTAATTTTCAATTCAGACAGCAGTGCTTTATACTATATGTACAACTTACCAGACAACCAGTACATGACGGGACATCTTCCACTTTCAGCCTTTGGAGGAAGATAAATTCCAAATCTCATTCTACATTTTAGCTCTGTGCTTTAAAAATAAAGGTAAAATATAAGCACAATCCTCAATATTTAATTAACATGGATAGATTATATATATATATATATATATATATATATACACACAGTGGTGTGAAAAACTATTTGCCCCCTTCCTGATTTCTTATTCTTTTGCATGTTTGTCACACAAAATGTTTCTGATCATCAAACACAT
>JANRMT010062832.1:5886032-5915764 GCA_026402145.1 Polypterus bichir lapradei | reverse complement strand
CCTTCCTGATTTCTTATTCTTTTGCATGTTTGTCACACAAAATGTTTCTGATCATCAAACACATTTAACCATTAGTCAAATATAACACAAGTAAACACAAAATGCAGTTTTTAAATGATGGTTTTTATTATTTAGGGAGAAAAAAAAATCCAAACCTACATGGCCCTGTATGAAAAAGTAATTGCCCCCTGAACCTAATAACTGGTTGGGCCACCCTTAGCAGCAATAACTGCAATGAAGTGTTTGCGATAACTTGCAATAAGTCTTTTACAGCGCTCTGGAGGAATTTTGGCCCACTCATCTTTGCAGAATTGTTGTAATTCAGCTTTATTTGAGGGTTTTCTAGCATGAACCGCCTTTTTAAGGTCATGCCATAGCATCTCAATTGGATTCAGGTCAGGACTTTGACTAGGCCACTCCAAAGTCTTCATTTTGTTTTTCTTCAGCCATTCAGAGGTGGATTTGCTGGTGTGTTTTGGGTCATTGTCCTGTTGCAGCACCCAAGATCGCTTCAGCTTGAGTTGACGAACAGATGGCCGGACATTCTCCTTCAGGATTTTTTGGTAGACAGTAGAATTCATGGTTCCATCTATCACAGCAAGCCTTCCAGGTCCTGAAGCAGCAAAACAACCCCAGACCATCACACTGCCACCACCATATTTTACTGTTGGTATGATGTTCTTTTTCTGAAATGCTGTGTTCCTTTTACGCCAGATGTAACGGGACATTTGCCTTCCAAAAAGTTCAACTTTTGTCTCATCAGTCCACAAGGTATTTTCCCAAATGTCTTGGCAATCATTGAGATGTTTCTTAGCAAAATTGAGACGAGCCCTAATGTTCTTTTTGCTTAACAGTGGTTTGCGTCTTGGAAATCTGCCATGCAGGCCGTTTTTGCCCAGTCTCTTTCTTATGGTGGAGTCGTGAACACTGACCTTAATTGAGGCAAGTGAGGCCTGCAGTTCTTTAGATGTTGTCCTGGGGTCTTTTGTGACCTCTCGGATGAGTCGTCTCTGCGCTCTTGGGGTAATTTTGGTCGGCCGGCCACTCCTGGGAAGGTTCACCACTGTTCCATGTTTTTGCCATTTGTGGATAATGGCTCTCACTGTGGTTCGCTGGAGTCCCAAAGCTTTAGAAATGGCTTTATAACCTTTACCAGACTGATAGATCTCAATTACTTCTGTTCTCATTTGTTCCTGAATTTCTTTGGATCTTGGCATGATGTCTAGCTTTTGAGGTGCTTTTGGTCTACTTCTCTGTGTCAGGCAGCTCCTATTTAAGTGATTTCTTGATTGAAACAGGTGTGGCAGTAATCAGGCCTGGGGGTGGCTACGGAAATTGAACTCAGGTGTGATACACCACAGTTAGGTTATTTTTTAACAAGGGGGCAATTACTTTTTCACACAGGGCCATGTAGGTTTGGATTTTTTTTCTCCCTAAATAATAAAAACCATCATTTAAAAACTGCATTTTGTGTTTACTTGTGTTATATTTGACTAATGGTTACATGTGTTTGATGATCAGAAACATTTTGTGTGACAAACATGCAAAAGAATAAGAAATCAGGAAGGGGGCAAATAGTTTTTCACTATATACACACACACACACACACACAGAGAGAGAACAAGTAGAGCTGGGTATTGGCACTGATGTCCTGATTCAGTTTTCATTTTATCTTGACTGAATTAACACACACTGATATATTTGAAGTTCTGGCTTTTTTAGAGATTACTTAACCATGAACAGAGAACATTACCATAATGTGACAAATTTCAATAACACTTTATTTGAAAGGTGTCTGGAATGACATTTAAGAAGAAATATTTGATTACTAATTAACAGTTAACATCAATTATTTGGAAGATGGGGAACAAAATATCATTGCATCATTGATCTTTTTAAAAGAAAAAAAAGATGAATTTTGTACTCAAAATTCATAATTTAACTAACGTATGTATCACCATATCAGAGTCCACACATATTATTGGAGGCTCCTTGTTTTAATACAATGTAATGACATCTACATTATAAAACATCTATTTCATCTTGCAAATAATATTCTAATAAAATAATCAAATATTGCTTCCTAAATAATATGTTACTCAGTTACCTATCTGCGTGCTATGAATCTCCATGTAGACATCCTTCAACTAAACTTAGCCAAGTTTATTCCCCTATTTAAAAAAAAAAGTGCTATAAATAAACATTTAAACTAATCTTGAATTAGCTGAAATTAAAGATACAACAAGAAGACGTATGTCTTTCTACAATTTTATAAGTTACACATATCTTTAGTTGCTCACATGTAGCAGTCACATTAACCAGTCTCAAAAATGTGTCCTCACAGTTTCTCTTCAGACAAAAAAAGAATTGTTTTAAAATGAGGATCTACAGCTAATGCTTGTTGACAGTAGTGTTGGGTGAATGGAACATAAGAGACAAAGAACCAGCCATCGTGACTGACAACACTACTGATATGATCTGTATGGTACATCTTAGGGAGCTACTTCACGACGGCTGTACCGCTGCACACCGTCAATTTGTATCACATGATGCTATGAAAAATCCAACATTTGGCCGATTGCTCGGCCCGGTGAGGTGCATTGCAAAATTGTTTTCACCATAGTAGTACAATTAGCCACGTGCTTAAAGAGAAGCAATGTTTATTAGACTTGCCAACACACAAAATTGTGATTGATACGGTCATGAGATGGAACAGCACATTGGAAATGCTAGAAAGGTTTTTGGAACAACAGCCAGCTATCTCGGCAGCATTGCATATACATAGTGAGGTTGCTCCAGGTATGACTGCCATGCAACTCGCTTATCTACAACACATCCACCACAGGTGCCCAGTCATTTTTAATTTAGTGACACGTGATTGTCAGATACGAATCTGCTGCCCTGGATGTTCAGCTATTGCTGGTTGGGCTGTTTTCTTCACTGACCTAAGAGAAGTGGGGAAGATTTTGCTTAAGATCTATATAAAGCCTGGGTACAACAACTTCACACATTTGCTTTCTGTTAGGTATAACAAACCGCAGTTCAAAACTCTATCATGTGTCAAAAACATCATTGTTGAAAACGAGGGCAAGGTCTTGTATCTTTGCAGATACAGTCATATGAAACGTTTGGGAACCTCTCTCAGCCTGCATAATAATTTACTCTACTTTCAACAAAAAGATGACAGTGGTATGTCTTTCATTTCCTAGGAACATCTGAGTCCTGGGGTGTTTTCCGAAAAAAGATTTTTAGTGAAGCAGTATTTAGTTGTATGAAATTAAATCAAATGTGAAAAACTGGGTGTGCAAAAATTTGGGTACCCTTGTAATTTTGCTGATTTGAATGCATGCAAATGCTCAATACTGATTACTTGCACCACCAAATTGGTTGGATTAGCTTGTTAAGCTTTGAACTTCACAGACAGGTGTGTCCAATCATGAGAAAAGGTATTTAAGGTGGTCAATTGCAAGTTGTGCTTCCCTTTGACTCTCCTCTGAAGAGTGACAGCATGGAATCCTCAAAGCAAATTTCAAAAGATCTGAAAACAAAAATTGTTCAGTATCATGGTTTAGGGAATGGCTGCAAAAAGCTGTCTCAGAGGTTTAAACTGTTAGTTTCAACTGTAAAGAATGTAATCAGGAAATGGAAGGCCACAGGCACAGTTTCTGTTAAACCCAGGTCTGGCAGGCCAAGAAAAATACAGGCACGGCATATGCGCAGGATTGTGAAAATGGTTACAGACAACCCACAGATCACCTCCAAAGACCTGCAAGAACATCTTGCTGCAGATGGTGTATCTGTAGATCGTTCAACAATTCAGCGCAATTTACACAAAGAACCATCTGTATGGCAGGGTGATGAGAAAGAAGCCCTTTCTGCACTCACGTCACAAACAGAGTCTCTTGTTGTATGCAAATGCCCATTTAGACAAGCCAGATTCATTTTGGAACAAAGTGCTTTGGACTGATGAGACAAAAATTGAGTTATTTGGTCATAACAAAAAACGCTTTGTATGGCGGAAGAACACTGCATTCCAAGAAAAACACCTGCTACCTACTGTCAAATTTGGTGGAGGTTCCATCATGCTGTGGGGCTATGTGGCTAGTTCAGGGACTGGGGCCATTTTTAAAGTCGAGAGTCAGATGAATTCAACCCAATATCAACAAATTCTTCAGGATAATGTTCAAGCATCATTCACAATGTTGAAGTTACACAGGGGTTGGATATTCCAACAAGACAATGACCCAAAACACAGTTCGAAATCTACAAAGACATTCATGCAGAGGGAGAACTACAATGTTCTAGAATGGCCGTCACAGTCCCCTGACTTGAATATCATCATAAATCTATGGGATGATTTGAAGCAGGCTGTCCATGCTTGGCAGCCATCAAATTTAACTGAACTGGAGAGATTTTGTATGGAAGAATGATCACAAATACCTCCATCCAGAATCCAGACACTCATCAAAGGCTATAGGAGGCATCTAGAGGCTGTTATATTTGGAAAAGGAGGCTCAGCTAAGTATTGATGTAATATCTCTGTTGGGTGCCCACATTTATGCACCTGTCTAATTTTGTTATGATGCATATTGCATATTTTATGTTAATCCAATAAACTTAATGTCACTGCTGAAATACTACTGTTTCCATAAGGCATTTCATATATTAAAAGGAAGTTGCTACTTTGAAAGCTCAGCCAATGATAAACAAAAATCCAAAGATTAAGAGGGGTTTCCAAACTTTTTCATATGACTGTAAAAACTGCTACAGATTGTTATTTTTTGGGCACAAGGTGAATTAAATGGAAGCTTGGAGCTACCTGACGTCTCCAGCGTCGACTGTTTAGGCTTTACTCGTTTGGAACTTGATGCTGGGATAAATGATTTCTCCAATTTGTTGTGTTACAACAATACTTAACTTCTGTGTTGCAAGCTTACATATTGCTTTGATATGTATTTTAGTTATTCTTTACCGACGCACTGTAGTAAGTCCACACATCTGATTTTAAGTGTTGAAGGCACTGATTTCAATTGAGGAGGACACGGCATTTTATGCAAGATAGCAAAGTGCTTTTAACACTGAAAACCTAAACATGCATATTAGCGACACCTACTGGATCGGATGCCAAAAATGAAGATAAGCAAAATTCTGTATATAATAATTGAGCAGGATTGAGAGTCATAAGATCTATCTTGAGACTTTAAGAATCGATATTGAATCGTCTAAACGAAAAATACTGATTAATCAGAAAATCAATACAGTAATCCCTCGCTATATCGCGCTTCGACTTTCGCGGCTTCACTCTATCGCGGATTTTATATGAAAGCATAACTAAATATATAACGCGGATTTTTCGCTGCTTCGCGGGTTCTGCGGACAATGTGTCTTTTTACTTCCTGTATATGCTTCCTCAGTTGGTTTGCCCAGTTGATTTCATACAAGGGACGCTATTGGCGGATGGCTGAGAAGCTAACCAATCAGAGCACGCAGTTAAGTTCTCCTGACTGAGAAGCTAACCAATCAGAGCACGCAGTTGAGCTCCTGCATGCTGAATGCAGTGTTAACCAGGAAGTCTCGTCTCACTCATTCAGCATCAACGTGTTTCGCTGTGTAAAGAGTTGTGCTCTTTAGTGTTTATCTTTGTGCACAGTCAAGCCCTTCATTATGGCTCCAAAACAATCTGCTACTGCTTCAGGGGCCGTGCCCAAGTGCAAGAAGAAGATGTTAACGATTGCCGAAAAGGTAAACGTTTTGGATTTGTTGAAGGCTACGATTCTTTTTATTTAAAAAGTAGGAAAGGAATATAAGATCTACGGCTGCAGTGTCCTTTTAACCAGGGTGCAAAACGAGTTGTAAGTGGATGTAATAAGGCAGTAGTCTGGATGGAATCTGCTTTAGGGATTTGGATTGAAGACTACCAGAAGAAGAACAACGGCAGTGCTACACAATCGCCTGAAGTGGCTCCTTTACAAGGGCTTGTAACGCTCTCCTTTGTTGTGCAGTAAAATTAAACTCATTGTTATCGGACAAGTCATCTTGTCATTGTTGGTGAGTAACCATAATTAATTTTCTTCTTACAGTGCTTAGTACATGTACGTATGTTTAGTGTCACTGTACACACATTTACTGTATACTATTTTTCTTGCATTGTACGTATTTATTGCTAGTGACCTGTCTATCGTAATGGCTGTAACATATGTGATATCGGAGACACTCAATATCTTTAAAATAATATTTAGGTTTTACTGTATATAAACAGTGTGTTTATATACAGAATTTCAATGAATCTTACCTAATATCTAAGAGAATACAAAGGGATTATGCTGTATAACTCTGCGGGGAATATTTATAAACAGTGCGGGAGAGTTTATAAGGGCTTAAAATATATAAAAATAACCATACAAACATGGTTTCTACTTCGCGGATTTTCACCTATCGTGGGGGGGGGTCTGGAACGCAACCCCCGCGATCGAGGAGGGATTACTGTACTTTCACCCTGGCCTAAGAATAAGTACTACAAATTCACTAAACCATACTGTACATCATGCATCTCTTATTGCTGTGATTTTGCTAAAATCATAATGACGCAAACCATAACAAAACAGAAAATGTGCTTATATTTATGAGCACACTAGAGTTATGATCAATACTCAAGTACTTATTTGAGTGTATTTTAATAATAATATACAAAAATGTTTACCTGCATGGTTACAGAAAACTACCTTTTGTTACCATTTCAAACAAGCCATGCTTCCATATTCTCTGGAATGCAGTTTTTAATATGTAAAAATGCAGGGTAATGAGTATTAGTAACTTGTTTACAGATAATGTTCTGCAGTCTTTTGAACAAGTTTACACAAGACTCTGCAGAACAACTCAATCAAATAAACGCCAGCAGAAGAAAATTCATGAAACTCAGCACTCCATCCCTGTCTGACAAAGACCCCTCTAAAATGTTTTTTAAACAGGATAAAACATCAAATAAAATAAAAAGCATGTTAACTTGAAAATAACAATACAGTAATGAGTTATTGCAATGTTCCAAAAAATCTGAACAGATCCGTGTCAGGAATTCCAGAAAAATTTGATATAATGCTTCTGCTTTACCACTGCATTACAGAAGGTGGATTGGGATTCTTCCAAGGTGAGGAAAAGAAGTCTACTTGCACATAGTCTGATAAAGAATATTACAACCAATATTTATAGCACATTTTTACTCCATCTGGTCTTGCTGTAAAGACTTTGGGAGTGATTTTAAATTCAAGGCTATCTATGAAATACAAAAATGTGTTTGCCCAAAATAGTTTAAGTGTAGGACTTTCCAAGAACATGTGACCTTGCAATGAATGAGAAACTATTTTAGTTGAATTGTGGCATTTTTGGTGTATACTGAACTAAAATTAATTGTATGAGTTGATTAATTCTATTTCTTTTCTGAAATGTGAACTGAGAGAACTCTTTCTCATCTTTCCCTGAAATCATTTAGGGGTATGTTCCTTGAAATGTGTCAATATGCTCTGGATACTGTCATTATTCACACTAGTTAGTATCATCTCAATGTCACGTGCAGGGGAAAGATGACAGAGGTTTGATAAGTTGCTGTTAATTGTCTAATTTATATACCAAAGAAAAAGAGTGTCACTGGAAGATTATATTTGGAGCTTAATAGAAAATACATTATCAATATAGAGATCTTTAAATGTCACAATGTCTTAATCTATGAAGTATTCAATTCATGGAAGGCAAAAGTAGGCAGATATCATGTATAGGGGCAAGAAATAAGAGCTTCTTGGCCTTAAAATTTGTCCTTGTATTAGTTCTGTGTCTTTAGTAAATGGTGAAACACCAGGTTGCTGGGAAATTGATCATTTCTGTTGGTTGTAGCACGAAAAAAAAAAATCATTCTTTAAAGCTAATAGTTAAACACAATTAATGTCAGCAATCTTTCTTTGAACTGTTATCCATTATAAAATTTCCTTATTCTGATGCCATTTGGTGTGGTAGGGAGGCCTCAAAATGAGTAACATACTGTACTAGAGTAAAAATAATTTAAATATTTTAAGGATTTTATTAAACAAGATAATCTGCCTTTTTTATAGTATGAAAGTGCACACACAAAAAATGATTACCTGTCGTGCTCAAACACCTTTTGGAAACCTTCACAGCACTTGTTTGAGGAGATCTGTGTCAATGCCATTGCCTTGCCTGGTGAAACAATACAGATAAGTATATGAATTCATGCTGTTTTTTCCCACCAATACCAAACACAAAACTATAAATTAGTTATGCACAAAGTACCACCTCTTACAATCAATACTATTAGAAAAGTCATTATTAAGCAACTAACACATATTGCAAAAGCACAAGATTAATCATGTAATGTGATTAATGTACATACAAGGTTACATAACAATACAGAAATCCAAAATGGGTAGCAATTAAGGGGATCATTAAAGAAGTGGCCAGAGTGACATCAAGAAAAAGGAGGGGATGAAGTAAGGAGTTTAGGAGGAAGTGGTTAAATTGAAACAATTAGATATTAGGGAATACCCCTAAGCTGTGATGCAGCATTTCATGTAAGGAATTCAGACTGAGATAAATACGTTTTTAACGCCTCTGTTTCATTACTTTTGTCAGGAGTTGACTTTTTTACAGGATGTGTGGCTTTCTGACCAATTTTCGGGAGTCATCTGCGAACCGTAGAAGAACTGACTTCTCTCCCTTCTCTATGCTTTTAAAGCATTACTCGTCTTTTGAGGGTCTTTCACATTTTCTCGTTGTAGATAAGCATTGTCTCTGGTGGTGGTTTTCCTCTTGCAAGCACATGTCCCTTTGTATTTTGGTGAAATAGATCCTGTTTCCTCCTTCTTTTTGATCACAAGGTTGATGGTTGTCAGACTGGCACCTACTATTCTTGCTATGTCCCTGTTGGTCTTCTCTGCGTGTTTGTGTAGGGTCACGATTTTCTTGTGCTCTCTGGGGGTCACGGCCATCTCTCACAACTGAAGCACAACTAACTAGCAGATGAAACAGTAGCCTCACTAACCAAAATAAGTCTGATGTAGCCTTGACTGATGTAATGACTCCGCATGAGCAATTACTGTGCCATCTGATAGACAAACAATAATGAAATATTCATTCCCACCAACATGTACGTGCACATCAAAATAAATAAGTGCAAAACTGGAGCTTTCCTGCATAAAAACATGACAATCAATGAAAAAGTGAAAAAATCGCAGTATGTTTCAATTAATTTGCACAAGGGTGTAATATGATTCCATAACCCTAAACTGGATTAGGCAGATTTGAGAATATTATATTAAGAAAAAAAAATTATAAAATAAGGGTGAATGAAATAAAGATAAGGAAAACATGCATACAGGATGAGAGGCAGCAGCACTTCCAGCAAGGAGACACACATTTTTCAGAGGCAGAATTTTGGAAATTATAGTGATAATAGTGATATAGTGATAAGGCAGTGATGGCTTTGAAAATACTGAACACGTGGGGCCAGCACAATATGAGGTGACAAATATTGTTTTTTTCTGACAATTGTACGTGTCACACTCAATCTCATCCCAGAGTACCTTCCACGAATACAACTGGTGCGCTGGCAAGGTACATGACTTTTGCAGCCTCAACAAGCAACTCAATGATATGGAGACTACACTGGTCCCCCCAAAGAATCTGTATCCATATTATTAAGCGATCTCATCATAAGACCAGTGAAGCTGCAATTGGGCAACATTATATCCGATGCATGTTAAACACTAAAAAGATAATGCAGGAAGTGTGTGACGTTTTAATCATTTCCTCTATTAAGGCATTATTAAGAAATTAATAAGGAAAGGGACACGAGTCGTCGAAGCAGATGCCAGGCATTGGGGCAGCACAGTGTGCCTGGAATCGTTTGAGAAGCAGCAGTTATGGGGTGGGAGCTTGTTGAACACGTAAAGCAGACAGTGGACGTAGGGGGCAGATCTGCAGGACCCCCGAACTGGCGCGTCCAAAATAGTAACGGGAGAAACCGGAGAGGCCCCTACTACACAGTGCTTTCTGCAGAAGTGCACTTTACTTAACATTAACAGACACGCCTTGCTGACTTGCACATGCGTGCAATTCAAAAACTCGAGCAGTAAAATGTCACACAAAGCGAAGTCATTAAGAAGGCAATCTCACTCATGTCTCAGTGGTAGCCCAGGAACTCGGTCAAGAGTTCAAAGCTGCTACGCATCAGTCACACAAACGCAGCTGCTTGCGGGTTTGACGTAAACTGATTTTATTACATACATACCTGTTTTCTTTCACTTTGTGTGCTCTCAAACGATATAATTTCCAGCTAACACTCCTAGAGCTGCCAGAACAAAGTCCGCACGCATCTGTCGCCCGTGACGCAATGACGCACGGCCCCACCCCTCCTCGACGCGCTACTAACCAATAATAGCTAAGAGCCGAGATACTGGTGAGAAGCCTCTACACGGCAAGTTGGTCATTTAAAGCAGTAGCAGACTGAGTAGCAGAAGTCTGGCAGTAAACCTGTGCTTACATTTAAAATGAGTAAGGGTTGACATTTTGTTAAAAAATTGTTCCTCATTGCGAAAAGTTTAACGTTATTGAACATTTAAACAGTTTGCATCTTTTGTTTTTTAAGTGTTAATATAAACCGAGCTAAACGGCTTTGAAAGTTATCATGATTTGCATTTACACAGTCTCCTTTGATGCTGCATTTTTTTAAAGTACAGCAGCCGTCGCAGATGTCATAACATTATCGAACCTTTATAGTTAATGATTTTTTGAGTTCCTTTTGATTTTCTAGTTATTGACAAATTATTATAATACTGTTGCTTTCTGCAGTGGCGTGCGCACACCTTTTGGTGGGCTGTGGCACAAAAGGGCAGAAGGAGCATCTTATGGGACAGGATTTGATACTTTTTAATCCTGGATCGAAATTACTGTACACTTTTTATTTCTTTTTTTTTAATATCACGGGAAAAGCGTACTTTGCCTTCAGCGTCATTGTAATATTCACAGAACAGCGAAAAATATTCGTCCGTGATTGCTGATGATTTGCATTTATTTTATCAGAAAGAACACTACACCCCCTCTACGTGTACTCTGTTTTCCTGAAATAACATTTCTAAACATGAATTCCCATCAGCTTCATCATGGAAGATCAAATTAAAGATTTGTTTTCTGCCAAAAAGTGCATGTTGTGGGTCAAATATTCAGAAAGCTACTAGAGCTAATCATCTGGTACTATAGATCACCATTCATTTCAATGCATTAAACGTTAAGCAACGAAAAGAATTTTTTAACAAATGATTATTATTTTGATACAATATAAAATTATCTGCTGTACATTTTACAGTATGTTACCCTATGATGGGCTGGCGTCCCGTCCACCGATTGTTCTTGCCTTGCCCCATATGCTTGCTGGGATAGGCTCCAGACCCCCGCGACCCTGCTCAGGACTAAACAGACTTAGAAAATTGTATGGTATAGTTAGGAAGAGTATGTATTAAGGTCAACAACAAAACAAAAAATAATAATACCCTTTTACATTCTAGGTGTCTTCAGCTTTTGGGTTTTTCTAGCAAATTCTTCCTTTTCGATCTACTGTTTTGGTGGATTGCATTAACTTCATCGTTGTTAAACATGAGTTTTTCTTTCTCTGTTAACAAAATCAGATGACTGGAAAGCTGTTTTTGACCTTACAGGTTGGCTGAGTTTAGACTTGAACAAATTGAGCTTGGAAAAACTACATTCATGAGTTTCTGCTGATACAGGCAACATGGCATTGACACGGAGACAAACTCTCACAGAAACCTGTGGTTTTATGATGCATTGCTTGTCCTGTGTAAAAGGTAGGCCTAATTTATAAATCTTTTATACTTTTTTTCAAATTTTAGATTGGCTGATAACAAGCCAAATGGAAAAGCAAAGTGAATATGTACCGCTTGTGCACAGACATTACAGATACCGTCCACATTCTAACATAATACAAACCTGTCACAACCCGTAGATATTTATTACACATTTTTGTAGAATTAGTATCCGTATTTACAGTATCATAGACTACTTTATTTTACAATGATAGATAGATAGATAGATAGATAGATAGATAGACGTACTCATTAACTCTTCAGTCATTAAGAAAGAGTACATCACTTTATGACAACTAATAAACCAACGCTATGGAAAAAAAAAACACAGTGCAGCTTCATGGAGAGTCCGCTCTGTTCACAGTGTACTATTAGTTAAGAAATCTTGAAATTGTTTGTCCGACTACAGCAGAATTTACAAATCTCATCGATCACTGAAAGTTGACTTTCTTTCATGCAGGCATACCTGTGACATTATTTACTGATAATGAACCGTTCTAAATTTTTCCTCAGTAAAGCAGTGGTTAATCATAATATCGTACTCATACCTACTTCAATAATGGTGCGGGCGAACGATGTAGCACACAGTTAACTGGTTTCACATTAGTATCACACTTGTTTTCAACATGACGACTCTTTGTACATCTCATTTCATGTTATGTCTGTAAAATGTAAAGAATTTCAGTTTCTAAAATGATGTGTTATGAACAGGATGATATTGGAGTGCACCATTAAATGGGGCTACCTACTGGCCTTCAATCCCAACCTTGTCATTAGTACTGTCGATCAGCGAATTTGCTGCCTTCGCGTTCGCCCTTGTTCATCGAATTATTTTACTGATAATTCGGCCGGTTTAGGAGAACTTTTTTTTTCTGCGCTTCTTAATGCTTTGCGAGGCAATCGCATCATTCTCCTGTGCTGTAAGCAGGAGTTCATGTCAGGGAGTTTTAGTAAAGTTTATTGATTGATTATTTAAGGGAGGAAAAATTTTGTGGGTGGAGAGAAAAAAAAAAAAAGAGAGAATTGTTCTTTGCTATCTCAGTGCTGTATCTCCACTGTGATGTTATAAAAGAAATAAAAATACAATTACCAATAATCCCCAAACTGGGGTGACCATCTCTATGTGCCTTCCCACATATCGAGGACTACGCTACGCTACCCAGGTCACCCGCAAGCCAAAAAGAGCCGACGCCGTATTCTGGTAAGGAGAACAGCAAACTCTCAACACCCGCTCATACGCTGGTGGCAGCGGCCGTTGGTTAAGTTTGTGGATTATTTGCTAATTGTATTTTTATTTATTTTATAACACCACGGTGGAGATACAGCACTGCGCTACCCAATTCTCTCTTTTTTTTTCTTTCTTCTGTGCCAGGCACGGCAGGTCTGCAGTCATTTTCGCCACTCCCCTACTGCCAGCACGTTGCTTGCAAAAATACAGCAGCGGCACCATCTGAACTCCCACCCACAGGTTGGTTTGTGTTGCAGCAATACAGTGGAACTCCACCTCGTACATGGTGGAACAGCGCAGGGCAGTGATCCACTGCCTGGTGGAACAGGGTACCAGGGGCCAAGCACAGCGGCAGCAGATGCGGCAGCTCTGCAAGGTGCTGGCTCCTTTCAAGCAGGCCACTGAGTTTGTCAGTTGGGAGAACGCTGGCTGGAATGATGTGCTCCCACTAGTGTGGCCTGCTTGAGGTGTGAGAGGGTGCACACGAGGAGGAGGTGGACATGCTCAGCAGGCAACCAAGCAGGACAGGGACACTTCAGGAGGAGGAGGAGTCAGCATGGGGCTCACAGCAGGAGGATGAGCAGGCACAGAGGGCAGTGCCTGTTATCAGGGGGTAGGTGGACACAGAGTAGCAGGAGGAGAAGGAAGAAGAAGATAGCTAGGAAGTGGTGAGCACCGGGACACCTCTACAAGATGGCTGCTCATATGCTGCAGTGCCATAGGAGGGACCCCCGGATTAAAGCTATAAAACAGGGATGATTACTGAGTGGCCACCTTACTAGACCCAGCCAGCAGGAACAAAGGATGTGTCACCTCTGTTCTGTCCTTACCAACAAGCTGCTTGAGGTGTACCACCACCCTCACCTTCTCGCTATCTCTCCACATGTCCCTTAGAGAGCTGTCAGTAGCAGCAGCAGCTATGGTGGTGGCAATCTGATGGATGTGTGGAGAGACGTTTTCCTGCCTCAGTCACCAAGTTTGACACAGAGTGACAATAGCAGCAGTCACCGCCAGTGGCTGGACCTCGTGGTGAGTGACTACCTGGGGTGCACCGGTGCAAATGATTCTAAGCGCACTGATGACCCCATGGAGTTCTGGGTAATGAGGCTGGACTTAAGCCGGGAACTTGTTCAGTATGCGCTGCAAGTGCTATCTATGTTGCCCAGCTTCCAGCTTACTGTCTGGGTGTTCTGTCAGTGCTGCAGGTGGGGTGGTCACAGAAGGACTTTTATAAAAATGAATGAGTCCTGGATCAGCAGTGATTTCTAGCCCCCTTCTGCTGATTCAATGGACTAGATGGGTTTCTTGTCTATCACTCTCTATTGTTTTCCTTCTGTTTTTTTTGTAAATCTTATGTACACCGGGCTTGTCGGGTCCATGACTCCGTGAGTTCATGCTACCTGCTTCTGTTGCCACTGCCTGCAAGAAATATTACTCTTCTGATATTTAATTCAATTATCTCAGGGAGGCATGGTGGTTCAGTGGATGGCACTTCTGCCTCCCACCTCAGGTCACCTTCTTGGCCAAAATAATCAGTCCGGAATAATTGGGTGTTGCTTCCATAGCCCTTTGGAACACTTATAATACCCAGTGAGATTGGATTAAAAAAAGTATTGTCTTTGGTGTTTGTTTCTTTGAATTTTCTGGTTCTGGAGATCTCATTATTTGTGACTTTAGACTCCAATTTGGAGGCACGGTGGCGCAGTGGTAGCACTGTTGCCTCTCAGTAAAGAGACCTGCATTCACTTCCCGGGTCCTCCCTGCGTGGAGTTAGCATGTTCTCCCCGTGTCTGTGTGGGTTTCCTCCGGGTACTCCAGTTTCCTCCCACAGTCCAAAGACATGCAGGTTATGTGCATTGGCGATCCTAAATTGCCCCAAGTGTGTGATTGGTGTATGTGTGTGTGTGTGTGTGTGTGCCCTTTGGTGGGCTGGCACCCTGCCCGGGGTTTCTTCCTGCCTTGCACCCTGTGTTGGCTGGGATTGGCTCCAGCAGACCCCCATGACCCTGTGTTAGGATATAGCGGGTTGGGCAATGACTGACTGACTCCAATTCAGCATTTTCTTTTTGTTTACATGAAACATGGGATTGTTTTCTGGTTCTGAAGCTTGCACATCTCTCCCTACGTTCTTTCTTCTTTGATCTCTCAGAGGCACTGTGGTGAAGTGGTTGGCACTATAAAGAGCATACAATAGCGCTCACAGTTACTATCACTAGTCTACTGGCTGACACACTGCAGATTTGAACACTGGAAGAAATTCAGGGTTAGCAGAGAAAACTCAAGCAGATAAAAAGAGAACATGCAGACTTCATGGAAACCAAAGATGCTAAGGCAGCTGCTGAACTACTATACCATCAGTATTCATAGCAGTTTTTTACATGTTCCATAAAAATAAATACTATAAAATGTAAAGGCACAAAGGTGCATTAATATAGTGTATAGTAGGGGAACTCAAAATAAGGAGTTTAACAGATAAGTAAATAATGCAGGTTCCCAAATTTGATTTTTATGAAACATATAAAGGTTGACCTTTGAGTTCCACATAAATTTAAGAGAAGGAGGCACATGCCCTTTGCATACTGTACATAATTAACCACGTGCAGGATGAAAACAAACCTTGAAGGAGCCTGAAGAAAACACAGGAGACTCTATGAATTAATAATAACAATGAAAGATTTATTACTATTTACAGGGTGGTCCAGATCTAATTATGCAATAATGAAAAGGCGAACACATCGCACCTGCTGTTCGACTGACAACCGTCTCCCTGCCATTTTGGAATGTACGGCAGGTGCTGCCATCTATCGGCAACACAAATAATTTTTTGTGAATTCTGTATGTAATAAACTTAATAAGTTATAGCGTAATGAAAATTGCATAATTAGATCTGGACCACCCTATACAAGATGTTTCTATCTTTTTGATAGAAGAAAAAGTGCAAAGCATCAGCACAGATAGTTTGGAGAGCCTTCAGTACAACTTCAAACAACAGAATGAGTCAGTGGCTTCAATCATGACGTGCCACATTGTATTTTCTGCCTTTAACTCTTTTAGCATTGATTTTTTTCCTCTTCTCCCAGGGCTGAATATTTTTCCAATAAACTTTTCTGGTTTCTGAAACGCACACAAAGCAATAGTTTCTCCCATAAATCAACATAAAACATCTGTTGCTGTGTGCACTGCTCTGTCGCAGCGTTTTAGCAGTCTTTGGCTGCGCAGCGGCAGTGTGGGGGGACAGGGGGAGCAAGTGGCTGCAGGGTTGTTTTCTGAAAAGCACACAAAGCAATAGTTTCTTACATAAGTCAACTTAAAATGACCTACATATTTTTTTCTGACTTTTGACTACGATTTCACTATTCCAGCTTTGTTTCGATGAAAAATATGACTGCAAGTCTGACTGCATTCTTTTTTATTTGCACAGTGGTTGGCATTGCTGGCACACAGCACGGATGACCTTTTTCGTCACATTATAATCGGTCAAGTACAGTTGGCAGACATTTCCCCATCCCACAGGGACACTTTAAAGACGACTGTACCATTATAATCCAGTCAAATCTAGTTCAGTTAGTCCTTCCCCACTGACTTTAATGCAGTTCACCAAGTTCGTCCAATATCGCAAACATTTCTGTGATTTCGGGGAACTCACAGCAAAGCGAACTCAGCAGTGTTCACTCATCACTAGTCATTACCTGTGTGACGTTTGCATGTTTCTCCATTTTTGCCTTTGTAAAGTCTGCCGGCTTGTTTCTGGGTATCTAGTTTCCACATCCCAAAGACATCCATGTTGTCCAATTTCTCATTCTAAATAGGTCAAATGTGAACATGGCCTACAGTGGAATAGTGCACCTCTCTTTGTTGGCCCTTCTGCCTGAGGCTGGCGGAACAGGCTTCATTTCACTATGACTTGTGTACATTTGTCTGCCTATTTATTTTCTAACCTGATGATCTAGTTCATGGTGATGGGAGGCCAGTGCCTATTGTGGCAGCCCAGGGAACAAGATGAGAGTCAACCTTACAGTTGGCACCAGGCCATTGAATATTACCCTGGCTCAATGCTATATTTTATAAAGGAAAATAAAATGGGGTTACATTACTTGTGTTTCTCTTTGCTTCATGGTGATACCGAACCTTCAATAACTATATATGCGTCTGTTAAAACTTTAAGGTACAAATAGAGAGGGATGGAGTCGAAACAAAATACAAATTAGCAAAGCAAACATTGCTGTAGGCAAAATCAGTCATGGGCACTGCATAACATTTTTTGCTTTCTCGCTTTCTCTCTGTTTTTTGTATTTTACCCCCCTCTCATTGTGCTTCTCTGGCCTTACGACAAATACTTACATGCCAGTTAATCTTTTGGGGTTTTACTCCCTAGTAATTCCCATTGCTACTTTCAGGCCCAGAACAGGTTCACAAAGTCTTTCTGTCATTCTTCCAAACACTTGGCTTTCTTTTATAGCTTTTTAACCAAACAAGCCCTAAACCTGTTGTTTGCCATGTTTTCTTTGGTAATCATTCATGCAGATAGAAGATAGTGTGACATACATGCATTACTGAGACATTTTTCATTTAAACTTATGCAGTTCTGCATATTATGAGATAAAAGCAGGCAGTGTGGTGTAGTGGTTAAGGCTTTGGATGTCAAACCCTGAAGTTGTGGGTTCAATTCCTGCTACTGACACTATGTGACCATGAGCAAGTATCTTGACCAGCATGGGCTCCAACTGGAAAACCATAAGAAATGTAACCAATTGTATACGTTGTACATCACCTTGGATAAAGGTGTCAGCTAAAAAAGTAAATGTAAATATATGAGTGAGGAGCTGGTGTGAGTTCTGCATCATGAATATGGTGCTTCTGCTGAACTTGCAGATACCAAATTAAGTGAAACAGAGGAAGGGGTTGTGACCCGTAACAGAACGATGACATATTTGTGTGTTTCCTCCCCAGTGACCTGAAGGAGGTACATTTACCTCAGCCTTACTGTAAACACTACATAAAGTTCATCACATAGGGCAACCATCAGTGACACGTTTTGAAAACATTAGCACATCTATGGCAGCTCTAGGGAATATAATGTACAGTAGCATACCATCAATATAAAGATCTTTAATCCATTTTGTAAAAATAAAATTGTGTATGCTTTTACTGAATTTAACTGCAAGCAGCTGCTGTTGCAATATAAGGAAATATTTTGTCTAAATTAAGCAGAAAATCAAAGATACTTTGTTGCTCATTAGTCCAGAGTTTGTCACGTGCCATGATCAGGGCTGAATTTTGTAATTTTCCTAATATGGAAGCCATTTTGTGCCCTGTATTTCTAGAGGTGTGGTCTCCAGGGTCTTAACCTTAAATTCATCAGCAGAGGGGATAAAAGTTCAATATTTGCACTGAACTTTATCCGATCTGTGGATAAATCTTTCTAAACTTTTATTGTATTCTCTTTCTGATTAATTTTTGTACCTGATATTTGACTTCTTGCCTGAATTTTGACTGTGATTTTTGCTTCTCATCTTTGTTTCAGTTGCTTCGTTTTATTTTATATTTGTTGGTTTTGCCTTTTGCACACATCTCCTGATTGTACTCAAGAAATTATATATTTTCCTGCTAAGTCAGGACATCATGAATAACGTGTGTACATTTCAAACTGCAACACAGCACTTCAGGGGTGATGAACTGAGAGCTCACAACATGTAAGTTTTACAGTTTTCTTAGCGTGCCACTAAAAATGTATCCCATGTCACACATGTTTGTCAGTGGGTTGCCTTCCAGGCTTGAATGAGGTATGTAGTTTCACCCCAAAGCAAGAGGGGGCACAATCGCTAACCTTGTCACCTGTTTCTACCCCCACAACTCTGAGGAAATCCTCACTGAGGGCAATCGACTCCTACCCTTCGAAGTCAGTTCCTATCAAGCTTCCGCCTTTGACCTGACCTAACCTGAGAGACGGAGCTTCCCAGAAAGGAAAGACCAATTCAGACAATCAATGAAAATTTTAAGAGAAAAGGCCGCCGCCTGTATTTTCTGTTCTTTAGTGCCATTACGTGGTTATTATGCTTTCTGTGTGGAAGAATAAAACGGGACAACCCATTTCTTCATTGAACCCGGGTTCATTACCATTCAACCACATCCTTTATTTTAAGCTTCCTAAATTTTTATTCCTACTGTAAATATCAGGAACTAGTATGTTGATAAGCTGTATGATTTATTATCATAGCCTTTCATTTATTATTATATTTAATTCAAATTAATTCACTTCAGTTCATATGTGTGGGGATGTATAATGCATATGTTTTTCATGTTTTGATGTCTTAATTAATATATTCCATTCAACTTATCGTCATTATGTCCTGGAGTACAATCAACAATATTTGTCTGACAGTCCCATTGGTGCAGAAACATGCAATGACAATGCAGTATGGAGTAGACTAGACACAAACAACTACACACAGCAATGCAAATTATAAATACAGTTTAAAAATGTTGCCTCTTCAAATTAAAAGTGAATACATAAGCTTTAGCTACAGTTTAAACATGCAACATGTAGCAGACGGAACAACAATCCAATAATTGTCATTATTTTGGGATTTTATTTGTTGCCTAAAATTGATTTTTCAGTTTTAACATGTCATTCATATTTTTTTACACGTATGATTTATTTATGTCTTTGTTACAATGGCAGTATTGTGTTTCAAACTGATAAATGCATAATTGTATTTATTAGCAGCATTGTGGTTATTGGGGCAGAGTGGTGACTCTGATGCTAATGATCTGCGCTGGCAATCTGAAGGTTGCCAGTTCAAATTCCATAAATGCCAGAAGAGACTCTACTCTGTCGGGCCCCTGAGGAAGGCCCTTAACCTGCAGTTGCTCCGTCCTGGGTATGACATTAATCTGCATCCAGCCCGGTAAGCAGGTCCTCCAACGTGAAGAGAAAACTTGGGGACTAGTGGCAGGATTGGCACTCCAGCCACCATAAAAAAAATTCACACTGTTCAGTGTGGTGCTGAGGTGTCGCCTGCTGCACTCAGATCTCTATCCAGGTGGTTTGCCATGTGGTCGGTGCAGCAACGCACTGTAATCAGCATATGCTCCCAACCTCTCTCCTCCCTCCCTCTATTGTGGTTATCTGAGAAGGCATCACAGGATTCAAATGCTCTGAAATTCAAATGTTAAGAAGATAAGTCTCTCTCTGCCAATGTTGTTTCTCTTCAGTGTATGTTTGTTTTCTGATCTGCCTTTATTGTTTCCTGGATAACAATTTTGAGTAACATTCTTTTTAGATGGACAAAGCTCTTTTTGGTATTCTGAACTTTTTTTGATTTTTGCCTTCTCTTTTGTTTTTGCTTAGTGAAAATAATTTTTACTTCCAACAAAATGTTTACTTTTGAATTCTTCCTTTTCCTACCTGTTTTAAACTTCTATTTGGGGTTCATATTTCTAATACATGTCTATTGTGTTATTTTTTTCATTTTTGTTAACATTGGTTGGTTATTTAGTTTCTGTATGTCAAAGTATCTTCTGCTATGTTCCTTGTGCTTTGTGGTGTAGTTCCCCAAGAGGCGAGCCATCTGCCCATTACCACAAGAGACTGCCCTCGACCCCATGAAGGCTGAGGATAACCTACAGTCCTTTGCAGTTCATTGTGAATACGGTAGGTGGTTGATGAGTTCTCATGTGCCTATTGCTCTTTCTAATTTTGTGCAACTTACTGGATTTTCATCTCCTTTTGCTGTATTTTGTGACCAGCCTTTGGATTTTGTATTGGGACTGTGTTTACTTTTGGGATTGCTTGTTGTGGAGGCAATTCCTTCTGTGTTTTGGTGTTCTTCAGAGTTCTACTGTTTTCTTAACATTTCTTATAATAAACCTTTAATTAAAGATTCCACATTTGCTTTTTTCCTAATCTGCCTATTCAGACACTTTGTGCTTAAGATCTCTCTAGTTCATAACACCATTCCCTGGTTACAGTGTTTCAAGATTCAAGAGTATTTATTGTCATTTCATCCATATACAGTAGTACGGCATACAGTGAAATGAAACAACATTCCTTCAGGACCATGGTACTACATAGAACACAGGACAATGAAGAATCCATTACACATAACATAAAGACACATAATATATAACAAGGTGCGTGTGAGTCAAATGTGTAAACGTGCAACCATGTGCAACATTGCAGAACAGAACACATACAGGTGCTGGTCATAAAATTAGAATATCATGACAAAGTTGATTTATTTCAGTAATTCCATTCAAAAAGTGAAACTTGTATATTAGATTCATTCATTACACACAGACTGATGTTTTTCAAATGTTTATTTCTTTTAATTTTGATGATTATAACTGACAACTAATGAAAGTCCCAAATTCAGTATCTCGGAAAATTAGAATATCAATTAAGACCAATGCAAAAAAAGGATTTTTAGAAATGTTGGCCAACTGAAAGGTATGAACATGAAAAGTATGAGCATGTACAGCACTCAATATTTAGTTGGGGCTCCTTTGGCCTGGATTACTGCAGCAATGCGGCGTGGCATGGAGTCGATCAGTCAGTGGCACTGCTCAGGTGTTATGAGAACCCATGTTGCTCTGTTAGTGGCCTTCAGCTCTTCTGAATTGTTGGGTCTGGCGTATTGCATCTTCCTCTTCACAATACCCCATAGATTTTCTATGGGGTTAAGGTCAGGCGAGTTTGCTGGCCAATCAAGAATAGGGATACCATGGTCCTTAAACCATGTACTGGTAGCTTTGGCACTGTGTGCAGGTGCCAGGACCTGTTGGAAAATGAAATCTGCATCTCCATAAAGTTCGTCAGCAGCAGGAAGCATGAAGTGCTCTAAAATTTCCTGGTAGACGGCTGCGTTGACCTTGGACCTCAGAAAACACAATGGACCAACACCAGCAGATGACATGGCACCCCAAACCATCACTGACTGTGGAAACTTTACACTGGACCTCAAGCAATGTGGATTCTGTGCCTCTCCTCTCTTCCTCCAGACTCTGGGACCTTGATTTCCAAAGGAAATTGAAAATTTACTTTCATCAGAGAACATAACTTTGGACCACTCAGCAGCAGTCCAGTCCTTTTTGTCTTTAGCCCAAGCGAGACGCTTCTGACGCTGTCTCTTGTTCAAGAGTGGCTTGACACAAGGAATGCGACAGCTGAAACCCATGTCTTGCATACGTCTGTGTGGGGTGGTTCTTGAAGCACTGACTCCAGCTGCAGTCCACTCTTTGTGAATCTCCCCCACAGTTTTGAATGGGTTTTGTGTCAAAATCCTCTCCAGGGTGTGGTTATCCCTATTGCTTGTACACTTTTTTCTACCACATCTCGTCCTTCCCTTCGCCTCTCTATTAATGTGCTTGGACACAGGGCTCTGTGAACAGCCAGCCTCTTTAGCAATGACCTTTTGTGTCTTGCCCTCCTTGTGCAAGGTGTCAATGGTTGTCTTTTGGACAACTGTCAAGTCAGCAGTCTTCCCCATGATTGTGTAGCCTACAGAACTAGACTGAGAGACCATTTAAAGGCTTTTGCCGGTGTTTTGAGTTAATTAGCTGATTAGAGTGTGGCACCAGGTATCTTCAATATTGAACCTTTTCACAATATTCTAATTTTCCGAGATACTGAATTTGAGACTTTCATTAGTTGTTAGTTATAATCATCAAAATTAAAAGAAATAAACGTTTGAAATACATCAGTCTGTGTGTAATGAATGAATCTAATATACAAGTTTCACTTTTTAAATGGAATTACTGAAATAAATCAACTTTGTCATGATATTCTAATATTATGACCAGCACCTGTATATCAGATATCAGACCGGTCCATGAGTATTCAGGAGTCTGACTGCTTGGGGGAAGAAACTGTTACACATTCTGGTGGTAAGGGCCCAAATGCTTCGGTACCTTTTTTCCCAATGGCAGGAGTGTAAACAGTGAATGTGAAGGGTGTGTTGGGTCATTCACAATGCTGGTGGCTTTGCAGATGCAGCGTGTGGTGTAAATGTCCATGATGGAGGCAAGAGAGACACTGATGATCTTCTCAGCTGTCTTTACTATCTGTTGTAGGGCTTTGCGATCCCTAACCATGCAATTTCCACACCAGGCAGTGATGCAGTTGCTCAGGATGCTCTCTATGGTTCCTCTGTAGAATGTTGTTAGAATAGCTGGTGGAAGATGGGCTTTCCTTAGCCTACGCAGGAAGTAGAGCCTCTGCTGGGCTTTCTTGGCTAAAGAGCTGGTGTTGTGGTACCAGCTTCAGTGAGTGCGCTGCCATGCACTGTCCTAACTACAATACTGTCAGGATTACACTCATAATGTTCCATTTTGTTTTACTGCTTATGTATTTCTTTACAATTGATTTCAGTGACACCATTTCTTACTATTTTCTGTGTTTACTTTCATGGGCGCCACCATTTTAGAGCGTTAGTCACTGTGATGGTATGCAATTCTTGTTTCAAATATACTTTGTTTTTGACTTTGAATTGAGTACAAGTCCTTACAATTAATCTTTGCTCTTGTCTTACTATTTTTTGATCTTGGCTACATTTAGCTATTTGTATAATTTCTATAATCTTTGACAATTAATTAAAGTGTCTATTGGAATACGTGGAAAAATTGTGATGGTGGGAAAACAATACATGTAACTGAAGTACTGTACATACGGAGATTGAACAGCTTTTGGAAACTAATTGGGATTACAGGTACTTACATAATGGAGTCTTGGTTGCAGGTTAAGGAAATTATTGTATGGAAGATTAAAAATGTAATGCCAAGCTGGTGAAAACTTTTTACGAGTCTGCTAACACATTATCGAATGATACAGTATCACTTGCTTCATGGCAGGGAAGCAAACAATTTGTTGCGGGGCTCTGTGGTGTTTGAGTTGATGGAAAGTGTTCAGGCATCACTTGCCATTATTGTGCTTTATGAATGTGATTGTAGTCCATTTGTGAACGCCCTCTAAAGGCCCCTGCAGTCTAACACAGTGCTGTTCCCATGACAGACAGTGTCTCAGCTAGTCAGCACGTTGTACAGCAAGCCTCTGGCAAAGTTAGTAAGGATCTGGGAGAACAGACTGACAGTCAAACACTGAGGGTGCTGTTGAGTTCTCTTTATCATCAGTAATGTAGACCTGCTAAGAACCTAAAGCAACTCATTGTTTCCACAGTATCAACGTTCATGTCAAACAGGCACATGAACACCTCCAAGTCTTTTAAAGTCTACAATCAGCTCCTTCATTTTGCCAGCACTGTCTGACGGATTGTTGTTATGAAACCCCTAGTTTGCAATGTTCAAGTCTGACATCTGAGTTCTACCGGGTCCTTTTACACAGTTAGTGTTTATTCTAAGTGTGCTGATCTTCCCTGCTAGCTTCAGGGAGAGTCAAATGTTAAATGGCAAACTAAAGTCAAGCAGCCGACTAACATGCTGTAAGTGTTTATTTTGTCAAAGTGGGCTATTGTTAGGTGGAAGGTGTAGAAATGACATCCTCTGTGAATCCAGTGTGTATACTATGCTGGATAAGATATGCATCATGACCAGCTATGAAATCAGATTACGATGAAGAAGGCAAGTTCATCAGGCCGGTAATTATTAAGACATCTTTGGCAGTAGAACAATGGTGGTTGTGTAAAGGAGTTGGTGGGTTTCACAGGGTTATGACAGCACTTTGCTTTTGTCCGAATCTAAATGCTGGATACTACAGTTAAGAGAAGAACTTGTTTTTAAAGGTGCAGGTTATAGTCATGCCATCTGGTCTAGAATCAAGTTCTCAATAAGTTTTGCATCATATTTACAATTGAGTATGTGCTCATTTTTGTTACAATTTGGAAATCTTTTTTTAATATGGCTTTGTGTTATCAAAACATTTTTTGCTTTTCATTGCTTTTAAAATAGTTTGATGATTTAAAGTCTTTCTCACATCTTGCTACACTGCTATTTTGTTTGCCACTGTTTGTGTATAGTTGCTACCAGTGGCATAGTGGATGCACCCACAAAAAAAGGGCTCCCACATTAGACCACTGCAAAGTCAATAACAAAAAATATATTTAATCTTTACAAAAACACATTTTTGTGCATTGTTAGGCTAAACAAACAGTGAAAAATTGGTATGTCATATCGTGTGACAATACAGGCAACAGACGGTGTCACAAAAACAACTAAGAGACATCAAACGGGCAGCCACCCATATAGTACGCCCTAGCTGCAAAAGGTAATGGCTGAGAGTTGTTCACAGGTCAGAGTCCAAAACAGAACTGAATTAGGTTATTAAAGATGGCAGCCTTATATGGCGAGACCGGAAATGGCATCATTAGTGGCACCAGAACCGGAAGTGACGTCGTCAGTGGCTTTGGAATTGGAAGTGTCATCACTGGTGGCGTCAGAACCAGAAGTGACGTCAACAGTGGCGCCGGAACTATGCAGATTTCCCGTGGATGGTCTGCAAGGGATTGAGAAAGAAAGTCGGTGCACCTCGCTGCCCCCGGTCTGGCGTGGAATTACTATCATTACTCTTTAGCTGTCTCCCATTCGCACTTGTGTGACAACGGGCAAACACAAGAACATCTGCATAAGTTTGTGAGTACACGAGAAAAAGATTTATCATTATAAGAAAATAACGACATGCAGCCCAAATGAAACAACTGGCATTGCCAAAGTAGCAAAGATAACATGTATGTTTAAAGCGTCAGTGCAAGAGGGAATTGGCGAAAGGTTGCCAGGGCCATAACAGATAGATAGGTAGGTAGGTAGATAGATAGATACTTTATTAATCCCAAGGGGAAATTCACATACTCCAGTAGCAGCATACTGATAAAGAACAATATTAAATTAAAGATTGATAAAAATGTAGGTATAACAGACAATAACTTTGTATAATGTTAATGTTTATTCCCCCCGGTGGAACTGAAGAGTCGCATAGTGTGGGGGAGGAACGATCTCCTCAGTCTGTCAGTGGAGCTGGACAGTGATAGCAGTCTGTCGCTGAAGCTGCTTCTCTGTCTGGAGATGATACAGTTTAGAGGATTCAATGGGTTCTCCATGATTGACAGGAGCCTGCTCAGTGCCCGTCGATCTGCCACGGATGTCAAACTGTCCAGCTCCGTGCCTACAACAGAGCCTGCCTTCCTCACCAGTTTGTCCAGGCGTGAGACGTCCTTCTTCTTTATGCTGCCTCCCCAGCACACCATTACGTAGAAGAGGGCGCTACTGTACAGTACATCAAGCAAATCGAGCATCACAGCAAGTGTGGCAAAAATGGCTTTTCCTCCTTGCCAACCTATTCCCACTGCAGATAACAACCAGCTCATTTATAACAATTTGCCAAGCAGCTCCAGATCCAGTTAAAAATAAGGATATGCAGTACTGAATAGTAAAAAATAACATTGAGGTCTCCAAATATTTCACGAAATGTTCCATGCCACAGCAATTTTCCTCCAACCTCCAACAAATTGGTAAGACACATTGCAGGCTTAATTTAGACTCTAAACATTTTGTTAGAATAGTTTCTGACTTTAGCTGAGAGGCAAAATAGTTTGAAATGTAGTAGAGCACTGTAAAGGAAAAGAAAAAAAAGTGCTTGGAGCTGCCTTCCTGTTGAACTAGGACATCCTGGCTTCATTTGTACCAGCACGCTTTATATAAGTAAATGTGATCATATATAACATTTAACTTTGTGCTCTGTTCTGTGATAACAATTTATATACTATAAGAAGTCTTCGTAGGTAATCCAAATGTTTATACAAGACTTTTAACGATGAACTATTTTGGGACTTTTGGAAATTTTTTTATTGGCAGAGGGGTTTTGCTCAAATGTGGTGCTCATTGGTGGGACTAAAATGTTTCCCAGCTACTATACAGTATGTAAATGAACTGAAGTGATAACAGGAGCTGTCCTCTTAAGACTAACCAGACTTGCTATGGAGAGCCTTGCTGCTCACATAGTGAGCCTTCACCAGTTGGTATGGTATAAATAAAGGACGTTCTTTGGTTTCATTTATAGCGATAATTCAAGACTATTAATTTTTTAAGTATTTTCCGCAACAGCACCCAGGTAGTGTTAAATAGATAGTTTCAAGGATTTCTTAGAAATCTCATTAGTATAGGCCTGGGCTCACCAAGTTTAGTGCTTTCTCTGTTTATTGTAGCGACTCGATCTGTAAGAGGACATGCAGGTGAACCTCCACAGGGGCAGGTGAGATGGTGAAAGGGCACAAAGTGTGCGCTGAGTGGGCTTATAAAGAAATGTGATAAACAGCAGACAGGTTGAACCGGCTAAGGAACCAGTTTATCTTTATTGTTTCCAATTGTTATTTCTTTTTACTAATGGTGTTGTGTTGTTGAGAGCAACTGCACCGTTGTTATAACCTACAGTGTACAACATTGCATTTGATTTATGAAACCAAAAAGGAGCATCTCTCCCCTCTCGCTGGAGCAAGTTTTCTTCGAGGACCTCTCTGATTTTGGCTGCATTCGTCCTTCCCTCACTTCTGAGTGTTCTCCCCATCCCTGTTTCTGAGAAGCACCCTAACAGCATGATACTGCCCCAACCATGCTTCACCATAGGAATGGTATTAGGCAGGTAATGATTCTTTACCTTTGCCAGACATCATGGTTAGAGTCTTGCTCAAAGAGTTCAATTTTTATTCCTTCAAATCAGCGACTCTTTTTCTTTCAAGCTCCCAGAGTCTTTTAAACTGTTATATGCCTTTTACTCACAAGTGTCTTCTGTTTAGCCATAAATGTCTGATTGATGGAGTGCTGCTGACATGGTCTTCCTTCCGAAAGGTTCTCCCATGTCAACAGAGGACTTCTGATGCCCAGTTTGAGTGACCATTGTGTTTTTGATCAGATGACCAAAGCCGTTCTTGCCCAGTTATTCAGGTTTCCCTGAATGGGCAATTCTAGGAAGAGCCCAAGTGCTTCCAAACTCCTTCCATTTCACAATTATTGAGTCCACTGTGTTCCTGAGGAAACATAAATCTTTATAAATGGTTTTATACCCTTCCCTTGATTTAAACATCAACACAATTTGATTGCAGAGAGATTCTTGGACTTCATGACTTGGTTTTTGTTCTGATATGAACAAAAGTGTTTAGGTGGTATGATAGTGTGAATTGTGGGACCTTATATACACAGGTGTGTGCCCTTCTAAATGATGTCCATTCAGTTCAGTTTGCCACAAATGGACTCCAGTCAAGTTCAAGGCACATCTCAAGGATCATTAAAGTAAGCCAGATGCACCCGAGTACATGCTGGAGTCACAGCCAAGTGTCTAAATGCTTAAATGAATGACAGGGCTCAATTTTGGATTTTTAATTAATTTTCAAACCCTTCTGAAAACATGTTTTCACTTTGTCATTATGGGTTATTGAGTGTAAATTGATGAGACAAGTGCCAGCTTTATCTATTTAGAATGAAATCTACAACACAATAAAGTTATTCAGAAAGTGAAGGGTCTCAATACTTTCTGAATCCACTGTCTATGGCTAAAGGTGACTGGACCAACAGTAGATCATTTCTTTTTTCCTTGGACATTTTGGACATTTTACATCATCCATCCATCCATCCATTATCCAACCTGCTATATCCTAACTACAGGGTCACAGGGGGTCTGCTGGAGCCAATCCCAGCCAACACAGGGTGCAAGGCAGGAAACAAACCCCGGGCAGGGCACCAGCCCACCGCAGCATTTTACACAGGGTATCCTAAATTCTAAAGGTAATGTTTTATCTGGTGAAAAATTATATTGTTGGCATCACACAAGTTATATACTGTAAAATCCCTATTTTCTAATAATATTTGTATGAACTATGTTCATTTTTGTTTTGGTCAAAATGTAGAGTAGCTTTAGTTTGCTTCCAGAATGGTTTGAATTGAATGGTTTGTATTCCACGTGTACAGATTGGGTCAAACTTCTTCAATTATTTGATTTTGAAGCCATAATAAGAAGTAGAAGGCTTGGGCTGCTTCATCACAAAACAATGTGTATACTCTTCTTTGGCCAGTAGATGGCACTCAAGTGTTTTTAAAGATTTAAAAATGTTAGTGATTGAATCTTGTAACGCTTTACTTAGCCTTGCAACATCCTCAAAGATGTATAAGTATGGCTTTCTTTTTTTTTTATTTTAGCTTTTCTTGAAAGACTATAGTCACTTCCTGTCACAATATTTATCCCTGAACCTGGTTGTTTGAAAGAACTATTTCCCATGTTTGAAGTAAAGATGGATTTCTAATGCTTAGCAACACTGTCTTTAAAATGTAAGAGTGTGATCTTTATAATTTAAACACCAGCCAGCCTGCCACCACTTACTGTTTGAGATTATTGTTGCCCCACTCCTGCATTGTATGATGACATCTGGTGGGGAACAAGATCATGTAATGTTGCCCATTTTTTTTTCACTACGTTGCCATACCTGCCTCTGCCAAATGTTGAAACTGTGCCCAGATATTCACTTTTACATTTAACATATACAGCAAATTCTGCGGTGGGCTGACGCCCTGCCCGGGGTTTGTTTCCTGCCTGGCACCCTATGTTGGCTGGGATTGGCTCCAGCAGACCCCCGTGACCCTGTAGTTAGGATATAGCGGGTTGGATAATTTAATTTGATTTAATTTAA
>JANRMT010062832.1:5860197-5885632 GCA_026402145.1 Polypterus bichir lapradei | reverse complement strand
GTAATTTAAAACAAAACAAGACAGTAAAGGTTGTGGGGTATCAGACCATGAAAAATGAGGCACAGACTGTGGTAGTACAGATGTGTTTCACATTTGAGTTTTTCTTTAAATGATGGCATGTTCCTGGTTGGAGGGCTTTAGATGTGGGAGACAATGGAATGCATGTTGCATTGAGAGTTCTCACATCACTCTGTGCCTGCACTTGGCGAGGAATGCTGTGCAAAGAACAAAGCAGTTTGTCCTATTGTATTGTATTTCTGATGGGGCAATGATAGGTCATCTAGCTCTGTGAAAAGGATTACTTGTGTTCTGTTTTGTGTATTGTATTACCCCATTTTTGACATTTAACCTACTAGGGAGGGGTTCTCTCTCTGAATTGCTTTTCCCAAGATTTCCTCCTTTTTTCTCCTATATGGTTTTTTGAGAGTCTCTTCTTCTCTTCTTAGAGAATCCAGGCTGGGACAGCTGTCAAAAAACAGGGCCTGTTAAAGCCCATTGAGGTATTCCTTGTGTGATTTTGGGCTGTTCAAGAAATACATTGTTGTTGTTGTTGTTTTTGTTGTTGTTGTTGACAAGAATAGAGGTGGGGCTTAGGGTGATGTCAAAGATCCTCTGGTTGGTTGGCTTCTTCTGGGTGGGAGGCAGCAGAGGAAAATGGTTAGGTTGCTGTGTAACCTTCAGATCCTTCCCCTTGTGTTACCCCCAGTAAGACACAAATAAACCTTCTGCATTTGAGATTTTTATTACATGTTTATTACAGCTATCAGAGTGAGGGGGATTCTCTTGTAAGACTAATTACCTGAAGGGCAGTCGGCTTAGATGTTCAACTTCTGTTCCCTGTTAGTCTTCTTGAATATGTTGGCCTGCAGTTCCATCCTATATTGTTGACTAACTTTGTCTCCACTCCACCAAGTTGTTAAGATTGTCATATCAGCCCAGCTTAGATGTGCCTTCTGAGATGACTGGGCTTACACAGTAGCTGCCTGAAACTGTAGAACAGTCTACTCCTTCAATTACAGACTTAAAACATACCCTATTGCATTAGCTTTTGGCACTGCCTAAATGTATCTTTATTTACTCAGCCATGTTTTATGTTTTAATGGCTCTGTGCTAGCGAGCTTGTAGTTTATGATTTTGCTTTCCCCTTTGTGTATGAAGTATAGGGAAAGTATTGTAATCGTCCAAAAATTCGACCTGAAGATTTTGATGAATCTCGACATTTTAGACCTCCCTGAGTTCCAAAAATACCCTTTTTGGAATTATGTCTGTGTATGTGTCGTATGTAAAGACCATAGCTTGAGTACGCTTTCACTTAGGTCAACCAAATTTTGCAGACAAGTATTAGGTACAAAACGTAGATTTCTATCAACTTTTGAGCTTTTTCCGCTAACCGGAAGAGGTACTTTTTTATTCATGCAGCTCTATTCATGAGTCCAATTTGTTCAACTTTACTTTTATAATAATTATTCAATATGTTATTAATTTAATTTGATTTAATTTGTTGTTGATGGCTCTTTAATGTGCATAATATAAAAATATAATAATTGTCTTGCGGTTTACTCCTCAAATATCCATCCCCATATCTGAGTATATGAGAAAGTCTAGGGGAGACCACTCACGATTTTTTCCATTACTGTTAATACGTACAGTACATTGGTTAACACTATGCTGTGTTTACAGTGCCTGTATCAATCATTGTGTGCTTTATAGTTGTATTTAATTTAGACCACTTTGCAGAGTTCTGTTTTCACTTTGACATTAAAGAGTCTTTCTGTTGATCAGTTTCAAAAAAGCCAAATTAAATCCACTTGCTTTATAATAATAAAATATGAAAACTTCCAAGCATATGAATTCATATTATAGGCTCTGTAAATGTACTTTATAAATAGAGTTTGCTTGCTAATTTGCAATCTCAGGCAGTCTGCTCTTCCTTGTGATCCGTCCCTTTTTGTCCACATCTGGGGTCAAGTGACTACATGGAGTAGTCCTCTCTGTTTTCTTTTTGGCTCTCTTGTGTTAGGCTGTATCCCTAGCCCATCTGGTGTCCCTCCTGGGCATGACTGGTCCAAATATATTTCTGAAAACAACAACAATATAAGTCCTAAGTTCTCGACCCTCTCTTTTGTTCTTCCAGCTTAGTCCTTAGCATTAGTCCTGTCACGTTTGGATTATGAGAACATGAGGGCAACCATTAAGAAGAGTATTAGGGATGCTAAAAAGCAGTTAGAGAGGAATACAGCAGATAAGGTGCAAGTTGACCCTAACAGGTTCTTTCATATTTTAGTAGTACAAGAACAATCAAGGGTCAACGAGGAGGTGAAGTGTATCAGGAATACTAAATGAGAATTAAAAAATGTAGACCATGAAATATCAAATTCTCTTAACTTACATTTTTCTGAGGCCTTCACAAGTGAGGAAGTAGATAACCTCCCAGCAGTAAATGGGACTACTAAGGAGGTACTGAGGGATTTGGAAATTGTACGGGGAGAAGTGCTGCTCAGATTAAATAGGCTGAAATCAAACAAATCACCAGGACCAGATAATATTTATCCTCAAGTTCATTAGGAGGTTAGTGAGCACATAAATAAACCATTGATGCATATTTTTAGGAAGTCACTGTACACTGGGGAAATTTTGAAGGACTGGAAAATGGCCCTGTTATATGAAAAGGGCGACTGGGCACATCCAACCAACTATAGGCCAGTAAGTTTAATGGGCATCACAAGAAATTAATGGAGGGAATTATTAAGGATAACATTGAGCAAAACATAGCAAGAACAGGAGTTTTACTAAGCAGCCAGCATAGGTTCAGAAGAGGAGGTTGTGTTTTAATAAAACATGCTGGAATTCTGATCAAAGTGGAGCTTATGATATTATTTATCTGGACTTTCAGAAAGCATTTGATAAGGTGCCACATGAGATGAGAGGCTGAAGTTCAGGGTGTTAGATGGGTGCAGAATTGGCTCAGACACAGGAAGCAGAGGGTGATGGTGTTGGGAACCTTATCAGAAATGGCCAGTGTTAAGAGTGGTATCCCCCAGGGGTCAGTGGTAGGGCCGCTACTATGTTTAATATAAATGATATAGATAGATAGATAGATAAAAACAATATTAATTAAAGAGTGATAAAAATGCAGTGCAAGTTAAAAATGCAAGATGAAGAGTGCAAGGCAGGTATAACTTTGTATAATGTTAACGTTTACCACCTGAATGGTACTGAAGAGTCGCATAGTGTGATGGAGGAACGATCTCCTCAGTCAGTCAATGGAGCAGGACAGTGACAGCAGTCTGTCCCTGAAGCTGCTCCTCTGTCTGGAGATGATACTGTTCAGTGGATGCAGTGGATTCTCCATGATCGACAGGAGCCTGCTCAGCGCCCGTTGCTCTGCCACGGATGTCAAACTGTCCAGCTCTGTGTCTACAATAGAGCCTGCCTTCCCCACCAGTTTGTGAAGGCGTGAGGCGTCCCTCTTCTTTATGCTGCCCTCCCAGCACACCACCGCATAGAAGAGGGCGCTTGCCACAACCGTCTGATAGAACATCTGCAGCATCTTATTGCAGATGTTGAAGGACGCCAGCCTTCTAAGAAAGTATAGTCGGCTCTGTCCTCTCTTGCGCAGAGCATCAGTATTAGCAGTCCAGTCCAATTTATCATCCAGCTGCACTCCCAGGTATTTATAGGTCTGCACTCTCTGCACACAGTCACCTTTAATGATCCGGGGGTCCTAAAATCCACCACCAGCTCTTTGGTTTTTCTGGTGTTCAGTTGTAGGTGGTTTGAGTCGCACCATTTAAAAAAGTCCTTGATTAGGTTCCTATACTCATCCTCCTACCCACTCCTGATGCAGCCCACGATAGCAGTGTCGTCAGTGAACTTTTGCACGTGGCAGGACTCTGAATTGTATTGGAAGTCCGATGTATATAGACTGAACAAGACCGGAGAAAGTACAGTCCCCTGCAGCGCTCCTTTTTTGCTGACCACAATGTCAGACCTGCAGTTCCTGAGACGCACATACTGAGGTCTGTCTGTAAGATAGTTAACGATCCATGCCACCAGGTTTGAATCTACTCCCATCTCTGTCAGTTTGTCCCTAAGGAGCAGAGGTTGGATGGTGTTGAAGGCGCTAGAGAAGTCCAGAAACATAATACTTACTGCACCACTGCCTCTGTTCAAGTGGGAGAGGGTTCAAGTGTAACATATAGATGATGGCATCCTCCACTCCCACCTTCTCCTGGTATGCGAACTGCAGAGGATCGAGGGCATGGCAGACCTGTGGCCTCAGGTGGTGAAGCAGTAGCCGCTCCATGGTCTTCATCACATGTGATGTCAGAGCGACAGGCCTGAAGTCATTCAGCTCAATAGGACGTGATACCTTGGGTACTGGGGTGATGCAAGATGTTTTCCAAAGCCTCTGGACTCTCCCCTGTTCCAGGCTCAGGTTGAAGATGCGCTGTAGAGGACTCCCCAGCTCCAACGCACAGTTGTGGCAATACTCCATCTGGACCCACTGCTTTGCTGGCACGAAGTCTCCTCAACTCTCTGCTTACCTGGGCTGCTGTAATTGTTGGTTGGGGGAAACTCTGTCCTATGCTGGTATCAGCAGAAGGATGGGTGGAGGATGCAGTACTCTGAGGTGAGAGTGGGTTAGGGTGGTCAAACCTGTTAAAGAAGTTGGTAAAGATAGGAATATAAGTAACAAGCTGGTTAAGTTTGCAAATGATACCAAGATAGGTGAATTGGCAGATAATATAAAATCCATTGAATCATTGAAGAGGGACTTGGTCAGCATATAGGTTTGGGCAGATTTGTGGCAGATGAAATTTAATGTTAGTAAATGTAATGTATTACACGTAAGAAGTAAAAATGTTAGGTTTGAATACTGTGACGGATGCCTGGGTCTGTGTGCCAATCTCACACTGGCGTAGTCGTTCTGCGGCCTCCCTGCCACGTGTGCGCGTACTTCAGTGCGCTGTCTCGGGGTGCGCCTCCTGCGTGGCTGTGCTGTACGCATGCCTCGTGCTGCTATGCCAGGTCACCATACAAAAAAAAATGTACAGGTCCTGGCCTCAAAAGACAGACCGGAATCCTGCCGACTATGCCAGTGTGAGATTGGCACTTGGTTGGCGCCAACCCAACACAGACTGACACCAGAGGCAAGGAGAAAATAAACAAAAAGATTTATTTTTCTTCTTCACCTGTGGGGCACATCTTCCCCGTGAACCCCACAGGCAAAACACAGTCCCAAAATACAAAGAAAAATCACCACAAATCACACTCTTCTTTCCACTCCTCCCAGGGCAGTTTCAACCACTTCCTCCTGACTCTGGTGCGCTGAGTGGTGGTCGCTGGCTCCCTTTTATTGGGTACCCAGAAGTGCTCCAGGTGCTTGATTGGCGACATCCGGCTGCACTTCCGGGTAAGGTGAAACCAGTGCCTAAAAGGGGCCAGTAGCTCCTGTTGCAGCACCCCCTCCTGGTGCCTGCGGAACCCTACAGAGTTGTACAGAACTACAACCCCCATGAAGCCCTGGGGGAGTCCGAGGCACTGCTACAACCCAGGGAGGCAGCCATCTAGCGTCCAGGGGGAGATACTGGGCTTCCCACCCTTGTCCCCCCAGCAGATGTGGTGAAGGGGCATCCCAGCCAGGCATGGGCCCTGGCCATCCGTCACAATACACAATGGGAGGTCTGAAAATCAAAAGTACACCTTATGAGAAGGATTTAGTAGTCGTAGATGACTCTACGCTATCAACTTCCTGTCAGTGTTCAGAAGAAGGCTCACAGAATATTAGGTTATATAGCATGATGTGTGGAGTACAAGTCCAAGGAGGTTATGCTAAAGGTTTTTGATGCACTGGTGAGGCCTCATCTGGAGTACTGTGTGCAGTTTTGGTCTCCAGGCTACAAAAAGGACATAGCAGAGCTAGAGAAGGTTCTGAGAAGAGCGACTAGGCTGATTCCAGGGTTACAGAGGATGAATTATGAAGAAAGATTAAAAGAGCTGAGCCTTTCAGTTTAAGCAAAAGCCTTAAAACTATACTTATATATATATTTTAGAAGAATTAAGTGAATAGGACTGGTGAGCTTTGTTGGGCTGAATGGCCTGTTTTTGTCTAGACTGTTCTAATGTTTGAATATTCTAATGTATGCTCAGTTAATGTGGCTATGTTCATTTCTGTTTTGAAATGTACGCCATGTTGATTCCCTTTAATACAAAATCTGAAGTTGCTTGAGTTTTTAAAACAGCTTGCAAAAAGTGAACCAAAGCCATAAGACCACATAAGATGGGAAATGAAAGCCTTTGCTTACTGTTTTTCAACCGATAATTTCCTAGCTGTTGCATACACTCTTATTACATGTAATTGACTGCTTTGTGTTTTTCTATGCTTGAGGCTTTTATTTGTAGTTTTTGCCAATGATCTCTGCCTGGTGTATTTTGTGGTTGTCTGATGACAATGATGTTTTTCCCAGTTTAAAAGGTCAACACTTGATGCAATATCACCTAGGAAACAAGACTGATGTCTCATTTTTGGCCTTAGACACACGGGTAAATATTGTATTTGATCATTTTTTTTCAAAATGCTTAGCTCATTTGTAAATAACAAGGGATGGGGTGGTGCAAGATATACATGAATTTGGTTATGATTTATTTTGAAGTGGTGTCTTTTTTATATATGTATAAATTGAGGGTTTAGTGATTCATAATTTGATGATGAATAGCAGATTTTCTCAACCATTTCTCTCCTTTCACTCTTTTGCATTCCTAAGGTGTTACAGCATTTTCTATTAAACAATCTCAGACCACACAGTGATGACATGTTGCAAGTTGTTTCTATTGTGACATGCAGGGTGTGAAGGATTATTTTGAGCATAGACAGCATTAAGAAATGACTGTGAGATGATAAGAAGAGAGAAAAAACATGGTCAAAAGAGCAAAAACGTTAAAACAAAACTGGACAACAGGATCTAAAAGGGAAAAAAAACTCAAAGTCAAAAGATGTAGAAGAGACAATAAAACTAGACTACCAAATCCTAACACAAGGGCCTACTTGAAAACAAAACTAACTGGCGCTAAAGAGCATGTGAATTTTTTCATTCATAGGGGAATAACAGATAATGCGAGAGGTGCCATATTTATAGCATCACATCTAGAATGTTAAGGATAGAGCTGCCAGGGAAGAGGATAAGAGGAAGGCCTAAGAGAACGTTTATGTGTGTGGTGAGAGAGGACATGCAGGTGACGGGTGTGACAGAGGAAGATGCAGAAGACAGGAACATATGGAACAAGGTGGTCTGATATTGTAAGGCAACCCCTAACGGGAGCAGCCGAAAGGAAAAGAAGAAAAGAAGATCTAGCAAAAATCCCAGTCACATTATCGATACCAATGGTAAGCAACAAAAAAAAATCAAGACAGTAAGTAAAATCAACTTTTTAAAATCTAAATCACTAAATAAATGCCAACATTAGAATCTACATATGCAAAAGCTGAAAATAACACAAAAATCTACATACAAAAGGACCAAATTACAGTAGACTTCAGCCCAATCAATGGTAAATACAAAATAGTAATAAGGTCTCTCCCATCAGAAGGACTCTAAAAGGCACTATTACCCAAGAAGTGACATTTTAGGTGCCCAAAATCCTTACCATCACACCTGGGGTTCAGCTTCCGAGACTCGTTTTACTTTTCGTGAGGGTCCTTCTGAGCCTTTCTATGGTTAGATCGATCAGCTTCTTTCTTTATTCACTTTTACACATTTGGCATCTGCTGCTCTATTACACTATTGAGAAACAGACTGCAAAAAAGGTGTGCTAAACTGAAAACATGTACAGCAAGCAACTCTTGTTTTCTTGTTTCTTGTTGATATACCAAAACCTCAAATTATTTTTTAATCATATGATTTTTGATGCAGTTGACAACACAGAAAAAATGTAGAAGTTATCACAGATTTCATGTAGCCTTATTATAAAACAATTAAGCCTGTCTTTGTTATGATTAATTATTTCATGCATGTTTACGATGTCTCAGTTGTTTCCACCCACAGACAATATAAATGATGTGGAGATTTTGTGTATGGCTGCACATAGGCCAAGGTTGGACTGTTTCTTATCTCTACAGTCTTCCCGGCAGGTATACAAGACACCAGAGCCGGTCAGTCTGGCTCTTATCTACAAGTATGTTATTGCAAAACATTCTTTGCCAAAGGCAGCACAGTAATTAGCACTACCTCTTCACAGATTCAGCAGTGGCCAGGGTTTGAGTCCCACACCTACGATTTGCTCTCTGTGTGTACATTCTTCCTCTTATGATTAGGGGGGTTTTGAACATGTACATATTTTGTCATTTGCTTTTCATTTTGAGATTATTATTTTTTATCATTCATTTTTAATAGTGCTTTCTGTTGCTTTTTTTCACAGATGACACAATTTTGTGTCTTTCTTTATAGATTTATAGGGTCATTATTGTCACATGCACAGAGTACAGTGAACCTTTTTACTTGCATGTGCTGATAAATAACACTCTCTGGCACCATGATTAGTGAACAGAACAACCTTACCTGGAAACACCGGTCTCCCTTATCTGAAATATTTGTTTGCATTCTCATCCTGAGGAGCAAAGCAAAGAAGCAGTTTAAAAGGCAAATAAAATAAAGATTGTATTGTAAGGAGTGGAATGTGAATCAATTAATGCTATGCTCAGACTCTGTAACAAACCAGTTATACTAAATTGCCATACTTTATGCCAGTGGTCTCAAACTCCAGTCCTGGAGGGCCGCAGTGGCTACAGATTTTCATTCTAACCCTTTTCTTAATTAGTGTCCTGTTTTTGCTGCTACTTGACTTCTTTTGAATTAATTTTAATTGACTTGCAGACCCCCGTGACCCAGTATTTAGGATATAGCGGGTTGGAAAATGGATGGATGTATGGATGGACTTGCTCTTGATGACTCAGACCCTTTAATTGTTTCTTTTTGCTTAATTAGCATCCAAACAATAATGAGATACAAAATGAGCCAAAAACAACTGGTGTCCAAAGTACAATATCTGAAAATAAAGAAAGATGAAGGTCTCAGAAATGTTGGTCTGTTCAGGTCCCCAAAGCATTTTCGCAGTGCTCTTAGAAAAGAGGAAATCAACAATTTCAGAAATGTATGATATTGCACAATGAGAGCAGCAACAAGCCATAGAATTAAAGAACGGGTTCAATTAACAACAAGAATCAGAGCCTAATTAAGCAACTGGTTGGGGTTTGAGGCCCTGACTTAGTTGGTCTTCTTTGTTGGCTCACTCTCTTCACATTTCATTTCTGTTTGGGTGCCATTTAAGGAAAGAAATTAAACAAATCAGAGGAGCGATGAAGGAATTCAGGGTAACAAATCCTATAAAACAAGTCAATTAAAATGAAAGGAGAAGGAAAAACTGGTCACCAATTGAGAAAAAGGTTAAAATGAAAACTTGCAGCCACTGCGGCCCTCCGAGACCAGAATTGGAGACCACTGCCGTATGAAATCTTTATCACTCTCCCTTGAAGCCTTTAACAAAGAAACCAAGAACATCCCTGGACAAAATGGCAAACCCTAATCTTAAAAGCTAAGGAAATGTAAACTCTATTGTCTTAAACAAAAAGAGCCTATCTAACACCTAATCCACATCTTCAAAATTCTCAAAGGCATTAACTAATTTGATCAAGTTGTTAGTCATTTGTGGAAATCAACCAAAAGTGATGTTCAAAATAGAGAAGGAGAAACAATGTGTTGAACCTCTGCTGTACTACTTGTTCACCTCACAGGTGGCATAGTGTTAGTGCTGTTTCTTTGCAGTAAGGAGACTGTGGAAGATTGTGGGTTCGCTTCCCGGTTCCTCCCTGCGTGGATAGCGCTTTGAGTACTGAGAACAGCGCTATATAAATGTAATGAATTATTATTACATGACCAGATACAGCTCCACATCCATGGTCAAATTTGTTAATAGCACCATCATTTTAGTCGTGATCACCAACAATGATAAGACTACTCTGGCCGATGTCACATTACCTTGTCGTCAGGTATATCAGATTAGCCAACTGCAGTCGCTGATCTCTTTGCTGTGCCATGTCAATGTAAATGAATGAAAATCGCTGGCTATGTCACATCCACTTAACCTTCCAGCACAGCCCTCCTCTCCCCTTTTTCTGACAGCCGATGTTGTGCTGCCCAGCAGAGCTGGCCCAGTAAGAAGGGTTAATAGTTGCAGCGAGTTCAGCCCTTTTTTTTTTCTTTTCTCCATTCTGCCCCAATACATAAAACCTGAGGCATTCGAAAGATAAGCCTCTCTTCTGTTGGTGAATTTCAAAACACACGTGGTCCTTATTCCTCATCAGTATAGTCGATGCATTTTACTTCCAGATGAGCATTCATTGGCTGTCAGCACTTCTACATACACAGCATTTCCCAACAATGAAAGACAAAATCAATCCTGTTTGATAGTATCGTAGAGTTGTTGGAGTGAGTCACTGGGTATATCACATTGGGCGACTGACTTCACAGTGGTGCGCTGCAGACTGCCTCCGACTTGGTAAGATTATGTAAATAAAGGGTACATCTGAAAAACACTGGAAATGTTGTCTAATGTGATATAAACTTTACAGAGATGATGGTCAGGACTGGAAGTTGTATGATTTCAAAAGCCATTACTTATTTACAATGGAAGCATGATATTAGTAGTGTCCAGCTTCTTAAGGGAACATGCTTTTGGCTGTCAGAAAAAGGGGAAAGCACCACTGTGCTGAAAAGTTGGCACACAGTAGCTATATTAGACATGCCCAGCAATGTTCAGTTGTCTAAATTGATGTGGATCAGCAACTGAAATCAGCAAGTCTGACATATCCTACGACTAAAAGTTGCATAGTGTGACATTGTCATTAGTTGTTATAAGGATGTTTTGCTCTTTCTGGCCAAATTTAATATGGACATCAAACTGTGACAGTAATTCACTTCCTTTAAAGGGCTATGGCACCCATTGCCACAAAACTCACATTCAGTGCAAGCTGGCGATATCTAAATTAGTTAGCTTCTTTAGTAGAATAGATGCTAAAAACAGGTCATTCCAAACTTTGGGACATTGATGTTAAAGAAATGTGTTATGAATGATAAACATACACGCAACCCCCAAGTCACAATTGGGTATGATAGGGCAGCGTTGTTTTGCAATTTATAATGGTGCAATTAGGCATTTTTTAAGTTTACCTTTGTTTATTCTTTTGGGATTTGAAAAAAAAAAAAATAATAGCACTTCTTAAACCTGTCAAAGCCCTCATCACTTGCTTTTTAACAACTATTAACAGCACTTCTTTAAAAATCTCTTACTAACCTTCACTTTACATTCACAAAACAATGTAGCTGTCTTCAATTGACATTTTTCAATTTTTGCTCTTTGTGGGCATGTGCTGTGCTTCAGTTGTTTTTTTTTTTTTGTTAGTTAAGCCCAAAACTACCTTAAGATAAATGTAACGATTTTAAAGGAATGAGGTAAGTTTCATAAAAAATAATATTACACAAAATGCACTGCAAGAATAAGACTCCACTTAACTGAAAGCAAACACAGTATATGAACATCTGATCAACTGAATATTTTTCATTTTTAAGAACCCTCTTCTACAGGTCCAAGTCCTACGTGATTTCAACCACTAAGAGATGGTCTCTCTTTGCTCTGCCTTACTAGTTTCCATAGTAACGCAGTTATCTTTTTTTCAAATACCTGTGGAAAGTGCCATTAATATAAAAATAAAGTGCAATTAGGGCATGATATGGAGAAACACCTGCATGAGGATCTACTTTATATAACTTTCGTTAACAAACATACAAATCATCAGCACTGAGAAAATATTTGACTAAGGATTTAAAACTACTGTAATAGATAATGGGCGGCATTGTGGTGCTGCTGCCTTGCAGTTAGGAGACCTGGGATCGCTTCCCAGGTCCTCCCTGCATGGAGTTTGCATGTTCTCCCCGTGTCTGCATGGGTTTCCTCCGGGTGCTCCGGTTTCCTCCCACAGTCCAAGGACATGCAGATTAGGTGGATTGGCAATTCTAAATTGGCCCGTGGGTGTGGGTGTGCCCTGCCTGGGGTTTGTTTCCTGCCTTGCACCCTGTGTTGGCTGGGATTGGCTCCAGTGGGTTGGATAATGGATGGATGGATGTAATAGATAATTAAATACATATATTGTGTTAAACAAATTAAGCCATTGCTCGAACTGGAAACAAATAAAAACTACTATACTTTTTAGGTAAGAACCTAAAATTAAGGCATTAAATTAGTTTCCAGCATGAGAATGCACTAAAGCAATCAGACAAATGGGCTGAAAAATTGAGTGTGCCCACAGCATATCTCCATGAAAAAGTTAGATATGAAAATATTTCAAATGTGTGTTAATTATTTAAATCAGTAGCCACAAAAAATTTCAGAAATGGATTATGACGGATGGCCGGGACGCCTCCACGCTGGAAGGACCAGAGTGCTAGATGGCAGCCCCCCCGGGTTGCAGCAGTGCCTCAGATTCCCACAGGGCTTCATGGGAGTTGGTGTTGGATACAGCCCTGTTGGGATCCAGGGGTGCCGAGCTCTGGAAAACAGCTCTTCTTCCACACCTGGAAGTGCTGCCAGAACTAGGGCAACGAGCATCTGGAACACCTCCGGGTGCCTTATAAAAGGAGCCAGCAGACACCACTCCGGGAGTCAGAGTCGGGAGGAGGGAAATGGAGAGGAGTGGAGGAGAAAAGGAAAAGAAGGAAAGAGTATTGTGTTGTGCTTGGGACTGTGTTGAGCTTGTGAGAACGGGAAAAAGCATTGCCCACGAGGTAAAAAAGAAAATAAAAATTCACGTGTGCTTGAACTTGTGTCCTATGCCTGTCTGTGTCAGGGTTGGCCTTTACAGGATCTATTTTACCTGACAGAAAGGAAAAGAATTTCAAAATTCCACTTGCATTGAGCAAATATTAGTGGTGCATACATAACAGAACTGATAAAACTTTACACTTAGAATGGAACGGACTACAGGTGACAGAGTAATTCTAAAATTATCTCTCTATTATCTCTGTATTATCTCTCTATATTATAAAAGAAAATCTTGAGACGAGACAAGACTATTGCCAAGAGATTTTTTCAAGTCCTGCTGTCTTCTCAACCATTTCAGGTTAACGGCCCACGCCCATGGTCCTCTCACCTCTCATTTGTGTGAATGCTTTTGTCACACACAGTTCCTGTGTTTCCAGCTCTTATAAATTTTTACGATCAAATTGGCAGATTGGTTAAATGCGTATCAATAGACTGCTGAAACAGTTGGTGGTGATTTTGTGGAAGATGAAAACATCTACTTACATCTACATCTACTTATATTCCCGTAGAATATCTACAATCTACAATCATTAACACTGTCCGGTCTTCCACCGACCGAATTACTGTTGAAAGAAGGATGTATCGTAATGTTATTGTGTAATTTATTTATGAGTGATGGGCTATGCAATAGGATAAGATTAGTTGTATTCAAAATTGGTTGAACAATTCTGACATGTAAAATTTTAACAGGCGACAAGAAAGGTAATGTAGTACATCTTCCATGGATAACATTAGACACCAAAGTAGATCTTGATATGCCATTCATATTAAAATGTTTACATTTTCCCCTTAGAATAGTTTTTGCTATGACAATTAACAAATCACAGGAACAAACATTCAAAAAAGTCGGTTTATTTATTAGAGAGAAAGAAACTATATTCAATCACGCGTGGGCAGTTATACGTTGCATTGTCACAATGTATCTCCAAACACGGAATCAAAATTCAATGCAATATTGACGGAAAGTTAATTCCAAATATTGTTTTTACTGAAGTTTTACAGTAAAAGTGTAAAATTAAAATGTATTTGTGTGTTAATTTCAAAGCCAAACAGAACAAAGACATATAATGCAACAAATACCTCTAACGCAACATGAAACATAATTTTCTTTCAATTCATTACATTTTACTATTTTTTTTACGATGGTTAATTACTCGCTGTAATGTAAAATAGTTAGGTATATTATACACGTATTATGCACGTAGCACCTGTCCAATATGGCAGAGCCGTCTAGTTTTCTTTAAAATATTAAATATGATGTGTGCAGTCTCAGATGGCTCTAATTAGTACCTTTAGTTTATTCATTACTGTTCATCACATTCAATTTAAATGTTTCTTGAAATTACATGTCATTGCTCCAGATGTTTAATCATAAAGCTGTATAAATTTCCAAAATATTTCATGTAAATTTGGCCATGATTGGGACTTCAAATATACCTTATTGGAAACAAAATTTAGTATGTTCTTAAAAGGACACTAACTTTAAAAATAGCAGCAGAGAGGCATATTGACCTGCTCATGGCCTCATAGCTTATGTTATCATACCTTTGCAGGGTTGCATGTTTTTCATTTGTGTTCATTCATCTCCTGGCCCTTTTCCCACAACATGGTCTAACTCACAGGAAACATATACTAATCAGAGTGGTTGATCTCTGATGGCTCATGACAGTTAAAAGAGATTCTCATTTATGTTTCATTTAAGAATCAAGTTTGTCACAGCAGATGTTTCTAATAAAATCCCTTTAGACAAAAAGGAGACATGAGATGCAACTGAGGTAAAATGAGTCAAAATTGAGAATATGGTTTGAAATGCATGGTATATTTTCCGAGATCTCTTTCTAGTCTTATTTTAATCTTTTTTAAGACTTCATATTGTATACTTATTATTGGACTGATGCCTTTATCCAGTGTGATGTACAACATCTGAGATACAATCAGTTACGCTTCTTTTTTTTCAGTTGGAGCACAAGCAGCTGAAGTGACTGTCTCATGGTCCAATGGTCAGAGTTGTCTTACCTGCATAGTAGTTCACTGGGGCTGCAGTTTTGATAGCAAAACAGAAACATAAATATGCATCAGAAACCCCTAGCCAGTGCCCATTGGTTAAGACAGCTCTGTAAATGGTGTCAGTAGTGGGATTTGAGGTCCAAAGTCCAAAGTCCAATATGCCACACTGTCTGCCTTTTTGTCTAGAATGAGATTGATCTAATTGGAGCACAACAATATAAATTAGAGCAACCAATAGTATTCAGGAGCTCTGACTACAGACTTGTGATCATAGTAAAGTATTTTATTACCACAAACAACTGTCCACACATGTCTTACTGAGTACAAAATGCAAATACTTTCAAATTGTAAAAAAATCAAAGAAGTATGAAATTAAAGAAAATGTCTCCATGTTATTTCTTTATGAGCTCATTATTTTCTAGAAGAAATCAAAAAGATACTTAGGAGATCTCTTTTTGGATTTTTCATTCCTTTCAGTTGTCATAACAGAGTCCACCAACAGGTCCTACAGTTATTGCCGTGACATGCACCGACAACATTCTATTCCCAGCTCCTTGCAGCTGCCTTGGATACCAAGGTCTTGGACATAGTCCATTTGTATTTTCTGGCCTTGGCCTCTTCCCAAGATCTGGGAGAAGCTATTCTCATCCAGAAGGGAGGCATCTGCTAGTCGTTTATATTAGGTGCCCAGGAAGGTGTGGGTGGCCAGTTGGCTGAGGTCTCCAGGGGCCTCATGTATAATGCCATGCATAGAATTCACACTATAACATGACGTAAGCACAAAAGCGGAAATGTTCGTATACACAAAAAATTCCAGATGCATAAATCTGTGCAAACGCCAACTTCCACGTTCTTCTGCTCCATAAATCCCGGTCAGGGTGAAAAGTAACGCACGTGCACGCGCCTGCTGTCCCGCCCCAACTCCTCCCAGAATTATGCCTCTTTGAATATGCAAATCAATATAAATAGCCCTTAAGCTTAGCCTTCTGTGAAAAGACAATTGCAAAAGCACGGGGGAAAATAGAAGAATTTCAACGAATACCAAGTGGAGGCAAGGAAAAATGTACTATTTGTTGGCTTAAACAGTGGTATAAACAACAAAAGGAAGCTGATCGAGTGACATAGCATGTTGGAGAAACTCGAAAGCTCAAGTTCACAAAGTCGCACAGTGCCCAAAATAAAAAAGAAGTTGCCAGATATCAAAGTCAACGTAAAAAGGCGAGTCGTAGCCCACCGTCTGAGTATCATATGAAAGCTTGTTAGGGTACAGAGGAAAAAAAAGGCACAGAGTGGGGAAAAAGCACAAAATGTCAACTTTAATCTCAGAATTTCTACTTTAATCACGTAGTTTATTTTGTCATTAAAGTAGAACATCATAAACTTCATCTTAAAATCGTTTAATTTACTAGTTTCTCAAATCCCATCGTAACTAAAGTAGCACATTAATTGCTTTGTTTTGTATTTGATCTTCCATGTGCTCTATGTGTGTGAATCACTACGTGCTTCCGGGCTTTCTCTTCCTCCTACAGGACACAGAATCCATTACATTCATGATATTACAGCTCTCTGAATAATTAAAATACTGAGATGTATATGTGAAATCATTTTCATGATGATAGGAGTTAAAGCATGTTATTAAAAATGGGAACATGGTGGCACAGTAATTGTTCCTGCCTCACGCAAGATGCTTGCTGCGCCATGTGCGACCTTCAATGTATTTTTTGCAGCAGTACTGTCTCTTTCAAACGTACTAACCCCCAATTCCTGTCCTTCCTTTTCTTTCTCCAAATACCCAATTGCCACACAATCAGCTCTGTAATAGACGTTAAACCATCTGTAAGCTTAGAACGATGATTCTTCAAAACTTTTAAGGAACATTGAAATATGTTCGTAGTACATGTTTAGAAGAATACAGTGCGAGGCAGGAACAATCCGTGAATGGAGCGCCAGCTCCTCGCTAGCGCTGCGGCACCGTGTCCTCACATGTTTAATTATTAACAATATAGATTATTGAAATGAAGTTAAAGTTTTATCTGTATAATATACAGTAATAAACATTTTGCTGCATTTCATCTTAAAAATGATATCATCATCATATGTAAATATGCACTTTATAAAGTGGCTCAGGGTTGTGCAATATTATAGCTGTATTGCAAGTTTACATTTTGGTGATTGTACTAATAAGTACAAACAGTTCTACAGCGAGCACTTGATGGATTGATTGAGTGTGTTTATGGTTCTTGGGATAAAACTGTTTCTGAACCACGAGGAAAGGCTGTGAAGTGTTTGCCGTATGAGAGCAGTTCAATAGGCAGCATGGCTGAGGCAGCGTGTGCTTGACACTGTATAGCGATAATTCTCTTTCCAATCAGCTACTGAGCTGTGATTCCACACTCAGATACAGTGATATAAATACTCTGAGTGGTGCAGTGAGAGTAATATGAAAAAGATGATCTTCTGTGGCAACCCCTAACGGGAGCAGCTGAAAGACGAAAAAGAAGATGCAACGAGAATAACAATGCTAAAGCAGCTATGGTATTTAGAATACTTTGGCTATTCCCTGGACCATTATATTGTTACAAGATAATTGCAAACAGATGCCTTAAACTAATAAACAATATCCAGTTAGTTTCAATGTATATGATAAAGCCACATCAGGGATGTGGATCTAAAAAAGAAAGGGTAACCACGCAGGAACAATAGCACTGCTCTGACACTGGGTGCCGCCAGTTTGCAAAACCAAGTGGAGAACTTGTGTACGCCAGGGTTGGAGCTACCATGAAAATGTGCGTGGCTTTACGCCAAGTTTTAGGTTTTATACATTGCGATTTGAACGTGGAAACATTCGTACGCAACGTTTTTGTGCATACGCACCGTTTATACATGAGGCCCCAGGACTGTGACTGTGTCTGACTCTGTTATTACCTTTGCCTATTATAACTGATAGTGGAGCCCTCACAGGTTTATTTTCTCCAGGGATGCTGCTTAATGGAGTTTTTGTTTTCTTCTGCTCTGTTGTCAACTATCCATAGTTGAACAATTAATTTATGAACAAATACAGTATTGTTAGGCTCCATTTATGTTAAACAGTTTCTAACCACCTTCTTTACCTTTCTGGTTAATTAAACCTGCGTCTACATCCACACTACTACATTTTCGTTTTTAAAATGGTGTTATTCTGAATGAAAATGATCTCTGTCTGTACTAGCATTTTCACATTGTTTACAAAAGTATTGCCGTCCACATTAAAACAAGTGAAAATAAAGATAAATGAACACGCTTACTTCAGGCAGCAAATCCTTGAATGGATAGTGTAGTAAAACATGTAAGCCTAGTAAAAACTAGATTCCCTTATGATTTATGTGTTTTCAAGACTATCGGCATGTACAGGAGTCTGATAGTGCGTTCACATTATAGAAATAGACAGAAATTATTAAAGGAGCCACAGCGAATTGCCTCTTTGTCACATCAATGCACTGATTACAGCTGAAAGTCTTCAGAACTGGTGGCAGTTGTCTCGTCATTAAATAAAAACCCTGCCAATGTTAAAGTGACACTTTTAAAAAAAAAAGTAATCAGCTCTTATTTCATTAGCGAGATGATTTATTTTAAGTAGTCCACTACAATTAGAGTGCATCTTGTAACAAACAACATTTGAAAAACTAGCTCATTAGAGAAACTAAATAAATGTACACATTCATCCGTGTGCCTGTGACTTTCATTTACTGCCGTAAGAGATGGTCAGCAGCTCAACCCAGCAGGGATGCCCAAGAAATGGAAGGATGGGGGAAGGCAGCCTCTTTAGGGCACTGCTTCCTGCAGAACATTAGATGGCAGCTCCCCTGGATGGCAATGGTGCCCTAGTTTTCCACTGGGCACCATTGGACATGGAGTTCTTTATCCCAGCCCTGTTGGGTGCTGTGAGTGCCACCAGGGGTTGCTGTGAAAATGGAAGAGCTGTATGACATGCGGTTTCTGCCTAGCACAGAAGTGCCCGTAGACAACATGGACGAAGGAGCAGAAACGTTTCTAGGACTGGCCAGCCTCACAGGAACGAGCCAGAGTTGGAAGGTGGAGGACAAAGCTTGTGAGGAGGAGGACAAGAGACAGAGGAAGAGACAAGAAGAAGGGTGTTATTTTGTGGGTATACTATGCTGTATTGTGGGGAGCAACACTGAAATAAAGGTGTGCTGTGTGATAAGACTGGATTCTGTGTCTGTTGTGTCCGGGGTTTGAGAAACGGTAAGCCCCCTGGTGATCCACACTGCATTGTGCTTTCGTGTTTCTGTCCTTTACTCTTGTTCGCTCAGCTGATTCTAACCCTATTCACTTCTTTATACATCTTGTTTTTAATTCTTCTGTGGAATGAGCTCCTCTTTACTGAATAAATTGGTCAGTTGCAGTGATATTTTCATAACGAAAACGTGAATTAGAACTAAAAATATTGTTTTTGTTTTACAAGCACGAGAACTGAACTTAAGGCAAACACAGAAACTAAAACTAAATAAAAATAAAAGTTAGTGATATGTGAACGAACTAAAATGAGAACGAAAATTGAGTACATTTGAAAAAAAACAGCAATAGCATTTTCTTTCAATCCGGTTCAGTCGTGCAGAGGGGTGGTTTGAACGCCCTGAGTATTCAGTTACGGTGCGCTGTTTATTATGCAGTGACCTTCTACCTTGGGTCTACTATAGTCATATGGCGCAACTTCCGTAAAGGACTGTCGTTTGTTTGTTGAGCACATTTTGGGTTGAATTAGTAAGCACATGTGGTTGACGATGGCAAGTTTTGCACAGATGTTTGTGGGTAGAAAGCAAGAAAGTAATGTGTGGAAATACGAGGGATATCCAGAAAAAAAGGTTACAAGTGCCCTGGAGGGTGCAGGGAATATTTTTTTTTCAAAGTTTGGCATACCTGCATGTAGGGGGGTCCTAACGGTCAAAATAAGCCCGGGACCGCGTCAGTCAGTTGTGAAATGTCATCACAGCAAGTGAGTTCGTCAACCTCTGCTGAGGCCGTTTGCTCCACCTACCTACCTGTCTTTTGGGACAGAAAAGGGGTTTTGTTGGTGGATTTCATGGCCAAAGGGACCACCATCAATGCTGAAACATATTGTGAGACCCTAAAAAAATTGAAAAAAAAGATTAAAGACAAAAGGAGGGGAATGCTGACTCGTGGTGTGTCCCTCCTTCACGACAACGGCAGACCCCATACCGCTCGTAAGACTCAGGACCTGCTTGTGTCCTTTGAATGGGATATTGTTACCCACCCACCCTATTCCCCGGACTTTGCGCCCTCAGATTTTCACCTTTTCACCAAACTGAAAGAATTCTTGGGTGGGAAATGTTTTTCCAATGATGAGGAGGTGAAGGAGACAGTGGAGAAGTGGCTTTCGGAGGTGGAGCGGAGCGTATTCGACGAGGGTATAAAAAAGCTGGTGCCCAGGCTGAAGAAGTGCATCGAAGTTGACGGCGATTATGTTGAGAAATAAACACATATTTTGGAACATACCCTGTAAATTTGGTTGAAATATATTCATTTTTTGATTTTTAACAGCTGTTGTAACCTTTTTTTCTGGATATCCCTCGTACTTTAATTATAGCACAGATGATAATAAAAGCAAATGTAGCTTGCGAGAAGAAGAAAAAGAGTGCGGTTTTTAGTTATTGGGAAGAATACTACAAATCTGAGGGCTCATTTAGCTCAACATCATCCAACGAGTGCATTAGATGAGGAAAATAAGACTAAAGCTGAGAAGAGAAAGAGAGAAGGTGAGCAACATACAATCTGCTGGCACCAGTGGATAGGACCTTGTCTGTGCACCTGCATTACAGGTGTTCGTCAAATGAATATTTTCACTGTGTGGCTATCTGTGCAACGGACGTCGTTGCAACATGAACAAATCTCCCGAAATGCTTGCTTGTTTAAAGCTTAACAGCAACATGCTTGTACAGACTGGTTTCTTGGGTTGAAACATTTGATCTCTGTGACTATACTCATTAGGCCGCATAATCTGTTTTATCATTGACAGTCAAGCTGTGTGTAACGGCATTATGAACTGTGAATGTATTTTGTTGACCGAAACATAACTTGCATTGAAATATGTGTAGGCCAGCATTTGTGCTCTTGCAACAGAAAAAAAAAACTAATATTATGTTAAAAGGCCAGAACTAAATAAAATAAAAACTAAAATTTTAAACACAGAACTAAATAAAAAATAAATTGTTGACCCCACTGAAAACTAGAATGAAATAAAAATTTATTTTATAAAATAAAATAAAAACTAAAACCACAATTAATTTCAGAACTGAAATACCGCTGAACTCAGTTGTAGTATACCTGAGATGCCATACTAGCTGCAGATCAAGGCCAGTCTACGTACTACGATACTAAAAGGAGACGATCCTCAAATCTAAGCGAGGTTGCACTGAATAGCAGAACAAGATCACTACCAAGTTTAACTAATATGCTGCTATTCTTGTTTGTGTTTCATGTTTCTCCTCGATTTTCTCCATCTGTCTGTTAACTGGAGCACCCTGTCTTGTCTGTTCTCAATTACAAATGTGTGGCTACACATTCCTCTTGATTTAAAGAGGATCTCAGGGAATAAAACACATCAACATGGAATCTTAATAGAAATAGCTGCAATCATTAAGCTACATTAGATCGAAATGAGTGTTGCTGTTGTTATTGTAAATGTTTTTCACATCGAATGTCAGAAAAGGCAAAGTTTCTTTTTTTTAATTTATTTTCCAAACTCTATTTACTTGCATTTCAAAAGTAAGGTGCCACAGGTTGGTGGAACGAAAGACGTTGTTATATTTAGGTGGGAGGTGTTTGATTGGTTCACTCTTATAGGGTGACATTTTGTAGGTAGCTTATTTGTTCGTAATGGGTTGGCAGGTGGACAACAACTTTCAATTGTGACACCTGATTGACAGTTAGTGACACATGCTTACCTCTCAATAAAATATAAAGCACACACACCCAGGATGACAGGGCAGAATTAATAACATCGATCTGTAGTGGCTAACTATTAAATTCTTTCACAAGGTACAATCACACAAGGGATTTCCATACACCAAGGGATACTCTACGAGAAAAAGAGCGTCTTACATGACGCAAAGGAGAACTAATCTGCAAATTATTTAACTAAAATATCAACTGGAAATGGACATCCCCATCACCTGTGAGAAACAAAACAGGGCTAGGACTGCTTATACTTGTTTTTCATTTAAAAAAAATAATAAATAAATAAAAAGATTGTTCCCCCACTGGCATTTATATGAAGTCACATTTTCCGTAGCAGCAGGCATTTTGTGTTCACTGTTCAATGAGTCTGATTATCATTGTTTGCACCAAGAGAAAGGCATTTATGAAACAACATGATGAAACAAGTTGAGAGTGGCACTAGTGCCCACCTAAGGTACCTTGGCAGAACAATTCCAAACTGACCTCATTAATTCCATCAGTGAGTTAATTAAGCAGATACTGACTGACATCTTCTTCTTCTTTTGGCTGCTCCCGTTAGGGGTTGCCACAGCGGATCATCCAAAAGTGTTGTCGGCATATGGATTTGGCAAAATTTTACACCGGATGCCCTTCCTGACATAACCCTCCCCATTTATCCGGGCTTGGGACCGGCACAAAGAAATACACTGGTTTGTGCATCCCCTGTGGCTGGGTTAGATAGTGACTGACATCAAACAGTCCAAATATCATTCCATTATTTTGGATTGCATGCCAGATGTGCAAACAGCACTAATTTTTGGAATTGTCATACTGGAGGAAGAACCCAGGATTAAAGAACACTTTATGGCAGCGGTGAAGCCAGAAATTGCAAAGTGGCTGGGCCTGGAAATAAAAGAGTGGGTAAGCAATTACTTGTTTTGGTCCCCATTGAAGTTTTAAAAAATGACAATTGATAGAAATCAAATTGAAATTTTAGGGAGGGACCTGGATTCTAAATTTGGGGGTGGGGCGGGAATTTTGGGGAGATTGGCTTCTGAAGCTTTGCCCCTGCTTTATGGGATTCCTTTCAGCAACAGAGACAACAGGAGAATTTGTCTTCTCCTCTCTTGGACAGACTTGGGGAACTGAATATTCCCTTTGATGACTTCAGAAGTCAATCGTATGACAATGGTGCTAACAAGGAGGGGAAGCACAAATAATGTACAAGCCAGAGTGCTGCAAAAAATCCCTGAGCTTTCTTTGTGCCATGTGCTGCCCATTCCCTAAATTTAATGGTGGCAGATGAAGCCAGAAGCCCAGGAGATGCCATTACCTTATTTGTACATTTGCAAAGGCATTATAGCTTCTTTTCAGCGGCACCGCAAAGGTGGACTATATCGATGAAACGTAAACATCTCAATATGTGCTTGCATTGTGCTGGTCAGAGCCCCACATCAAAACCTTGCCTAGAGCCACAAAATGGTTAGGCCCAGCCCTGGCTGTTAGTTACAGTAGAGGAAAGAAGATGGCTGGTGTGCTCTGCAAAGCTAAAACTATTTTTTTGAAGATAAAAAAATAAAAATAAAAGTAAGGTACAAAGAATGGTGGGGGAAGAGCAGTGAGGACTACAAAAAAAAAGAAAACTTTGTAAAGAAAACTACAGACTTTAAGGAAAGGTCTCTGTAAGTGATGTGAAAGACCCTGTGGGGACCAGAGAGAAGAGGAATAAGAGCTGCAAACTTTAAAACTAATTTACCAAACAAAAAAAGGTACAGAGAAGTCTGCACAGAAAGATATTTTCTTATTTGCACTTTTCCTCATTGACAATACAACTATATGTTGTATTCCTAGGAAGTTGTATTTTTCATTTGCAAACTATAGATACTGTAACCTTCTCAAGAATAGTTGAAAGCGATTCCTTTGATAAAATATTTAAATAAGTCATGAATCGTGCATAAGCTTAAACAAATTCAGGTTTTTTTGCCATACTGTGCAGCTCTAGCCTGGATGTGACTCATTGTGACTGGCATTGCACCTGCTCCTTCACTAAGTGGCCCATGAGCCCACTTTCTTCAACTGAGCCCAACTGGCCTTCACTGTCATCCAGCCACCAGGCACTTACCAGCATGACTCCAGCAGTGGATTCCAATATCCCTGCTACTGGCAAGTTTCTCTTTGATTTTAGCGTATAATGGCTGTCAGATATTTGTTGGTAACGAAGAAGAAGGAACCAAACATCTGAGCATGATGCAAATCCAAGTGAACAGCACAGCACAGACCCATCATTCTTAGTGGGCCTCAGGGAGCCATGCCCATCCTATCAGGCTGCTTGGCCCATCCACTCATAATTTTTAAGTGAGAAAATTTTCTCTGTAGCATTTTCAAAATAATGTTAAAAAAACCATGCATATACACTATATACTGTATACACTCTTTGAGTAAATTATTAGAAACACCTAGACACCTGCCTATCCACGTAGCTATATGCCAATGGTTTTCTCTGTGGCATGACTGCTGGTGCCAGACAGGCTGGTTTGAGTATTTCTATAACTGTTGATTTCCTGACATTTTCACACATGACAGTCTCTAGAGTTTGCTCAGAAAAAAACATCCCGTGAGCAGCAGTTCTATGAATGGAAGCACCTTGTTGATGAGAGAGGCCAGAAGAGAATGGCCAGACTGGTTTGAGCTGACAGAAAGGCAACAGTAACTCAGATAACCAATTTGTACAAGTGCGTTGAGCAAAAAAGCTCCTCAGAATACACAATGTGTTGAACCTTGGGGCGAATGGGTGACAACAGTAGGAGACAGCGTCTGGTTCCACTTCTGTCAGCCATGAACAGAAAGCTGAGACTGCAGTGGACACAGGCCAGACTGGAGAAATGTAGCTAGGTCTAATGAATCTTGATTTCTGTAAAGGCAGAATTTGGCCCCAACAGCATGAATCCATGAACACATCCTGCTTGGTGTCACCAGTCCAGGCTGGTGGTGGTGGTGATGTAATGGTGTGGGGAAAATTTTCTTGACAAGTCTTGGGCCCATTAACACCAATCGATCATTGTTTGAATGCCATGGTCTATTTGTGTACTGTTGCAGACCATTTGCTTCCCTTCATGGCCAATTCCAGTTGGTACTTCCAGCATGATAATGCACTCTGTTACAAAGCAAAAGTTGTCTGAAACTGGTTTCATGAACATAACAATGCATTCAGTGTTTTTCGGTGGTTATGTGGTAGAAGGGGAGATTCCCAGTATAATTGTACTGCTGAAAAATCTGCAAAAATTGTGTGATGCAACATGGGCCAGAATCTGAAAGGAATGTTTCCTACATTTTGTGGTATCTTAGGCACACAGAATTGAAGTTATTTTAAGAACAAAAGCTGGACTTACCCATTATTAGTATAGTATTCCTAATATTTTGCTCAGTAAGTATACATACACACATACAGTAATCCCTTGTTTATCGCGGGAGATAGGCTCCAAGGCTGGCCGCAAAGTAGGGACACCATATTTATTTAATTCTTTAACGTGTATTTGGACGTTTTTAAACCTTCCCTGTACTGTTTACAACCCACCCTTTACTCTATTAATAACAGGGACAA
>JANRMT010062832.1:5811967-5855197 GCA_026402145.1 Polypterus bichir lapradei | reverse complement strand
TATATATATATATATATATATATATATATACCCATACGGGCACCAACATGGAATGCCGGGAGTTGTAGTCCTGTAGTGTAGCCCTGCTGGGGTCTGTGGGTGCTGCAAGGTGATGCTGTAGAAAATGGGTGTCGAACTCCAGGCCTGGAGGGCCGCAGTGGCTGCAGGTTTTCATTCTAACTATCTTCTTCATTAGTGACCAGTTGTTGCTGCTAATTAATTTCTTTTGCTTTAGTTTTAATTAAATTGACTCAGGCCCCTTAGTTGTCTCTTTTTTTAATTAGCAGCCAAACAATAACGAGAAACAAAACGAGCCGCCACATGACCAGCTCACCTGTGCCCGTCACACAATATCTGAAAATAAAGAAAAGTGAAGGTCTCAGTAAGGTTGATCTCTCAGGTCACCAAAACATTTTGATGAACAGAAAATCAACAGTTTTGGAAATGTCTGCTGTGGCAGAATGAGAGCAGCAACAGGCCACGGAATTAAATAATGGGCTTAATTAACAGCAAGAATAAGCTTCTCATTAATGGATTGGTTGGAGTTTGAAATCCCAGTTTAGCTGCTCATCTGTTGGCTCGTTTCACATCTCATTTCTGTTTGGCTGCCATTTCATGAAGAAACAAATCAATTCAGAGGACTGAATCCTTAAAAACAGGGTTATTAAAATGAACAGAAAAGGAGTTAAGTAGCAGTGAAAACTGGTCACTAATGAAGAAGATGATTAGAATGAAAACCTGCAGCCACTGTGGCCCTCCAGGCCTGGAGTTTGACACCCCTGCTGTAGAGAGTTACACTCCCTACTCTTTGGGACTTCTGTATGTCCCAGAAGTGCTTCCGATGGGCAGAGCCCAGGCACTACAAGATCTACACGGTCCTCCATAAAAGAGACCATACTATTTTGTCCAGGTGAGTTGGAGCTGGGAGTGGAGATAGGCAACACTCAACTGGAGGCGTAGCAGTGTGGTAGAGAGAAAGAAAAAGAAAGAAAAGAGAAGAAACACCCTTATTAATCATTATTAATCACTGTAAATAAGGTATTTTTGTAATAAAACCCCTTTATTTGAACCAGGGACTGTGGTTTGCATTTGTATTTGGCTCAGTGTTACCTTCACTATCTATATATCCATTTATATATATATATTATTAAGAAATATTATATAGATAAATTGAACACACACTGAGGGAGCTGCACACAGTGAGTTATCATTTTGGTTGTCCCAGCTTTGCTGCGTGTGAGCGTGTCCAGCATCCACTGTGGTCTTTGTTCTGCTCATACTGTCTATTCTGGTATTCAGTGCATAATTATAGAGTATAGCATGCAATCAATATAATATTTGATTAAATATTTTTATAGTATCTGTTTGAGTGTTGAAAACATCAATCTGTTTCCTGTCTGGTTGCATGTTAATAATGTTCTTTGGTTAGCTCTAGTTTGACTTCTGAGTAAAAGAGCTCTTAGTTAATCCGCTGAAGTATAAGTTGTCTGCTCTTAGTGGTACTGACTTCCTGCAACTTATCAACCTATTGCATCACTTTCATTTTTCAATTTAAATTGTTTTGACATTAATGTTTTTTTTTTAATAATTCTCATAACCAATTCTTAATTAAGGATTAATTCAGTTTTTATATTATAAATTCATACTGACAAGTGTCTGCCCACAGAAATGCAAATCCCTTCCCTAACATTTGGTTTTGGGTGATAGGTCTGGAGCAGCACTAATGGCTAATTTTTCTTATAAACAGTATATTACAATAATAATTTTATTACTGCCTTTCATCATTCTGTTCTCATTTACTCAGTATTTTCCATGACAGGTTATTTGAACATTTGAGCCTTACCTGGCGATGTTGGGTTCAAAAAAGGAATGAGCACTCAGTATGTTAGTTTTCCGCGTTGTCCTCTTCTCTGCCTACAGGTACAGAATGCAGTTATAACACATTACCATTAAACTGGACATTGTAAACCACCTACTATATGTATATACATAAACACACATACAACAGTATCTGAAACATACAGTACAATCAATTTTAATTTGATTAACATAGACAAGCATTGACTAGACAAAGCCCGTAAGCATAACTGTGGCAAAAAAAGGAAACGAAAGGAAAACAAAAACTGAATTCAATAGTGTTATTGGAGAAAAGTAACCTTTGGAAGGGTCAGTCTTCGGTCAGTTACAATAAAAAATCTGATCTGATTACCAAGGCCAAGTGGCTGCCACCCATTACAGGATATATTGTCTAACAGGCCATAGGATCAGGCACAAGACCAGAACCCACTCTAAATGGGCACTAGTACTTTGAAGAACACACTTGACAATTATATCCTCACTCTCTTATACTAGCTCCATTTAGAGTTTCCAGTTTACCTAGCATCCATGTCTGTGGGATATGGGAGGAAAACGGAAGTAGCCTGAGAATAACGTGCATCAGCACGGAGAGAATATGCAGAGTGCACAGACAGTAACCAGGCCAGGTTTAAACCTTGTATTTCTTAATGAGTTCAAGCTCGCTTATAATCAAGCAGTTAAGCCCAGCTATTTAAATGTGATGAAACAATTGTCATCTCAGTTCTCGCATAAATCAATTTGACTTCCTCAGATTGCACCAGAAAGTGCTTAATGATTAATCTCAAGATAGTTGATTATGACAGATTATTTTAGGACGTTTCCCAAGCTTTACTCCGTCTTCATTTCAGTTTCTCTTGGAATGTTTGGCTCCAGCTACTCTGGCAGTGCTTGGCCTTTCTTTACCTGCCATGTGCTTTTGCTTGCTGTAACCCTATCTGGATAAATCCTCAAATGTATAGGTGCTGTAGTCACTTTCTAAGGCAGGACTGCATAATCCTAATTTAGTTTATTTGAAGAAAAATTAGTTAGCGTAAACTGCATTCATTTGGGATGTTCATAAAAAATGTAATGATTTACTTCATGTGGTTTAAGCACATAACAAAAAAGAATATTTGTATCAGATATTAGAAATATTAAAATGTGCTTCAAATTAATGTTTAATGTCTAAATACTTTTGATTGCAATAGAAAAAAAAATCAAAAATAACATTATATTCCTAATCACTGATCTTGAAAATGTCTAAAATGATACCCTAAGGGCTTATGTTTGAAATTTGTCATTTTTAACCTTCTGGGAAGTGGCTCTTAGAGGGCTAGAAGCACCGGTAAAGAATCAAATATAAAAAACATTATCATATTCATGATCAGCAATCTTGAAATAGCATTAAACAAAACTCCACATGTCTTTATTACCAATCTGCATTTTTGTGAAGATTTGTGAAAAGGAGTAACTTTGACCCCTTGTATCCCAGTAGGGTGTGAACCCCTGGGGTTGACTGCTGCACAACTTCAAGTTTTTCTGATCATTTTTGAGGATGACAACTATCGGTTTACTCTTTATGATAAGGGTGTAATTTATTGCACAAAATATAGTCCAAAAATGGTCTAAAATTAGTATTTTACAGGTCTAAAATGCCAAAAAATAGGGGGCAGGGGTCACCCCAAAAGGCTCAACATCTTGTATAACTAGACATGAAGTCAAATTGAATGATATATGATATGGAGGGGTTTTCTTGTACTGGCGAGTTAGGAGGCACCAGACTAAAAAAGACTGACGTGATTTCAAAGTATTTCTTATGAACAAAATAAAACATTACAGCTTAGTCCATCTCCATGAACAAGCAGACAAGAAGACAGCCATGCTCACTTCACAGCTATGGTGTTTTCTCAGCCAACTTAGACCATTCCAGAATTGAGGTTATTCTTGAAGTAGTGAACACTGGGTAGGAACAGACCTTAACTAGGCTTGGGGGGGCCTGTCAGTCTATTACAGGTCAAACTAAACCAAACTCCACATACTTGCATTGCCTGAGTTTTACTGATTACTGGGATATGAGAGAGTGCAGGCCATTATAGTCAGAATAATTTGAAATATACTGTACATCTTAACATTAGGGCTGGGCAAGTTAATGCTTTATTATCGTGTTAATGCATTAATTGATTTACACCGACAATTATTTTATCGCACATTAATGCAGTTTTTGTTATTATTATTTTGAAAGCCTCAGTCTCACTAGCGATCGATAGAGATCAGTGATCTTCTTGTTACAGCGTTTTTCGATACGCTTTTGCTAGAAGGAAAGTTAGCTTTGTTGATTTGATCTCAATTCCCTGCGCGTGCATGAGTAGTGAAGAGCAAACAGCTTCTAAAATGGCATGTGGAGAGACACCAAAGTGAATGCTCGAAGCAAAACTTTTTTCGTATTATCGCTGAATCAGACTCTGACTTTACAGACTCAGATTTTGATGCAAGTGATCTGGTCATGTAGATCGAAAATGAAAGTGGGGTACCGGCATCAGCTGATCGGTCCCCAGCTGATCGTTGTGCTGAACACGTTCATGTAGCTGATGCACCTATGGCAACATTCGCCTGGGAGGACAGACACTTACTGGACGATGACAGGAGGTACAAACCATATTGCATCTCACTGCAACTGCCACCCCCGTGCACCTGTCTGCCCACCGTGTATTCCTGCTGGCCGTCGAGCCGCTGCTGCTGCAAACAGGTGCCGATAGCAGGCAAAACAGGCAGTGACAGATGTTTTATGTTGATTTATGTGTGAAGCCATTGCTTTCTGCGCTTTTCAGAAAACTGAGTTTTTTGGAATAAATATTAGCCCTCAAAGAGTTGCTACTGAACATAGACTGTTTATGCTGCTCCCTGATAAAAGAAAATGTTTCTGCTGGTATCTGTTCACATAAAAAAGAAAACAGATTTAGAAATGTTAACTTGCTGTTGCTCAGAAGGTGCCTGTTATAATGTTATGATCGTGGCTCTGGACTCTGAGGGTAACTTGTTTTTCTGTAACAAACTAGATAAAATGTTAATGCCCTGGCAGTGGCAAATAGCTTTGGTTTTATATTTGATTTGATCACATTAATGTTTAAGTTGACATTTACAAAAATATTTTAACTGCTACTATGTAAAGGGAATACTGCTGTTAAAAAGCACCTTATCTGTTTAAAGTGTTTGCACACCAAATACACGTAATACACCACTTTTGAGTTCATTATTGAATTTTGCACATAATAATGTGGTTGTTGTGATTGTCTGCGATTAATCGCGATTAAAAATTTTAATCGCTGCCCAGCACTACTTAACATATTAATAGATAAGATGATAATCCAATTGCATCATATCACTGAATACATTTTGCAAGAAATGTTTAAGGTATTTCTTGTATTTTACAATGAACTGAGCCCAAAAACAAATATACTATTTGGCCATATACAGTAGCTTTAATTTATGTTAGGAGTGTTAAATATAATGCTAACTTTGGTCTTTGCTGATGTTTTTTGCTGAGATACATTATGCTTTTACAGAAATGGAGGGTTCTACATTCACAGCTCATTGTGCCTGTCTAAATATTTACACCGCTTTACAATGCTAAGCCTTCTTTCCCATTGGTTTTATTTGCCTCAAGTTTAAATGTTAATCTAAAGCATCTTTCTCATGCTGCCAACCTTCATGCAGGCAACAAAAACAGAGGAGACATTTGAGAAAATAAAGAATGTGCAAAACTGTGTGTGACATTCCCTACCATGTATCAACTTGGTTGCTGAGCAACCAAAAAAGATGACACTTTAGAGCACCACCCCCCCCCCAGCCAGCATGAGCACATGGCAATCATTTATATACAATGTGAGAAACAAAGATAACACTTTGTACATACAAGAGTACAAGATGAAAATAAATGTGCTTAACTGCTGTTTTGGTCCAGGGCAGTCCATGGCTGTGTTTTCTGTGTTTGATCCTTTTTGGACTCTTCCTGTTGCAGCTTCAGCCGGGAGATTTACAATGACAGTCAGGAGCACTGGATTCAAGAGGATTAACTTTCCTGCTTCTATGATTAGTACACTTTATGACTCATATAAGCAATGTGATAATGAATAATTTATAACAGCGTAAATGTCAATATCAAAAAAGGTTTAATATGCTGGCTGACATTTCAGAAGCACTGATCAAGATAACCGCTAGACTTTATTTGTTTGTTTGTTGACTAGTATATTTAGAAATGTATTTATATGAAATAAAAAAGCAGACAGGTGGCGATAAAATGCCTGAAAAAAATATGAAATTTTAATTTCAGGAGCTTGCAGTTTGAAAAAAAATAAATTAATAACAGATTTATTTGCCAAATGATATTTTAGGTATTTCCCACCTCTCTGCCACGTATGGCTCTCACTGCAGTTCCATACCACCTTGTGATTGGCTAAGACAGATTTGATTTACATGTCATAGGACATTAGCCCCCATAGCCCTGTGTTTTTCATCCCTACAGCTGCTTAGTCCTTCAGTGTAACTGTTACATTGGCACCCCTTCCCACCATGCTTAATCTCTGAGACCAAAAAAAAAACCAGAATAATTTAGAACAAACTGATATTAAAAGAATTTCTGTTTTTTACTAAAGTATAAAACAAAATGCAAAGACAAAGATTAAATGCAAATGAGTTTACAGTATAAATAACTAGTAACTTGTGAGCCTCCAGTCCTTCCAAGCTTGATGCTTAGCGGATAGTGGAGTTGTCATTCTTCTTCCTCCTATCATGTAATCAGCTTCTGCAAATTGCTTCACTCTCTGTAGATGTTGCTCCTTTTTTCTTTCTTCCATGTCACATTCTTCATCAGTTTTCTTATGCAGTTTTTTCCATAATAACTTTGTTGAGGTTGCCACTAGTCACATTTTTTGCTTCACCAGTGTGTATCATGTCAAACGATTTCGACAAAGACCAAGATCAAGGTTCTAGTCCCTGTGGTTCGCAAATAATTGGTGACAGACAGACTCAGCCCTTGGCATTTTGTACATAGATAAAGAAAGCAATAGTCTTACAAAAATTCAGCCTTAATGTCACAAGTTTAAACATTCCTTTCTGTCTTCAAGAACATATATTTATTCTTCTTTATTCTTTATTTACTTGTATACTATGAATGCAATCAAGATAAACAAAAGAAGAATTGGGACACCATGTTTTGTCACCCATAATAACCCTGTTAAACATGTGTTCATATGCAGAAAAATCAGTCACAGATTCGAGACAGATGGGCAACAGTATACTGCCCTTCCTTGGCCACCCAATGTGTATATACAGTAAATAGTGATGGTTGGCCATGGCCATTAACAGTCGGGGTGCCAGCTGGATGGAAGGACTGGGGAAGAGAGCATCCACATGGCACTACTTTCCCCAGAACGCTAGAGGGCAGACCTCCTGGGGGGCCATGGCACCATGAATTTCAGCAGGGCATGCTGGAAGTTGAAGTTTAATTCAGCCTTGTTGGGTTCCATGGGGTCTGCCGGGGGAGCTGCAGAGCCTTGCATTAGACTTCTGCCACACCTGATACTGATTCCAGATAACGCTGGTGAGCAACCTGGAGCACTCCCTGGACCAGGTTAAAAGGAGCCGCCTCACTCCATTCAGGGAGCCAGAATCGGGAGGAAGAGGGACGAAGCTTGTTGTGGAGGACTGGAGGCAGAAAGGAACTGTGTATTTGGTGCTGCTTTGTATTGTGCTTCTGAGGGGAGCAAGACACAAGCGCTTCCTACTTGTAAATAAATGTGTGCTGTGTAAGAAATCGGGTCTTTGCCTGTCTGTGTCGGGTTTGGGGAGACTGGAGCGCCTCTGGTTTCCACTCTCCCTCTCTGTCTCTCTCTCTCTCTCTGTACATATTCATATATATATATATACATATATATATATATATATATATATATATATATATATATTGTGGTAGTCAGCCCGGACACAGACAGACGGACATGTCAAAGTCACCCATCACAAGTTTAATAGCCATTATTAATATTTACAATAGTGCCACACAACCTCAAAGTCCCCAGAAGTCCAGGCTACCAAACAAATGCCTTCTTCGTTCAGGCCACCTCCTTGCCTCCTTCAGAGACCTTGTCCGTCTTCCACCAGACTCTAGCCATTGTATGAAGGACGGCTCCTTTTATAATCACCCGGATGTGCTCCAGGTGCTTCCCAGCAATCTTCCACCGGCACTACCCAGTGGAAGTACTCCGGATGTCCCTGCTCCTCTTCCCCCCAGCACTTCTGGGTGTGGCGGAAGTGCTGAGGTCCAGGGCTCCACAGGCATTGGGGCGCCTCCTGGCGGTGACCACGGGCCCCTACAGGGTTGAGCTTCAAAGGTTTGGGGAAGGCGTGAGCCCTCCTCCGGTCCTCCTGGGCGTCCCGGCCAGGTCACCCTCCCAGCCATATGCAACTATATATATATATATATATATATAATATATATACACCTGTATATAGTGTATATAAAGTATACAGTATATAAAGTCATAGTACATTCCCTCACAACTCTCTGGGAAACTCTCTTTCTCTCTCTCAAGGAAACTCCAAGGGAATTTTAATGAGTGATCTGAAATCTGCTGTCTGAAACTAAAAAGCTATGAACCACTCTACCTTGGGAAATCAAAGCCAACAAACTCTTCTCTTTATGAACCCAAGAGCTGAGATCCAGTTTGCCAAGCTAAACAATGAACCAGTCTGAAGGCTGAGATGTAACCATTACTTCAAGAAGGGAACTTCAGCATCTACGCTCTTGTGCCAGAAAGAATGCACTCCAATACAAAAAGAGTCAACAACTAAGCAACAACTCCACACAAAATCTGACATCATTAAAGACAGCATTGTAAAACTATTTATCTGTGCCAATATACATTAGAATTTAAAATAGCAAGTAAATAGCCAGTCTCTCTAAGTTATATGTTCGTATCCCTAGTCTGTCTGTGTCCTGCCATATATTTGGCATATATTTCTACAATCCTTCTGTTTATCAATAAATTATATAATTCTGTTTCTTAAACCAAGTGTGCTTCATTTACCTTGATATACTGTAAGTCTAAAGGCTGGAGACCCCCTCCTACAACAGAACAAGGGTAAAGAACAAGGATAGGGTAAATAAAGTAGGAGTTTTGCCAAATCATTTATTCAAATACCAGTATTGCAGAAGGCAAGACCAATAGTCGATTAACAGAGTTAGGTCTCTCCTTCTTCCCACCTCGTTAAACAAGTTAAAATTCACCTTACCATTCCATCAGATCTCACTACATATTAATAAAGAAAAATATGGCAAATATTGTGGTTTATTCATATTTATGTTTATATGGAGTTGTTTAGATTATGAGAAATGCTTGAAATTGGCGCACAATGCAAAAATATTTGCTGACCCCTGGTTTAAAAGGACGGCGTCTCCTAATGTGGAAGAGAGGAAAACTGAAGGAGCGCTTAGCAGACAATAATCTCATAAGATGATAAGTGATGTTGGTGCAAAAGAGCATGTAATGAGTTGGCAGTGAAGGATAGCAAAGTGTAAAAGAGGACAAAGACAGATATTGGGGTGACATTGCGAACCCATATATTGTAAAACGCAAAAATAATGAATGAATAAAATAGACTCCCCAAAATGGCGACACTTCCGGTTAAATACAGGACAAGCAGAAAGAGGCAGGTCCAGGAGGTGCTAAGGTTGTCAATCATCTGGTCTGTAGAGAAAGGAAGACAAGAAGCATTAGTATACCGCGCCAAAATGGTGTAAAGATAGGTACAAGTTCAAGCCTGGTGAACCATCAATAGGTTAGTGTCTTTAGAAGTCTGAGGCTAAAAACTTTTTTTTTCATGTCTCTTCCTCTTAGTCATCTGCATGACAATATGTAAAGCTGTAATTTTGTTTTCAAATAGGTTCTGATTGCATTTGCAAGCAAGCAAGCAAATGCAATCATTCAAACATTATCCAAATTATCAGGTATAACTCATTTTGATATTCTGTTGAGCAGTAGGTGCCAAGATTTCACTTTGGAAAGATAAAGAAATGAAATATGAAATACAGAAATCCAGAGTGCAAATAAACTAAAAACAGTACTTGGAAAATGTATCTCAAGAAAAACTGAAAAAGAAATTACATGCCATTCTTAAACCAGTTTCAGCCAATTCATTGTCACAGGGGGCTAGAGAGTATCCTAGGTACCACTGGGTAAAAGGTAGGTACCAGTCTGGATGCCAAATGTCTCTGGGAGTTTGTGAGGAAAGCCATTGTACCTGGAGGTAAACCCACACAGATCCAGGGAGAATGTGTACACTCCACATGGACAACAACAAGGATTGGGAGTTAAACCCTAAGATACTGGATCTGTGAGGTGGCAGCACAACCCACTCTTCCACCGTAGAAATACGCTAAAGTTATTTGCAGTAGCATACTGGCTTGTGTGATTTAACTGGAAAAATTTTTTTTAACCTGGGCAATGTAGTGACAGGATCTCCTGTAGTCTTACAGACTATGTTTCTGATACGTACAGTATGTGAACAACAACAGAGCACCACAAGGAACAGTCCTGTCTTCTTTTCTCTTCACTCTGTACACCTCAGATTATAAATATAACACCAGGTCATGTCATGTTGCAGAAATTCTCAGATGATTCTGCACATATGGGGTGTACTGATAAAGGGAATGAGACAGAGTATTGTTTGTTTGTTGATGAAAAGAAAATTGTCTGCAGCTTATTATCAGCAAAACCAAGGAAGTGGTTTTTGACTTTCGCCTCATCAAAGAGACTCTATGTCCGGTTACTATTCAAGAATTGGATGTAGAGGTGGTGCACTCTTACAAGTACTTGGGGGTCCACATCAATGACAGTTTGGATTGGTCTCAAAACACAGAGGAACTATATAAGAAAGGACAGAGCAGGGTCTTTTTCCTTATTAGACTGTGTTTCTTGAATATGGGAAGTGGCATCCTTCACATCTTCTATAGCTCTATGATAGCCAGTGTGATTTTCAATGTTGTGGTGTGCTGGCCTGGTAACATCACTTCAAGAGAAGACCACTGAATCAGTAAACTTATTTAAAGGGCAGGCTCAGTTATGAGATGCCCTCTGTATCCCCCGGAAGTCACAGCGAAGGAGAGAATTAAAACAAAACAGAGTGCTATTATGAACAATGTTGCACATCCTCTGACACACTAACGCTGAGTCCTTTTAGCCAATGAATTATTCAGAGAAGTGTATCAAGAAATGCTGCTGGGGATCCTTTATACCAATAGCAATATGTCTGCACAATGCCTCACTGTGGCTATGAAAGCTATCCATCCATCCATTATCCAACTCATTATATCCTAACTACAGGGTCATGGGGGTCTGCTGGAGCCAATCGCAGCCAACACAGGGCGCAAGGCAGGAAACAAACCCCAGGCAGGGCGCCAGCCCATCGCAGTATGAAAGCTAAGTCTGAACTTTTTCTTTCTTTAGAATTTTATTGCATAATAGTCATTCCAGTGTGTGTCCAGACCAAAAATGTGTGCATATATATATAGTTACACACATGTGATTAGGAGACAACTAAAGGGCCTGAATAATGGTAATTCCATGCCTGACCAGGGGGTGGCAGGGTGCACTAATTCTCTCTCTCAATTCCTTACAGACCTTTCTTTGAAAATCCCACCCAGTTGTGGGGCAGCCAATGACGTCACTTCAGGTTCCGGCGCTGCCAACGACATCACTTCCGATTCTGGCCCTGATGACATCACTTCCTATCTTTGCATTTAAAGGCCGCCATTTTAAGGCAGCAACTCAGATCTGATTTGGACTCAGTCGTGATAACATGTCTGTTCTGAATAATCAATTTTGCAGCCAGGAAATATTATACGGGAGGCTGCCCCAAACCTTTCCAATGCCTCTTTGTCATTCTTGTGACTGTATATATATATATATATATATATATATATATATATATATAGTTACTTATTATTTATCTACCTAATTATTTATTAAATCATCTTCTGTAAAAAGACAAATTTCCCCTTTGGACAAATAAAGTTAGTTCTATCTATCTATCTATCTATTTACTCAACTGTAAGTTAGGTTTTTACTATCCCTATTTAAATGATATCAAAAATATATTTCAACAATATGGGTGCCTTTGCTTCAGTGAAATTGTAACTCAAAACTATATATGCAAGATATTATGGACCAGGCATTCTTCTACTCTGTTTCAATTCTATCATGCAAATAAAGAAAAATAAAACAATATGTGGTATTTATTGAGAGTCTCAGTGCAAACTGTGGCACATGTGGCAGTACCCAAAATAAAAAAAAAAATTCCTACTATTTTACAATGGAGACAGAAAGTTGTGATAATCAGTTTTCAAAACGACAAAAAAGCAAATAACTATATTTCAATGTAAAAAGACGGGGACTTCTCTTCTTGGCTTAAAACTAACAGAATCTCACACAGAAATGTGTAGTAGACCATCTGATCAAGAGAACAAGCTAATAACATCTGTACAAGTTAATTAAAAATATGCCTTTACTAATGATATCTCATATTAGCTGTCTTCCTTGAAACTGTTAGGGGTGATGATGAAAATGCCCAGTAACAAAATAAACACGTAATCTGAAAAAAATAAATCCAATATCAGTCTGGCAAGGGAGAGGAGAGAGAGAGAAAACAGAGCTGTACGTGATAAAAGGTTACGGTCTGTTTTCTGTTAATATAGATAAAAATATGATCTGTTCCTTTCAGTTTTAGGCAATATTTAAGCAACACACACGCATGTCACCTGGAGCTAACAGAGAAAGAAACTAAATGTGTTAATTGGATTTTTGAGTGATTTGCCATAAGGTTATATGCATTATCTATGCATCCAGCTGGCATGAAAAAGGAGGTGTAATGCAGTTTTTTATACCATCGAGTCTACACTGTTTACAGCATACAGGGGAGGACTGCTGGCAGTGCATGGAAGGTCACTTTCTGCCAGTTCTCAGGAATCTCTCTTGGCTCTGTTTCTTGCACCCCCTCTCTGCTGTTAATCCGGGACCTCTAAATGGGGTCGCCATTTTTCCAGTAATATGGGTTGTCATGCCCTAATGTAACTAATGACTGATTCTGACAACTTCTTCATTTTCCTGGCATACCATTCTTTTAACCTACATGATTCTTCAGCTACTGATTACTTTAAGTGCCAAAGCCCATTGCTTCCTTAAAAATGTTTTTACAAATTCTTATATGGCTGCAATTTGACTCAGAGTGTGTTTCTTCCATTCTCCTACTCCTCATACTCCTCTTCTGGATACATACTTTTAAGCTGATGGTTAATGTAATATAAAACGAGACAGGAGAGAGGAATGTGTCAGAGTCTCCCAGAGAACCACATTTGATGGGGAACAACGTCCAAAAGAAGGGAAAACAAAAGACTGAATAAGTCAGTCTAGGAGTAGCCTCCAAGGAAAAGGAAGAGAGGTTAGTGACTGCGTCTCATCAAAACCCGTCCCCCATTTTACTTCTTGTGCAGAGCCTCAAACATACTCCCATAATGACAGTGGAGGTACTTTCAAATTTAACTTTTTTTGCCCATTTTTATGCACTGCATTGCCACTCATTTTGTATCCTTTTTTGTTACGGTATGTAGTCTGCTCCTTAAAAAAAACCCAATTACATGACTTCTGCTCAGGATATATAGCATGCAGACATGCCCGGGAGGCTCAGTTACTGTTTGACCAATAATTAGACTGGGTGCAATGCATGATCTAAGTGAGTCTGATCTAGGTGTTACTGTGGCAGCTCCATTATCTCTAAAAACAACTGCTCTACTGGGATTAGCACTCAGTATTTACAGAAAATGTTAAATAAGAAAAACACATCCAGCAAGTGGCAACTCCGGAGGAAAATATTTTGTTAATGAGGAGAAGAATGGACTTCTTCAAGCTATCGAATAGGCCAGAAATAAGCAAAGAGGTGCTCTTTACCGCAGTTTACATGTAGACCAGCCTTAAAGCGGAAGACCATCCTGTCAGCTGATAATAGAAAGATGAAACTACAGTGAGACTTTAATGGCCAAAGCTAGAGAACTGAATTTTGGAAAAATGTTACCTGATCTGACAGATCTTAATTTTTTGCTATGCAAATACAGTAGAAGGTAACATCAGAATCAGTTGTAAACAACATACAAAAGTATGGGCAACATGCAAGTTTGAGCACCCTTGCTTAAAATGTCTGTTAAGTGAGCAGAAGATGAGCTGATCACCAAAAGGCATAAAGTTAAAGATGACACATTTCTTTTCAGCATTTTATGCAAGATTAGTGTATTGTTTATGTTTTGTACAACTGTACAGTGAAAAAGGGAAAAGAGCACCATGGAAAAGTTTGGGCACTCCAAGATATTTCAGGTCTCAAATAACTTTAACCAAGATCTTTGAACTTAATTAGCTCCTTAGGGATATGGCTTGTTCACAGTCATTGTAAGGAAACCCCAAATGATGCAAATTGCAAAGCTGTATAAATTCTCTGACTCCTTAAACCTTGTCCTAACAAGCAGCAGCCATGGGCTCCTCTAAGCAGCGGTCTAGCACTCTGAAATAAAATAATTAATGTTAACAAAGCAGGAGGATGCTACAAGAAGATAGCAAAGTGTTTCCAGGTAGCTGTTTCCTCAGTTTGTAATGTTATTAAGAAATGGCAGTTAACAGGAACAGTGGAGGTCAAGCTGAGGTCTGGAAGTCCAAGAAAACTTTCTGAAAGAGCTTATCACTGGATTGCTAGAAAGGAAAAAAAGACCTTCAGGCAGATTAAGCAGAGTCAGGAGTGGTGGTGCACTGTTCTACTGGGCAGTGACACCTGAACAAATAGAATCTTCATGGTAGAGTCCGCTGAAGAAAGACTCTCCTATATCGTAGTCACAAAATTCAGCACCTGAAGTTTGCAAATGAACATCTAAACAAGCCAGATGCATTTTGGAAACAAGTCCTATGGACTGATGAAGTCAAAACAGAACTTTTTGGTAAGTTTGGAGGAAAAAGGGTGCCAAGTTCCTGGAAAAGAACACCTCTCTAACTATTAAGCATGGGTGTGGATCCATAACGCTTTAGGCTTGTGTTGCAGCCAGTGCCACAGCAAACATGTCATTGGTAGAGTGAAGAATGGATTCAAATAAATATAATCAAATTCTGGAAGCAAACATCACACCATCTACAACCCCAATTCCAATGAAGTTGGGAAGTTGTGTAAAACGTAAATAAAAACAGAATACAATGATTTGCAAATCCTTTTCAACCTATATTCAATTGAATACACTACAAAGACAAGACATCGAATGTTCAAACTGATAAACTTTATTGTTATTTTGCAAATCTTCACTCATTTTGAATTTGATGCCTGCAACACGTTCCAAAAAACCTGGGACAGGGGCATGTTTACCACTGTGTTATATCACCTTTTCTTTTAACAACACTCAATAAGCGTTTGGGAACTGAGGACACTAATTGTTGAAGCTGTGTAGGTGGAATTCTTTCCCATTCTTGCTTGATGTACAACTTCAGTTGCTCAACAGTCCGGGGTCTCCGTTGTCATATTTTGCGCTTCATAATGCGCCACACATTTTCAATGGGAGGCAGGTCTTGACTGCAGGCAGGCCAGTTTAGTACCCGCACTCTTTTACTATGAAGCCACGCTGTTGTAACACATGTAGAATGTGGCTTCGCATTGTCCTGCTGAAATAAGCAGGGATGTCCCTGAAAAAGACGTCGCTTGGATGGCAGCATATGTTGCTCCAAAACCTGTATGTATCTTTCAGCATTAATGGTGCCTTCACAGATGTGCAAGTCACCCATGCCATGGGCGCTAACACACCCCCATACCATCACAGATGCTGGCTTTTGAACTTTGCGCTGATAATAATCCAGATGGTCCTTTTCCTCTTTGGCCCGGAGGACACGACATCCATGATTTCCAAAAACAATTTGAAATGTGGACTCGTCAGACCACAGCACACTTTTCCACTTTGCGTCAGTCCATCTCAGATGAGCTCGGGCCCAGAGAAGCCAGCGGCATTTCTGGGTGTTGTTGATATATGGCTTTCACTTTGCATGGTAGAGATTTAACTTGCACTTGTAGATGTAGCAACAAACTGTGTTAACTGACAATGGTTTTCTGAAGTATTCCTGAGCTCACGTGGTAATATCCTTTACAGAATGATGTTGGTTTTTAATGCAGTGCCGCCTGAGGGATCGAAGGTCACGGGCATCCAGTGTTGGTATTCGGCCTTGCCGCTTACGTGCAGAGATTTCTCCAGATTCTCTGAATCTTTTTATGATATTATGGACAGCAGATGATGAAATCCCTAGATTCCTTGCAATTGTACGTTGAGAAATGTTGTTCTTAAACTGCTGGACTATTTGCCCACGCAGTTGTTCACAAAGTGGTGAACCTCGCCCCATCCTTGCTTGTGAACGACTGAGCCTTTTGGGGATGCTCCTTTTATACCCAATCACGACAAACACCTGTTTCCAATTAACCTGTTCACCTGTGGAATGTTCAAAACAGGTGTTTTTTGAACATTCCTCAACTTTCCCAGTCTTTTGCTGCCCCTGTCCCAGCTTTTTTGGAACGTGTTGCAGGCATCAAATTCAAAATGAGTGAAGATTTGCAAAACAACAATAAAGTTTATCAGTTTGAACATTAGATATCTTGTCTTTGTAGTGTATTCAATTGAATATAGGTGGAAAAGGATTTGCAAATCATTGTATTCTGTTTTTATTTACGTTTTACGCAACATCCCAACTTTATTGGAATTGGGGTTGTATAAAAAGCTAAAGTTAAAAAGAGGATGTGCTCTAAAACACACCTCAAAATCTACAATGGAATACCTCAAGAAGTGCAAGATGATGGTTTTGCCATGACCCACAAAGTCCACCAACCTAAACATCATTGAAAATCTGTGGATAGATCTCAAAAGAGCACTGCATGCAAGACAGCCCAAGAATTTTTCAGAATTAGAAACTTTTTGCAAGAAAGAATGGACGAAAATACTGAAAGAACTGAAAGACTCTTTGCTGGCTACAAAATGCATTTATCAGCTGTGATACTTGCCTTAAGGGCGTGTTATTAAATACTGAGCATGTTGGGTGCCCAGACTTTTGCTTCAGGCCCTTTTCAGTTTTTTTGGTATTTTGTACCTGTGAATGATGGAAATAAAAATGCAATCTTGCTTAAAATATTACATAAATATGTCATCTTTACGTTATTTCTTTTGGTGATCAGTTCATCTTCTGGTCACTTAACAATACACAGTAGCAGATATTTTAAGCAAGGGGAGGGCAAACGTTTGCATGCCACTGTATATATATGGCTGAATTCTGCCTTGTTTCAATAGTACAGACTCGTTTAAGCAGCAAAATGGTGTGTGGAATGTTTTCTTGGCACATTTCAGGCCTCTTAATATTATCGGAGCATGATTCGAATGCTAAAGAAAACCTAAGCGTGTTACTGAACATGTCAGTTCTTTTATGGCTACAGTCTTCTCTTTCTCAAATGGATATTTTCAGCTAAATAATGCACCATAATGTCACTATGCATGCATCACCTCAAAATAGTTCCATGATGCATGATTGTGGCTTCAGTTTACTCTAATTTCTGGCACAGCCCTTAGATGTCCATTCAGTTGCAGAGAAGGTGGAATGGGAGATTCACATGCAAGACCTGCAGTTTGTTTCATAGCATGCACTGTGGACATTTACAGGCTACACACACTTTTTCTTTTTGGTTATAGATTTACCTCCCACATGAGATGTTTTATATCATAGAATGATTTTTTATTTTCCTATTGGGAAGCCAATGATGATATTAAACCAAATTTTGGAGGACAGTCTTTTCCAAAGATTACGACTTCTTCTTGGAGTGGCACAGTGGAACACAGTGAAAGGGCTACAAAAAATGGAAAGCAAGTCATTGCCAATAGGATTGGATTTCAGAGAAAGGTTGTCATTCCTTGTTCACATTTTCTACTGCAAAAATCTGTGACTTTCACTGCAAAAAAAAAAGGTGAAGGAAGGTAGGTACCCTGCTACACTTCCTCCCCACTTCTGCATCGCCAGTACGTCTGAGTTTGCCTGCGTTCAGCACTGAGGAAAGGGAGCAATCAGTCAAGATGTACACCACTGCCATCGGTACAAAGCTGTTGATACGTATTCACATCTAGACTTGGTAAAGTATGCCATTAAATGTTAAGAGGAAAGCTTCATGTAGATTAGGTTGATTTAGGGTCACCAATACACATCTATGAGTTGTGGAAGCATTATGGAACTATAGTATGTTTTAAAATTATTAATTTTTATTTTAAATATATTTTATTAGTTTCAAGAACTGGATTACAAAAGAATAAATTAAAAAACAATTAACTATAGAGATTTTATTAACAACAGTAGTTAGATCGACTAGTGTGTCTTATTGATTTTAATTTACAAATTGTAATGCAGCCCTTAAAATAACTAAAATATGTTTTAAAAAATAGAAGACCTTTTCTAATTGCAACATTCATTAATTGACAAGGAGTTGGAAAAAAAATACCCTCATGGATGTTTCCTGTCAGGATCAAAGGGAAGTTGATACAGATCGGATTGAAAGAGGAGCTGCTAGAGGCTGAGGGCTTAAACATCTGAGCTAAATGGATATGCATAATATTTAACTGTTGAAGCAGTAGAGAAGTACTTTTCTTCTTTAGATTTCAAGTCTTTAAAAGTTTAATGTTGGGTAATGAAATTCAAGACTGAAGGACAGAATAAGCACTGAAGAGAGAAATAAGTGTTTGCATGCAGACAAGCAAACATCTGCAAAATCCTTTTGAACAGTGTTAGGAATATGGTCCATTAAGTCCCTTCAAAAATCAATTATATGCAGTGTTTAGTATCACTTACTGTGAAAGATGCCTAACTGGCTCACTAGCTGTTTTTAGTTCGCTTCTGTTAGTCTCAAAAATGCTTCCAGACCATCAGCAAACAAACACTGCTGTATTCCAACTGCTGTGATCCAAGCCAAAGAAGGGGATTAGCAAAGGATAGCAGATAACTGAGGGCAAGGCACAAAAAGTAGCTTGCTGGTTGCTTATTACACTGAAAATAAAAGGGCCACTAAAAAGGGAATTATCAGAGTGGGGCCATTGGAGAGACTGTGTTAGTACCATACAACAGATAATGATGCACAGGCTATATAGTTAGGAAACTTTTGAATCTTGAAGATTATAATGTAACAGCAAATAAGAGGAATACATAGCAATAATGAAAAATCTTTCAATATTCAGCATCGGCTTTGTGAATTGAATTTGTTGTATTCATCCATCCAGGGTGATGCTAGTGGAGCCTCTGCATTGGAGCACCATGCCTTTTTCTTTTTTGTTTTTGCATATTTAAAAGCAGGTTCTTCTTATATGTTTATCCAGCAGGGAGACGCTGCACAGACCTTATTTATCCACCCAACCAGCCCTGGATGTCAGCTGACATGGGCAGAGAGTTAGAGAGATGATCAGACATTAGTGAGTATATCTGTTTCTTCAGATTCCTGGAAGATGTTCATCAGCACTAAATGAAACAGCACTGACAGAGACTGCACTGAGAACTCCATTATCTGGCTGTGTCTTTGACTTGGGGAAGAAATCTTAGACAAACCACAGGTCTGATTATAAAAGGTGTCACCTTTGACATTTATACTGGACATATAACCTTCTGTAGTTTGATTTGTGCTAATACAATTTAGTACTTTGCATGTAAATGTCAATTAGTTAATTCTTTATTACTAACCGATTGCTCTTATGATTTTAGTTCATTTTAAGTTCCTCAGAAAAAGCACATTTAAGTTACAATATTAGAGCAAAATATTTTAAAACATAATTCTGCTACTGGATTATTTTCACAACATCAGGTATTTTGAGCTGTGAATGTAAACTAAAAAAAGATAAATTAATAAATAGAGAATAAATCCAGGGTGGCACGGTGGCGCAGTGGTACCGCTGCTGCCTCGCAGTTAGGAGACCCAGGTTTGCTTCCCGGGTCCTCCCTGTGTGGAGTTTGCATGTTCTCCCCTTGTCTGCGTGGGTTTGCTCCGGTTTCCTCCCACAGTCCAAAGACATGCAGGTTAGGTGGATTGGCGATTCTAAATTGGCCCTAGTGTGTGCTTGGTGTTTGTGTGTGTCCTGCAGTGGGTTGGTTCCTGTGTTGGCTGGGATTGGCTCCAGCGTGACCCTGTGTTCAGATTCAGCGGGTTGGAAATGGATAGACAGAATAAATCCAAAAACACATTAGTATGTTTAGTTTTTCACCATTTGGCAGGCTCTCTTCACCTACCTACCTGTAGTTCAGTAGAGACATTGCCAGCACAGGAATTTTACAAGGTTTGTATCACTTCATTGTTAAACGACTTTTTTTAAAGCAAAAGTGACTGGTCAGTAACGATATCCTAATTTTGTATGTTGGCTGTCCCTCTCTCAATCAGTGACATTTTATTTTCAAAAAGGATTTCTCCTGTGTGAATTGGCAGTTGAATTATTGTCAACAAAAGCAGGCAGCTGAGAAATAAACAGAAGCTTTACTCACTTGTGATTTTTATGCCCATATGTTAAAGGTTTTGTTGACCAGCAAATTCAGCAAATTTCAGGCGTTTGAATTACATCTTGATATGAAATGCAAAGAAAAGCGGTACAGTAAATCACTTTCTATTTCACACGCTTTACACTCCCATATTCAGCTTGCTCTGTCACTGCAAATGCTGTGTGAACACCCACCGTCCTTCACCAGCCGCTGTTCACTGGATGAAATATATGCGGGTGGCTCGTGGTGGATTACTTTCCGTTTTAGAGTTAAAAGTTACAAGGGTTAAAGGCTAATGGCAGGAATTTTCATCCAAAAATGAAAACTAAAAATATTTTTAGTAAATTATTTTATTTCAGTTAGTCTTTCCAGCTACTTTAATAGTTTAGTTTAGTTTTAGTTTTTAATTTCAGTTTTGTTAATTATTTTATTTCAGTGTACAATGTTTTTTTTTCTTTAATAGTTTCAGTTTTGGTTTTAGTTTTCCTTAACTATAATAACCTTGGTCCCAACTCTGTATATATAAAGTCAAATCCCATTATAACGAATACTAAACTAACAACATTTTCAGAACAATGAATACTTTTTGTTGGCCCAGACATATGTTCATACAACATCATGTTTAACTGATTTTGTATTGATGAAATGTAAATATCAGTATAACAAACTTTTTTTTGACCAGAAGTGGCTACTGAAGATAATAATGTGATGCAAAAAATACTTAATGGTCCGCCTACATTTTCGGCAAGTCTCGGAAATCTTGCAACAAGCTGTCTCTTTCTTGTTAGATCAAAAGAAAAAGACAGTCTCTTGTGAAATTTCTGCTTTCAGGCAGTCTCAGCAGAGTGTAGGCGCAATAACATACACATAGATGATTCCTGAGTCTGTGCTCAAACCAAGGGTCTGCATGGGTATGTGTCTTGTGTGCAGATGCTGTACTGTTCAAGTTTCATAGTGGTTCTTGAAAAAAAAAGTGAAAATCATCATCTTTTGCACTGAAAATAAAAGTTACATCTAATGTCTCATTTCCATTCTGTATTCATACCTGTATTTCTGTAAAAAACAAAAAAAATTAAATCTAACATCTCATTTTCAAATAAAATATTTTTTGTAGTTTATGAAGCACTGTTTCTTTATACAGGAATTGTCAAGCTTGTGTCACAGAGTTGAATGAGAAAAAAGGAATGAAAATACAGGTACTTTATTACTGTATAGAGAAGGCAGGTACAGTCTCAAGACTTCACTCAAAATAGTAGCTGTTACTTCAGCATTCAAGCACAGGTCATAGGAACCGCGACACAGGGGCAATCATCCTGCTTTAGCTCCTATCTTCAGAATAGAAGAACACCAATGGCTTGAAATCACTGCTGTGGCAGATATGGTCTGGAGAACAGAGATCAGGAGACTGTGAGGAACAGCAGGTCAGAACCCAGTGTGAAATGTTCTAAACATCGTGTGACAAGCATTTTACTTGGTAAGCCTGATCCTGCAGAGGTCCACCAATTACTTTGCCCTTGCTTTACTGTTTACCAGACGCAGCAGAGCAGCAATGGAGTTGTCCTTGCACCATTGCTATTAGAAATTGAGAAATCGTCATCAATCCCGGTCACAATAGCATGTATTTTCCCCATATTCGTTATAATGAAATTTCCGTTACAATGAAATATTTTTATGGACCCATGAATTTTGTTACAGTGGGATTCCACTTGTGTATGTGTGTTTGCATTATATGTATATATTGTGACCGCTGCCACAGGGGGATGCGGCCACTCTTCCTTGAACAGTTTTTCTATGGGAAACAAACACACTCTTAACACCTCCTCTTTGCGGGATTAGCTGCAGGCTTTCTGGCATGCATGTGGGGCATCAGACTTTTAAAAAACCGATCCTCGGCTTCCCTCATGTCTCACTCTCCTATCTCTATTCCCCCAGACTCCCTCTGCTCCGGCCACTGCTTCAGAGCCGCAGTACCCCCTTGATGAAGAAGAGTTTGTGTTCTTTTGAGCAGAAGTCAGGGCCGATGTGTCAAGTTTGACAGCTGTCCCTTGTGTGGCTGGATCGCTTCTAAAAGATACTTGTGTTTGTATCTGCCAGAACAGCAATACAGTTTCTACTCCTTGGAAAATCTACTCTACTCTCCTGTGCAACTTTATGACCCAAGTATGACAATATATAAATATTGTAAGAACTAAAGACAAAAGTGAAATGATAATGAGTTGAGACAGCTTTAAGAGAACTCTGTATATTTGATAGTAAAATAACAAAACAAGTTAACTTGTTGTTGATACATCTCTCCAGATGTGAGTCTCAGTGTAGACTGACACCATAGCATCTCACAGCCAATCCCTAGATCTGCTGGTAGAATGAGAGGAGAGGCATTAAGGAACAGCACCAACATTCAGCCAAATAGCTGTATTACCAGTCGACGAGATCTGAAGTTGTCTCCCAAATGTAGGTAAAGTAAAAATGTATTTATAAAGCATCTATCACAGATGAAAGTCACAAAGAGCTGAACAATAAAACTCAGAATAAAATGAAATATCAAAACAACACAAAATACAAGGACAATATAAAAGTAACCCACAAACAGCAAAGCTACACAAATATCTGTTTGATTATACTTACCGTAAACAATTCAATAAATTTTTCTGACTTCAATGTCAGTAGAAAACAGTTCCATGACTTTGGCACAATAGACTAGAATATATGACCCTCACATGTCTTCGGTCTGGTATGAGGAACTGAAAGCAGATCTAACTGAGCATATTTCAGAGCACGGCCTGAGGTGTAGTGCTGAAGGAGGTTTGTGATATATTGGGGAGCTTGACCATGCAGAGCTCTTTAAGTGAGTACCAGAATGTTGAACTGGATTCTAAATTCCACTGGAGTCCAATGTAGAGAGAATAAAATTTGAGAGATGTGGGTCTGTTTGTGTGAACGTGTTAAAATCCTGGCAGCTGCATTTTGAACAGTCTGAAAACGAGACAAACCAGCTTTACTCAGACAGGTAAAAGGAAATTGTGATAATCTAGACGTGATGAGATTAAAGCATAGATAAGCATTTCCATCTCAGCCTGCACAGGTTTCTTACAGTAAAACAAAACTCAGAGACTAGTCAAATATAACACCTAAATTACTTAGGGATGCATGAGAAAAAGCACAGATAGCAGAAAGTTTTTGAGTAATTGCCGGGTTCAGATCAGGATGGAGAGGTGATTAAAACCTCAGTTTTCTTAGCATTTAACTTTTGAGTAATCGGCTATTAGCCAATTATTGACCTTCTTCAGTCAGTCAATAAAAGAAGACATCTTGTGTAGCTGCTCCGGCTTAAAAACACAATGGAGCTGAATATTGTCAACATAAAAATGACAAGAGATACTATTAAAAGAAATGACAATTTTTATCTAGAAGAAGTATATACTCTGAAAGCAAGATAGGCCTGAGAACAGAACCTTGGGGCACCCGACAAGTCAAAGAGGCAGAAGCAGAAGGTTTCTCGCCCACATAGACAGAGAAACACCTGTCAGGTAAATGTGAGATAAACCAAGCCAGGGCTTGTGACAATATGTGGCAATTTATATTACTTTCTTCCCTATGACTGGTGCTCATTTAACATTTAACCATTTAGCTTGTATGTAAATATTAATAAGTTATATATATGTCAAACTGTATTTTTTAAAATTATTTTAAATATATAACACACCAGTCAACACAATACTGAAGTAATAAGAATGTAAGAACTGGTGAATTTAATTAAGCCCCATATTTTTTGAGATCATTACTTAATACAACCCAAATTCCACTTCCAACTGTTTCTAGTTCCTTTTCATTTACCTGGGAACAGTTAACATAATTAAAAACAGGTAGAGAACAGTATGGATTACCTACAGAAATGGGGACTGGGAATGAAAAGGTACAGATAAGTTGTCAATGCTATGCTATTAATAGTATGTGCAATTAATAATTTTTATTAATTATTATTATTATTATATTATTATTAATAATTATTTAGGTCTAAATAGATATTTTGTAATGATAAACTTTACTTGACATGCATCTCCTTTTTGGAGAATTGCCGCTGTACTGTGCTTCAGGTAGGAAACATGGCACCACAGTGGCCACCCTGCATCCATCCATCCATTATTTGTACCCGCTTTGTCAAATTCACAGTCACAGTGGTGGAAGCCTATCTAAGCAGCATCAGATGCAATGCAGGACCAAACCCTGGATGGAGTGTAATCCTCACACAGGACATGATACTCATACAGGGCCAGTTTAACAATGAATCTATCCTACATGTCCTTGGGATATAGAGATAAACTGTAGTATCTGAAGGAAAACTTAAAACAGATTCTGTTAACTCTGCATAGACTGGACCAGGACACAATTTTTTACTTTGCCTCCTGGTGTTTTGAATCAGCACCCTAATAACTATGGCACCCAAGTGATTCATTAAAGTATTGTTAAAAGGATCCCCATTTTTTCAATTTCAGGCCTGTTTCACCTGATGGTTGTAATGGCAACAGGGTCAAGTCTACAGCAGGTCAATTATTATTCAAGGCAGCTCCTTTCAGTGCTTGCATGGATTAGTTGTTGGGCAAGGTTGTGGGGTTCAGCGGCTGTGGGGCATATGTTGGTGAAGAAAGATTCATCTTGACTTTGAGGACAATGCTGTGATCTTTGTGGATTGGGGCTCTCAAGAGACTGAATGAGGAGCATGAGTGTCTAGGCTTGCAAGTGTCTTGGATATAAACCAAGATCCAGGCCTTTAATGACCTCTTGGACACAGCCTTCAGCAGAATATCTGTTTGGGTAATCATCCAGTGAGGAGAGAGGTCATCCGTGTCAAGAGATTTACTTACTTCTGCAATGACGTTCATGTTTCTGGTAACTTTTGCTTTGAAGTCAGAAAAAGAAAGATTGGGAGAGCATAAGAAGGTCAAGTGGTCGCAGGAAAGTGGTGTGTGGCATTCCAAATATCTCTGCAAAAGTAAGAAGGTCCAAGTCTTTAGAGTCCTGGTGCTTCCTGTTTTGCTATATGGTTGTGAGACATGGACGCTATCCAGTGACTTGATACAAAGACTGGACTCCTTGGGTATCGCTGTTTTTACTTGTTGTGGAACGAGCGGTTACTCATGAAAACCAGAATGAGGCACATTACCTGCATTGTGAGGGAGAGTCACTTACGGCCTTATGGCCATCTGGCATGATTCCCTGAGGGTGATCCGGCTCACAGGATCCTCATTGTTGAGGACCCGAGTGGCTGGACCAGGCCAAGGGGACGCCCACGTAACAACTGGCTGTGGCAGATAAATGGTCATTTGTGGAGGGTGAGACTGGACTGCATGTCTGCCTGGGGGATTGCCATCCAGGATCCTGAGCTTTTTTGTCTTGTGGTGGGTGTTGGCAATGCATCATACCAGTGCATGCTCCCCAACCTGACCTAAGACCAGAACCCCCTTAATTGTGCCTAACAGCAACCATCAAACCAGCATAAACCAGACTTCTCTTCTGTAGTTCCTGGGTCTGGCTCAGGTTATTCTTCTAGAAGTAGGAATCCAGGGGTTATCTTTATAAATCAGAAAAATAGAGGCAAAGCAATCCTAAGTGGCAGAGATGAGGGCAAATGTGTTCCACAGAATTAGGAAGCTATGTTCTTGGGAGTTCTGGCATGTTCATCCTTTTTGAATGGGTTAAGAAAAAAAATAATAATGGAACTCTTTCTGAATAAGAATCACCAAGAAAGAATGAAAGCATCCTTAGAATTTGGTCTGAGCATGCTACTATATATATTAACAAATGTCTGGTGGTCACACCAGCTGTTTAACCAGGCAGGGCAAATGTGACATTATAACAAGAAAAAGGGGCATTTAAGTTGGCAGGCAGTGACCCTGAATTGGACTGGTAAGAAAGGAAATAAATAGATGGATGTTTAATTTTTTATCCTATATTGACATCCAGTACACAATATATGGAAAACTACAGAGCTACCCATCCACACACTTTAATGATTTTACAAATCAGTCCTCACCAATTCCTAAAAATTAACATAAATCTCAGAGGATAAATAACATACTGTATGAAAAAATCCTGCCTTGTCACTTCTTATTAGACAAAAATAATCTGATATTGAAAGGTCATGTGTGAAAAACTAAATCCAACCCCTGATTCAGTAGCTTGCAGAGACGCCCTTAGCAAAGATCACTTGAGGTAATCATTTTCAGTTTCAATGTATGAGTCACTTACTTTGTAATATGTGAATTTCATCCTCCTCCACACAATAACACTGCTTCCATTCATTGATGCCTAGTGTAAGGTCATGCTACAGCGTCCCAGGGGAGTTGAGGTCTGGACCATGACTTGGACATTCCAATGCTGTGTTTTTGTTTCCCACTGTTCAATTATAGATTGGCTTGTGTGCTTGGGATTATTGTGCTGATGCATGCTTCTGTGCTGGACAAGCTGTATCTGTCAGACCATTGGCTTTACATTTACCTTTAGAATACTCATGCATTAGTGCCATTAAATTGCACTTTCATAGTGCCTTTAATGACTCTAAATCAAGATCTCTCCACCACCATGTATACCAGGTGGAATGAGGTTCATGCGCTGATACAGTGTGTTTATTTTTGCCAAATAGAACATTGTGCTTAATTGCAAAACAACACCACTTGGATCTCATTTACCATAGGATACTGTTCCAGAGGTCTTTTGCTTTGTTTAGACACAACCTTGCATGCTTTTTCTGAAGAGAAGAGGCTTTCTTCTGATCTTCTGTCTTTTTAGCAGGCACTATATAATGTTAGAGTCATGAACTGATGTAGCCAGATGTGTTATTTTTTTTACAGATTGTAAAACAAGTCCAAATTTGCTGTGAGCACAAGGCGGCACTTGGCACAACAATAGACAGCATCAGAGTCACTGGCATCAGTTCCCAGTTTGTAGAATAGGGAGCTCTTTCAGATTTTACAGGGTGGACAAAAAGTAAGTACAGTGTTCTCCGTAATGTGTGGGACAAATACACATTTTCCCTTGATTTACCCTTCTGCTCCACAGTTTAAAATCACAAGTCAAACAATTCAGACCTGATTAAAGTGCACATTGCACTCTTTAATTTAGTGGTATTTGAATACATTTCAGTCACACTCTTTTTCTACATGGTCAATCTGCCATTTCAGGACACCACAATGTTTGAGACAAAGCAATGGTCGGTATATTAAAGCAGTCGTATTTAGTATTTTAGTTGTGTGCACCTTGCACACTTGACTGTTTGAAGTCTATGATTCATAGACATCACCAGATTCTGTGGATCTACTCTAGTGGTGCTCTGCCAAGCCTCTAATCCAGCCATCTTCAGCTCCTGCTTGTTTCAGGGGCTTGTCCCCTTAGGTTTTCTCTTCAGCATACGGAAGACATGCTCAGTTGGATTGAAATCAGTAGACTGGCTGTGGTATAGCGGGTCCACAGCGCTCGTCAAAGGCCAGTTTTAAATAAATAATCACTGTACTCGTGGCTTAGCGAGGGGGCGTGGTGGTGTGTGGCCAAAGCGGATCCTGAGGAGTTCGTGATGTGGGCATTTCTCGCCTAAGTGCACAGGTGAGAAATGGTCCGCATCCGTAATAGTTCCCAGGAGCTGCTCATTGCCACAGCTGCCACGTCCTCTTCATAAATAGAAGCATGAGGCAGCTAGAGGAAAGGAAAGAGAAAGAAGAATAAAACGGAGGTTGCAGGAGTGTGGGGAAAAAAAAAGCAGGAAGCAGTGTGGAGAGAGAGCCGGTGTGAGCGAGAGCGAGCAAGCGAGCGAAGGCTCGCAGGCAGGCAGCTGGACAGTGGCCCTAGCAGGGATGTTTGGCCAACACCTAGGGCAGATGGAAGTGGTCGCTCCCGCTGAGGAGGAACGGGAGTGACCGGCAGAAGGACGGCTGGCCGTGTAAGGCCGAGAAGGCAGGGGGAGTCGGGAGGCTTGGAAGGAGAAGCCCCAACATGAGCGTCCTGGCCGTTCGGTGAAAAGCCAAGTCTCGGTCTGGGGGAGCGCAACCGAAGCCAAGGATCGGGAAGCCTCCAGATCTGGAATGGAAAGTAGGTCAGCTGCAGGTAGGGTGGCTCCCCTGGTGCATAGCCTGGATGGGAGAAGCAGGGGAGTCACCAGTAAAAGAAGACACTGGGCTTTGTTGTTTTTAAAGGACTGCTTCCCAGCATTGTTTTAACCTTGTTTTAAAGGATTGGGTTTTTTTCTCTGGTTTTTTTTTAACCTCCACCTTTCACATGTTTAATGGATTATTTACTTAATGAAAACGTTTTTGAAACACTGCACTATTTATTTGAACACTGTTTCTTTTTGTTGTTGGTTTTAAATAAAAGCACTATGCACTTTTGCACCATCCCCTTGCTTTATTTGTTGTGCCTCACTGCCGTGCTCATCTGTAACATTACCGATGATGTTGGGTTCAGGGCTCCCAGAAGTGAGATGGGAGCATGCAGCAAACCCGCATCGTCACACTGGCTAAACCATTTAAGAATTTTCCATTTGTTAGTTTTGAAAATCTCTTGTGTTGCCTTAGTAGTATGTTTGGGATCATTATCTTGTGTAGCAGTAGGGGGCACTATCGCTCCCTTGAACCCTCAGGTACCACATCAAACACCAGGTAAAAGTTCAATAATTCTTTTATTATAATAATTATGTGCACTAAGCACCCTCCACTCCACAATATACTCGCAAATAAACACAATAATACCAACAATAATCAATCCTCCAACTCCCAGACGCGTTGCCCTCCTACCACCCAGCTCAGCTCAACACTCTGGTGTTTCACTGTCCTTTTTATAGTCCGCGACCTGGAAGTGCTCCTTAACCTGCAGTCCATGTGACTTCCTAGCACTTCCGGGTCAAATCAAAACTCTTCTTTCTTTGTCAGCCCGGAAGCACTTTATTCCTTCTGTCCTCATGACCTGCAAGTACTTCCAGGCTGTAGGAAACGCAAATGTCTCTGTGCCTCCCTGCAGTGTCCCCTGGCAGGCCCCGACATTATCCAGCAGTGCTGTATATTACAACTACAAAGTCCATGATGCCCTGCTGGAATTCGGGGCATCTCCACATTGCAGGGAGGGCTCCATCTAGCAGCTTGGGCGTCTTGGCCAGGATAAACTGCCGGGCATAGTCCACACTTGTTATGGATAAAGTGCTGTCCAATGAGTTTGGCGGCATTTACTGGAACATGAGGAGATAAGCTGTTTCTATACACCACAGTTCATTGTGCAACTGCTGTCTATAATTACCTCATCAATGAAGAGAAGTGGGCCAGTGTCTGTGGCAACCATACATGTGTAAGTCATAACACCCCCACCACCATGTTTAACTGATGGATTTTGGGCAGTTCCTTGTCATCAGCACATTATTCTCTTACCATCACTCTGATACAGATTCATGTTTATCACATGTGTTCACAAGAACTTTTTCCGGAATTCTGCATGCTCTTTTGAGTTACTTTGTCGCAAGCTGCAATCTGGCCATCCTGTTTTTGTGGTTAACTAGTGGTTTGCATCTTTCAGAATGGACTCTGTATTTTTGTTCATGAAGTCTTCTGCAGATAGTCATCTCTGACACAAACACATCTGCCTCCTGAAGGCTGTTTCTGATCTGTCGGGCAGGCGTTTGGGGCTTTTTCTTTAACATAGTGATGGGTCTTCTGTCATCAGCAGTGAAGGTCTTCCTTGGCTTATCAGTCCCTTGTGATTGCTGAGCTCACCAGTGCATTCTTCCTTCTTCTCATTTCCTCATGTTGCACAATGGCAACTACAGATGCCAAAGGCTACAGTCAAGCCTATGTATCCTATGAAGCAATAAAACACACGTGAGTAACTGCAAAGCACCTGTGACACCTACTGGCCCAAATAATTTGGTGCCCTGAAATGGGAGAACCATGTTAAAAAAAAAGTGTCATCTCTACATGGTGTGACCAAAATGTATGCAAATACCCTTAAATGAATGCCTGCAATGTACCTTTTAATTGCATCTGAATTGTTTGATTTGCAATTTTAAACTGTGGAGCAGAGGGTTAAATCAAGGAAAAATGTGTTTTTGTTCCAAACATTATGGAGGGCACTGTAAACAGCATTTATTCATTTTTTTTTTAGTTTACAGGTACTGAGTAGGTATATAGTACTGATCAGTTCCTGTTTGGTCTCTTAAGTGCTCTAAATATCCTCCATCAATGTTACAACATTCCTGAAAACTGTCCACAACACTGTGAAACACAGTAACACATAAATTTCAGTTAGCATCAATGTCCATATATAGTTGTATGATTGAAGTTCTTCAATTTTTCCACTGTGCGAGTCTTCCTGTCAAAAATCTTTTCCCTTACCACACCCCAAAAAAGAAGTCAATAGGTTACTATGAATAAGTACTGTACACCTACTATTGAACCACCCAGTATAAACAACAACTGGAGCAACTGTGTAGGAGTTTAGTCTCAGGAGAACTCGGCCTTTGCTGCGTGTATGCTATTCTAGGAACATGAAAGCAGAAGAAGCTCCTCCTTTATGTTCTTGAGCTGGGCAGCACCCTTGTTCTTCCTGGGAATCATCTAAGCAAAATATTTCCAGCCCAATGACAGCTGAAAACTCTTCTAATAGAGCTGTGGACCAACTCAATGAATAAAGCTGTTGACAACTTAAGGAGGTTTGGGGCTGTAGACATCCAGGTTGGTTTCCACTTGTAGATTTGCCGTTATGACGTCGGGCTCTCCCCCACCTTGGAGTTTTGCTATTTGGGCAGCTGCACGTAACCTTTAAAAATACCACAAAAACCTGCACACTGCCAAATCAAAAATTTTCCCATGCTGTCAAACAATAGCCCAATTTGGTGAGCAAACTGCACATCTGGCAACCCTGACATGTAGGTTGACAAACCTCTGGCTCCTTCCTAATAAAAAAAAAAACAGTTCTGAGTCACTGGATGTGGAGTTCTCATGCCCACTTGTAGTGGTTGCTTGTGCACCTCCCACATAAGGAGGTGGAGTGAAAAGTTTTAATTTCTAGATAAGGGATTTGCTGAAATATACAAATTGTGGATGCAAGCATTTAAAACAAACAAAGCTATTCAACTCTCTCATAGTCTGATTTTCTTTTCCTGCCAGGAAAGAATACTAAGTTTTCAAACTATGGGAATGATTTTTAAGTGCACTAGTCGATTAAGTCTTCGAGTTTCTGATATTACTGAGAGGTGCAAGGAAGAGTTAAGTTAGGCTAGAATGAGACTCCAGTCCCTTGGATGCTTCCTTAAACATAGTGTCCATGTGATAGTTGATCATTTCATTCCTAAGAAAAGTATTATTATCATTTTGTATAGACTTCACAAGGCCATCATGGACCCTGAGCCTACGGCTGTGTGTTTTAAGACTCGGGCGCCTTCTCCTTATTGTTGAGCAGTTTCAAGATACCAGTAGGTGCTTTTTTCCAATAGCTCTGACAGCCCACGTGCTTGATGGTGATAAATAACCTTTTAGCAAATAGCCTGTCACTTCTTGAGGTTTTACAAAACGTTCTCTTGCACAAATTAGATAACTGATTTTCAAAAAATATCGACTTGGAAGAAATTGTTTTACTGTAGATAAGGTTCTCCATTTGCCCATATCACTCATTTGTGTAGGCCAGGAGTCTGGACTGATGTCCAGTCAATCTTGTTTCTTAGAGACCAATGCTATTAATTGGTTTTTGCACCTGAACAAAAGACAACAGAGACAAAGTCGTCAACAGTAAGATGGGGAAAATAATTAAAAAGCAGCATTGCCACATTGATTGAGCTGAAATGAGAAACGAGTAGTTGTAAAACAAAAAGAAAGCAGAGATCAACAGTTACTGCAAATGCTGAAAACATTAATACAAGCTAGCAGTCACAGGGAAGAAAAACAAATGTCTGTAGGACAAGTTGAAAAATCTGTCAGAATTTCATTCACTACGATAAAAGTGTTCAGCAAAGTCTACTTTAATTTACTCATGGAGGGTATAGGGTGATGAGCATTTCTATTTAAAATAATACACATACTTTTTAGATCAGTTGAATTCATATCTATAAATACTGCCAGAATTATATTACTGATGTATATTTTGTTTTAGGGAGCACATTTAACAGTTGAATTACAGCAGGAACACAAAAAAAACAGCAACAGCAAAAAAAAAACACAAGACAGTGTCATAGACAACAAAATGAAGTTCACATAAACACCTACTAGGTTGCCTTTGAATAAATTTTTCTTATGCCATATTTGCCTTATGCTTTTTCATATATCCATCCATTTTCTGGTCTCTCACTGTCCATGACAGTGGAGATTTGTCTGTAAGGTTGAACTTCTTTATATCTGAATAGGATGTCAGCCTCTTAAAAATGAGACAGCATGGTGTGAATAGTGGTTCGTGTTGCTGCCACCTGTGCCAGAACAATTCTAAATGAAAACTCAGTCTGGTTGCTTTCTGTGTAGTGTTTGCATGTTCTCTCTGTCTCTCTGGTAGAATTTTTCTTACAGTTACTCCAGTTTTTCTAACATATTCCAAATAGGAACAATAGGTTAATTGTGAGTTTACACTGGACGAGTGTGGCCTATGACTGTTGGATGTTCTGTCCCAGACTGGTCCTTAGCTACTGCTGCTGAGATTAGCCCCTCCTGAACCTAGAAGTGACTTGATAAATGGTGTTGTGATGTGAAATATTTCATACAAGTTGATAAATATTTTGTATGTATTTATTTGTAACTTAGACAAAGCAATGTAATATTAGTGTTACATTATTGATAATAGTCCTCACAGGTGGCACAGTGGTAGTGCTGCTGCTTTGCAGTAAGGAGACTGTGCAAGATTGTGGGTTTGCTTCTCGGTTCCTCCCTGTGTGGATAGCGCTTTGAGTACTGAGAAAACCGCTATATAAATGTAATGAATTATTATTAATAACAGCAATGGTTTAAGAACCCCTTCCCCGCTTTTAAGAATGAGTCTCTTTGTAATTTTATGACAGGGAAGTGCCTCAAACAAGTTTGGCAAATGTTTCCTTGCAGGATTCTCTCACTCAGACCCACAGGAAAGCCAGGCTGCCTAACTGTCAAACTTTACCTTAACATATGGTTTCGAGGGCAGGTGTGAAGGTATTTTGTCCCCCATTGGTCTGAAGTATAGCTGTTTGGAACTGTCTTGTTATCAAAAGCCTTTAAGTACCACAACACCCTATTGGCTGTAAGGGTTGGACAGAAAACCTATAAATTGACTTGCTTTACCTTGCCCTGTCTCTCTTACCAAACTGATGAAAAACCATCTCACACACCATGAACTGAGAAGGACAACACAATGAAGAGCACAGCTCACAGCCATATGGAGAAAGGCATGCGGCCTGTTCTGAAGAAAGCTGACCACAAAATGATGCCTTAACTAGAGACATTTTAAGTAACTAACAAGTCTGTGTGCCACCTGAAACTACACATCACCATTTACCAGTCTGTATGGTTGCCAATATCCAAAATATACTTTACATATTGTTATTATTTATGAATATTATCAATAATACATTACTTAAATTGTAACTTAACTCCTGCTTGTCTTTTACTACACCTAATTGCCTGAGGTTATAAATGTAGAAGGGAAGGCAGGGAGAATTTATATGGTACAATTCCTTATAATTAGTGTTAAGTCTGTGAGATTTGAGGCATTCTGAAAAAGACTGCATATTAATAATACAAAAGGGGAAAGTGGAGTAAAATATTGTTCTACCAAGACAAAACAAATGGATAGCCTGTCACCTTTGTCAAGTTTTCACATGCTTTAATTCTCTTCTGAGAAGCAGATTAATTCTGTGGTCAAGAGTTGCTTTTCCCAGCTTCATCTTTTAACCAAGGTTAAGCCTTTTTTTATCTCCTAGCGATCTTAAGAAAGTTACTCATGCTTTTATCTTTTCTCAGCTAGATTACTATAACTCGTTGTATTCTTGGATCAGCAAATCCCTAATACGCAGGTTGCAGTTGGTTCAAAATGCTGCTGCTCATTTTTTGGTTGGGGCAAAAAAAAGATTCCCTCAGTATCTCCAGTTTTTGGTATTGTGTCTCTTCATAGAATCCTTAGGTACCGCTGGTTTGACTTTATTTTGAATGAGTGGTTGCTCATGGAGTCTCGAATGAGGCACATTACCTACATTGTGAGGGAGTGTCAGTTATGGGACTATGGCTGCCAGAAAGTCCTTTGCCAGTCCAAATGGCAACCTATAATGGCTGAACATTGGAAACCATTTGTAAAACTTTTTTTTGCATACTTCCAGGTGAAAGTTCATGCTTCATTACTTTATCTGTTTCTTTGTTTACTTGCTGCACATTGTGAGAACAGTTTGTCCTTTTCCCATATCACCTGAGCCATTAATGCTGTGCGTCCCTGCAGAAAAGTATGTTTATTCTAGATTATTTGATACAAAGAGGTTTAAATGTTTGTTAAACTTACACATGCAGAGTAGTTGTGACTTAGCATATGTATTTAACTCTATAGAGACTTCATTAAAATTCCATTCATTCAATACAATAATTAGGTTTAATATATATACTGTGTGAAATGATGAGCCTCGACACAAAACAAAGCTTTGGGGCTGCGGCCCGTGTACTGGACCTTGGCTGCAAAAAAGGCAAAGTTTTTCAGCACAATAGTGTACAGAAGTGAGTCCAAAACAGAACTCCTCAACAGAGGAAGGAAGTGGGGTTTTATAGAGAGGTTTAAGAAAGTGATGTTGTCCTCGGGGCCGGGGTGGAAGTGACATCTTCTGTACTCAGGCAGAATCTCCCGTGTCTGGTCTGCGGAGGCAAAATAAGAAGGTTGAGTGTACCCTGCCATACCCCCCCCCCCACCCGGCTGGGCATGGAATTCCCTTCTTTTGGTCCCTGTGGGAGGCTCCCTTGTGCACATGTGTTACAACTGGTATACCATGTTGGAAAGAGTGTGACATATCGTGCCCACCCAGAGGGACGTCAATAAAATTAGGAATGGAAAGATGCATTTGAACTTGATTAATAAATTATTACCTTTGATTTTGGCAATACCGGTAATAATCAAATAATTCATCAAGGCCCCAACTTTATTTACTTTACCTTTCTCTATTATAGGAGGGGTCTCTGGCCTTTAGACATATATCAAGGCAACTGAAGCACACTCGTTTTAAGACAGACAAACACATAACACAGAGAGACTGGCTGTTTACTTGCTGTTTAGAATTCTAATTTATTTTGGCACAGATAAGTTTTATGATACCAAGTCTTTAAAGGTGATGTCTGATGTTGTGTGGAGTTGCTCCTTTGTTGTTGCTCCGGGTTCTAGTGAAGTATTCTTCTTGCATTGGAGTGTACTTATGTCATCTGCAACTTCATAGGGAAAAGCATAACTCCTCATGGCACAAGAGCTTAGTTGGTGAAGTTCCCGTCTTGTGTTAATGGCTGCTTCTTAGCTTTCAGACTGGTTCATTATTTAGCATGGCAAACTGGATTTCAGCTTTCAGTTTCACAAAGAGAAGAGTCTGTCAGCTTTAGCTCATCCAAGAAAGATCGGCTTATAGATTTTTAGTTTCTGAGACCAGGTTTCAGATATTTTTAGTGATTGTTGGAGAGTGAGAACAGAGCTCCCTTTGACATTTCCTTAGAGTTCCCTAGAGAGCCACCTAAGACAGCCAGTGAGTGACCCAATAGTTACCCAGATTAGATGAATGTAACTAGTTTATGAAGAAAGGTAAAATCTCTCATGATTGGATTAAACTCACTTCCTGTTGCAAAATCAGGGTTTTCTTATAGGCAGGTTGTCCTGTCCTTTAGATTTGTCATTCACTGATTTACAGCTCTTTGTTCTTGCTTGAGTTCTGGTTCAAGTAGTTTCTGCAAAGACCTCTGCAAATATGTCATTTCAACTCTAATTTACACATTTGCTATCAGATGAAGTCCAGGCAGATCCCGGTACAAGCTGGAATTTAGTCACTTACTTTAGAATGTAAGTAGGGGAAGGTACAGTTGAATTTCTACTAAATCTGCTGCCTTAACAGGTCTGGTGTGCCACTTAAGCCTAGCAGAATGGACAATGCCCATATTGCCCTACAGCTGGTTGTAAGCTGCTACCTCTTAGCTTCAGGAGACTAGGTTTGAAACCCACCCTGACCACTGTCTTTGTGCACTTCGCACATTATTTCCATGTCTCTTTGAGTTTTTCTTTTATTTCTACTCTTTGACTTACCACTTATGTGTAATAGATTGTGTGTATGACAGTGGTTCCAGGCTTGTATTTGAGACTGTCCAGATACAAGTCAGCCATTTGTGATTATAAATCTGGACTAAGCAAGTTCAGGATGTGGACAGATAGATACTTAACAGAACTGTGCATATCTAGAAACAGATAGTAACATGCTTGTGCTTTAGTTGCTATGCTATAATTCAGTATCTGTAAAACACTTGTGGATAGTGTTAATGATGAATAAGACACTTCATTAAATAAAAAGAATAAAAAAAGCTAAAACTGAAGCAAACCAACATTTTCGAACAAACTAGCTTATACCCTTAATTTTTTTATTATACAATGGACTCCAAAAGTACTCAGACCCCTTCACTTTCAGCAGAGTTTAATGTGAGAACATGAAAACTCCATTCAGTGAGGACCAGGGACACAAACCCTTGTCCCGTTACTGTGAGGCACCAGTGGTACCACTGTATCACTGTGCTACCCAAAATCAAAACATGAAATGTATCATTTATATGAGTATTCAGACACTTAATCTAGTACTTTGCAGAAGCCCCTTTGGTAGCAATTATAGCTTTGAGTCTTTCTGGGTAAGTCTCTACAATCTCCACAGACCTCGATGTGGGTGGTTTATCCCATTCTTCCTGGGAGATCCTCTCAAGTTCCTTTAAACTGCCTTCTCTAGGACTCTTCACAGATGTTAAATGGGGTTTAAGTCTGGGCTTTGGCTGGGCCACTCAATGAGAGTCAAGAGATTTTTCCCAAGGCCACTCCAATTGTCTTGTCTTCACACTTCAGATCATTGTCATGCTGAAAGGTGAATCATCACCCCAGTCTGATGTCTTTCACACTCTGAAGCAGGTTTTGTTCAAGGGCCTCTCTTTATTTCCCTTGATACTGACCAATTCCTTTGTCCTCCAAGGAGTAAACACGTAGTTGACGCTACGAATACAGTCTATTTTTTCCTCATGCTCTCAGAGTCCAAGTGGGCTGTCATAAGCTTTTACCTAAGAATGGCTAGTCTACCATAAACGCCTGATTGATGGAGTGCTTTTGATATTGTTGTCCTTCCAACAGGTTCTCCCATCTCAGTAGAGGACTTCTAAAGCTTTATTAGAGTGGCCACTGGGTTCTTGTTTACTTCCTGGACCAAGGCCCTTCTTGCCCAGTTACTCAGTTTGGCTGGACTGCCAACTCTTCCTAGAATCCTGGTGGTTCTAAACTTTTTCCATTTCACAATTATTAAGAGCCACTGTTCTCCTGGGAACACTCACAGCTTCAGAAATGGTTTTATATCCCAATTCTATCGTAGAGGTCTACAGGGAGTTTCATGGACTTCTTGGCTTGGCTCTTCTCCTGCAATGCAGTATGAATTGTGACACCTTAGATACATAAGTGTGTGACTTTCTAAATGATGTCCAATTAATTTAAGTTGCCACAAGTGGAATCCGATCAATTTCTAGACATGTCTCAAGTATAATTAAAGCAAAGAGGATGCACCTGACCACAATTTGGAGTGTCAGATCAAGCGATCTGAATGATAGATTTCAGTTTTTGATTTTTAAATGTTGATTGATGGGCAAAACTGGAAAGTTTATTTGCATTATAATACAATATACAACACGATAAAGTGTGCAGAAAGTGAAGAGAAAACAAAATAAAAACACACTTACTACATGTCACACAGGAGTTCTTTACAGCAGGAGAATTTCATCATGCTTTATTCTAATTAACACATCACTTTATAACTAGAAACAAGTAGCCTCCCTAAACAGAGGAATAAAAATATATTAATATGTAACAAACCCAAATAACCAGAACAATGTGCCCACATCTTCCACCCACACATAAACAGAAACATAACGCAATAAAATCAAAAAACTAATTAAACAGAAGGCTCTATATGCTTTTCTGTTTAAAACTTAAGCAGTGCTTCTACTTATCATTATGCAGAACTAAAGAACAGAGTTTTGAATTTATTTATGTAAACTTTAAAGTATTGTAACGTGCAGGCAATGCTTTCTAGCCTTGTCTGAGGGCAAGGGAGGACTGGAAGGGGAGGTTTCTAATTGAGAGGGGCGGACACACCTTGTGGGGGGTATGTTTTTCTGGTTTGTGTGGGGTTCCGGGTGTGTGCTGGGAGTGAGTGGATTTCCGGAGTCAACGAGATTGCTCCATTATTTTTGTATAGGACCAATTTAACTAAAATAAAACTGAAGAGGCCCTGACAGCTGCGAGTACTCCTGTTATTATTTACCCAGATCGCTACAGTATCTTTCATAAGCATGATCTTTCTAAAATACTTATAGTATCAGTGATTTTTTATTCTGAAGCATTTTGTTATGATTATAAGTCAGAAAATATAGTGTACTAATTAGCAAAACAGAACTCACACATGGATTATTTTTATTATAATTTATATCATTTTTGTGTATGGGTTGCACATTGTTCTTTGGATTTTCAAAATGTTTTGGCTGACTTTTAGTCTTCGTCTTCTTCTTTCAGCTTCTCCTGTTAGGAGTTGCCACAGCGAATCATATTTTTTCATATCTTCCTGTCCTCGGCATCTTGCTCTGAACAAATTTTAGTACTTACTATAACAGTTTCCAATCTAAAGAGCATTTTTAGTAGGAAATTTTTTAAAATCTCCACAGTGATTTTAGTTCCTTGTCCCATAAGTGCCATGTACAGTTCCATCTAATGGTTTCCCTGTTTTATTCTTTGAGTCTGCCAAGCCACAACACTTTATTTATGCTTTTCATTATTTTTTGAATTTTATAAATGGCATTGCAACAAATGAATGACAAATCAAACAGACATACAATGTTTTCAGCTCAGATTGCATGTGCCCTTCCGCACTCCCATCCAGACAGCAACAGATAAGAGAATCTGATGTGAAGAATTCACTCATAGGCACTGAGGTATCTCAAGGGTTAGAAAAGTTTCAGCACACCTAATTATTTAACACATTAATCAACACTGATAAACATCTGCTATATTCTAAAGCACCTTTGTAAAGTGAAATAGATTTTTTCTACTTTTAACAAGGGGTAGCGTAGTGGTAGCACTGCAGCCTTGTAATAAGGAGAGCATGGTTCACATCCCAGATCCTCCCTTTGTGGAGTTTGCATTTTCTCCCCCTGTCTACATGTGTTTCCTCCAGGTGCTCTGGCTTTCTCCCACAGTCCAAAGACATGCAGGTTAGATAAACTGGTAATCCTAAATTGGCCCTAGTGTGTGGTTGGTGTGTGTGTGAGTATGTGTATTCTCTCTCTGTGATAGACTGGTGTCCTGTCCAGAGTTTGTTATTGCCTTGCGCCTTGTGCTCACTAGGATAGGCTGTAGCACCCCCAACGACCCTGTTCTGGTTAGAAAATGACTAATTGTAAATAATACAAGACACCCTTTTTCCATTGTGTTATGATAGGTGGGGTTAGACTGCTATAGCTGAACAAGATAAAGCAACATGCAAGCAAAGTGATATAAATTATAATAGCAGATGATTTATTTATCAGTGATACTCGGTGTTAATAAAAAGTGCTGTCAAGGAATTCAGGATTATTTTGCACCCAATAATGTCGGAAAGAAAAAAAAACTATCAATGCATGTCTTAAAGCTGCTCTCATGTTTCGCTATTTTGTATCACAGGAATTTCAAACTTGATTACTATAGTTGCTGATCTTATCACCTGAGGATGTCTGATTATATGACTTTAAATCACAGGCGATAATAAATTAGATGACTCTGTGATGACTTCCAGCACAGTTACACATTTCCAAAATATTGCAAGCTCACCCCTTTTTCTGACAGCCAATAACATGCTGACTGATAGAGCCAATGCTGTACAAATGCTTTCCAGGTATGGCAAGTTCGGCTGCAATCTCTGTCCTTTTTTTTCCCCATACTGTCATGGTACATAAAACATCACACATCAGACAGATGAACCATTCATCTGATTGCAAGATTCAAACCAGTAGCCTGTTCCTCATAGCTACACTACTAAATATGCATTGAACCTCCAGATGAGCACTCATTGGTTGTCATCTCTATCAGGCACAAATGCCTGTCCCATGACTAAAGACAAAAATCAAGTTTGGTCAATGTGAGTCACAGACTGTTTGGACTGGGTCAACTGGAATGTCAGATTACATGACTAAAATTCCCGACTCACTTAGATGATATAAATGAAGTCTACAACTGAAAATTACTGGAAAAATCATATAATGAGACAGGACATTTAGTGAATGTTGAACCACTGAACTTCTGCTTAGTTCACAGGTAATTATTGTCCACTGAAAAACAAAGAGGGAGCAGTTAGAATAGGATTCCTTCTTCATGTTTAACCAAGCGAGAGTTGGTTTCAGGTTATTCTAATTCCTTCCATAATTTTGTAATACTTTTCATGCCTAAGAGGACAGCCAGTGGGTATGATTTGACTGTGTAGTAATGATACCTTCTGGACACTTTTTTCAGGGAGTGTATCAGTCAGGAAATACAGGGATGAGCTTAGGCACAGACTGGAGATATGCCAAAGAGATATGTCAGTAAGCGTATGTTGGATCTGGGAATTACTGTGAAAAACAGGAAAATTGGGATCGAATACAAACTCATTCACACTTACTCATTCTGGTTCCAATTAGAGTAACCATTTAAATTTGCTTTTGTGTCTTTAAGGATGTGAGAGGAAGTCAAAGATCTTGCAAAAAAAATGTTTAAACATGGGAATGACATGCAAAAACAACACAGACATTAACTGGGCCAGGGGCTGAATCCAGGTCTCTAGAGCTTTTAGTCAGCTTAATATCCAGTGTGCCACTGTGCCCCACTCATTAATTAATGAATGTTTGGAAATAAAGTATCATCTAATTTTCTCAAATCACTTTTTCTGGCGAGGGTCACAGTGGCAGCAGGCCAAGCAAGACTTCCCTGTCCCCAGCTACTGATTTAATCTTTTCTTGGGCAATTCCCAGGAATTCCTAAATCAACCAAGGGATATAAATCCTCCAGAATGTCTTGTGTCTGCTATAGGATCGCCATCCTGTGGGATGTCCCTAGAGCAGCCCCAGGGGAACTGTAATGGGGGAATCCTTATGCAATCCCCAAACTACCTGAACTGGCTCCTCCCAACCCAGAGAAACAGTGACATTACTCTGAGGAGGTCACAAACTGCTGAATGTCTTGCCCAATCATGGAGTATCAGCTCAGCCACCCTGCAAAAAAATCCTAATTTCTGTCTCTTGTGCTCACCTGGAGTGAATAATCCACTATTTTCTAAAAGAGAAACATAACTGCGGATCCTCATCCCCGATGCTTCACTCACAGCAGTGAATCTCAAGCCGAAGGTCAGTCAAATGAGACAAAGGGGAAACATCATCTGCCTTTCCTTGGATTAGAAAGGGGACCAGAGGGCGTAGTCCAATTACTGAGTGATCACTTAGCCCAGCGTTTCTGAACTTTTAAGTATTTGCGACCCGAGTTTTCATAACAGTTTTAATTGCAATCCCCTAACGTTTTTTTGAAAGGAGCCCACTAATACCAATTTGTTCTTTTTTAATTAATGATATATCATAGATGCATAATTTATTATACCTGCTTAACTTTTACTGACATTTATCTAACTCTATATTTATTTTTCTAGTATCAGAATGTAGTTTAACTTAATTTGTTTTGGTTTCAATAGATGTATTTTTCATATTTTTGATTCTTGTTTTCTTTTTATCACATCTTCGCACTCCCCTTTTTGTTACTTCATGCCCCCCTAGGGGGGCCCTCCCCACAGTTTGAGAACCACTGACTTAGCCTTCCAGGCAAGGCCTGTACCATGGTACTGGAAAGGAGACTCCATCCAACGGCTGACCCTAAAAAACAGGAAGAACAAAGTAGATTCCATTTTACATTGAACTACGTGGATCTGTGGACTAGCCCTTTCTTCCTAGCTCAGTTGCTTGGGGGCACATGGGAGTATGATAACCCAGTCTAAATGAATTTTACAGATTTTGGAAAAAGCATACGATCAAGTCTCTCAGCATGTGTTGATAGATAGATAGATAGATAGATAGATAGATAGATAGATAGATAGATAGATAGATAGATAGATAGATAGATAGATAGATACTTTATTAATCCCAAGGGGAAATTCACATAATCCAGCAGCAGTATACTGATACAAAGAAACAATATTAAATTAAATAGTAATAAAAATGAAAAAAAAAAAAAAAAAAGAGGTGTTGCAGGAATGCCAGGTAACAGGGCTGCTTTTGCATGCCGTTCATTCGCTATGTGAATGCAGTGAGAGCTACTATATGTCCAAATACTTGTCGTTAAGTCAGATTTCTTCATTGTGGTTATAAGAGTCCATTAAGGCTGTGTCTTGTCACTGCCCCTGTTTGTGGTGGACGTGGACAGGACAGGATATCTACGTGCTGCTAATGATGTGAGGATGTCCAGTTGGGGAGGCTAGTCATAGCATAAAAAATATTTTCTATTGAATAATTTCCTTTGTTGCACTAGCTATATATATATATATATATATATATATATATATATATATATATAT
>JANRMT010062832.1:5790333-5808946 GCA_026402145.1 Polypterus bichir lapradei | reverse complement strand
GTCTGTTTATTCATATTTTGTATCCAAAATGACTTACAAATGCAAGTGTCTAATCTAATTAACATTTTTCTGAAAGTTGAAATTTAATCTTTGATTTTTACAGCCACGAGCCTTCTGTTCAAACTTATCATTTTGTTTATTCATCCATCCTTTTTCTAATCTGCTTACCCAGTTTAGGGTTGTAGGGTTGTGGGGTCTTGCAAGTCAGTGTCTATCCCCTTGTAAATCCTGAATTTCACTCACATATATAGCAATTCAAGTTAGAGTCACCAGTTAACTTAATGAGCATGTCTTTGGGATGGGGGATGAAAAACCCACTCAGAACACAAGGAGAATATACAAGTTCCTCACTGACTGCATCCAGACGCTGATTTGAATCTGGGATTCTGGAGGTTTGAGGAAGCAGAGTAACAAAGGCACTGCAGAAAGCAGAATATTACTAAGCTTTCACTAATCAGAACTTGAAAAAGCAGCAGTCTGCTGAATTGGCAGTGACGGAAGAAACAACAAACCTTTTGATTAACCAGAGTGATTGTTGTAGGGATGAAACTGTTCACATTATGAGTCATTCCTGCTTTTAGTGACCTGTGGCACCAGAATGATTAAATTGTCTAAATTGCCTGCTTATTTCTTGATCCAAGATGTCTTTAGGTCTTGTATGCACTTTTAGGCCTACGGTCTTCTCTGTTTTAATGTTTGGAGCAGACAGAATTCCTGCCCAGCCCTATTGTGATGGATAAAGTAAGGAACATTTGAATGGTTGTCCACTAAACAGCTCCACCACTGATTGAAACAGATCTCTCTATTGTAATAAAAAAATCCTGGGACGAGACAAGACTTTTTAGCCTGGGACGAGATGGGACTTTTCAGAGAGATACTTTGATATCCCGTTAGACAAGACTTTGTGCCAAGAGATTTAACCACACCCGGGGCCGGAAATAAAAGACAAAGAGTAGATGACAAAGTAGAAAGTCGTAAAGAAGTCAAAAACATTGGTGCGATACGCATGCACAGCAGGTTATGGATAATGAAAGTGTGTCATGAAATTCACTGCTGTCTGAAATGCTTTCAGTGAAGAAAACTAAGTAATCATGCTCATCTTTGAACTGAATTAGATTGTTATGGTGGTGCAGTGGTAACTCCAGAGTCTCTGCTCTGAATACTAGCTCTGACACCGTCTGAGTTTGTCTTTGGATGAGGTTTTGTAGGTAATCTTGCTTTCCCTTCCTCATTCCAACAATATGGGTACTGGGTTATTTTGTCACTTTAAAGTTTACAATATGAATCAGTGACTGCATACTGTATGTGTGAGTGTGTCCTCTACATGGTGCGCTGTCCAAGGTTGTTTCCTGGCTTAACCTAATGCTGCCTGGTCCTTCTCCCTTCAGCACTAAAAAAGTGCACTAAGTATATTTAATAGATGAATGACTGAAGAGAAGTGAATTGAGTTAATTAAAGTGTGTCTAGCTAACCATGTCTCAGTTACTGAAATTCTCATCTCAAAAGGCCTGCCTATACTTGGCATCTGGTTGGAAAGAATAAGAATAACCGTGCTCCTGTTTGTTGAGTAAGCAAGAGGATTTCCTGATCCCCTTAAACTTTCTAGACTTCCTTTTCAGAAAATGCTCTTCTAGAGACCCGACTGATTAACACAGGACAACCATCAACCTACCTGCAACATAATTAGGACAGCTACTACTGAACATTCCTTCCTGGACTAAAACATGCAAACATTTAGCACGCTGCCTGTGGACACTAATACTACTATTATCTACTACTGTGGATCTCCTTCCCTGGGCTAATGTTTCTCTAAATTTATGGGTTCTATTCTCCTCCTGAAGATGAAACCACACTCTTCTTCCAAATATACTCATTTCTCATCTTGAATTATTTCAGTCACATGTAACATTACAATCAATTTCATACATGAAACAACTAAGCACAATGTATAGTATAATGCTTTCTTGTCCATATAAAGTTATACATTGCATCTCACTACCTACTGCACTGTATGTACAAATTAACTGCAACTTCTATCCAGTGTTTGTCCTTGTCATTCTAGAGTAATTAAGATTCAGGAAAGTACTTATTGTTCAAAAGGAACCTAGACATAACAAAACAGCTGTTAACATCTGAAGAGCAACTTGAAACTGGACCTCCAGATTATGTTTTAACTAGTTGGCATATTGTTATAGTCCTGGGTTCAAATCTCTCTTGTGTGCTTTTGTTAGGGAGATTTTGTGTTATCATATGACTCCATGGGTTTCTTCTGGGTACGCTAGTTTTCCTCCTATGTTGAAAAAGAAATAAATTGTTAGGATGATTGGCGACTCTTGTATGACTGAGTGCTGAGATGTGCTTGAGTGTGCCCTGCCAAGGATTTTCATTCTGTACAGGTTTGATTCTTACCTAGCTCTTGATGCTGATGAAATTGGGCTCTAGGTCTTGTGAATCTAAAGTGAATTAGATTATATTAACTATGCTGAGAAAATCATATGATGAAAAATGAGCAAATTACCCAGTTATTTCTTTTGTGACTGTAATATAAAAATTATTGGAATGGGTTTGAGAATATTGCATTTTTGCTTAATCTTTAGGGTGCTCTCTTAACTGAGTTTTTCATGTCATGCCAATGTTTCTGTTAATGGAAATTGTTCAAGTTGCTTTTATGCTCATGAATTCCACGCAGTTAGTCGTGTTTTATTAAATTCTTGTTCTATGGTAATTTCACTCCACTAATACAGCAGTTTGGATGTTTGCTGATAGTTCTGCATGTAAAGAAAGCTCAGATAAACACAAGAAAAACAAGTCTGCTGTAGCCAACACTTCATATCTGAAAAGTGACGTGGCAACCGCACCAATCCACTGCATGACAGCTTCAAGGATTCAAGGATTCTGCAAAAATAAATAAATGCAAATCAAAATATTTGTCCATGTTGGAATGCCTGCAGCAAAACTTAAATATTTTTTTTCAGGAAGGAAAAGTTATTTTTGCAGTGTAAACTTCTAATTGTACATCTTGAAGTAGCCTCATTAGTGTTGATAATAAAAGAATTTTCTTTCAACATCTCCAGGATTTCTGTAATCATTTGCTTTCTACTGGGCGATTCTTTCAAGATGACAATTAACTTCACTTTCTGAATCAGTGCAACTCAGCCCCAGTGGATGAAAGAGTAGGGCCACTTTGTTAGTTTCCATTAATCATATCGAGCTGTACATTTTGGTTACTCTGAATATGCAGAAATAGAATTATTTTTGACACCGTAACATAAAATCAAGATTATATTTGCAATTTCAAAGCAGCTGGTGCACATTAGGAAATGAGAAAACTTCAAAACCTGAACTCAAGAGAACTGCTGGAAATCAAAGGCTGACCAGCTAGAGTAAGAATGACAGAGATGGAAAGTATATGGGTTTGGAAAAAGCCTGACAAAACAATTTGTACGTTAACGATAGTTTTCTTTCTTGAATATTGCACCTTGAATATGAACTAGCACCCAAAGGTATCTTTGATGTTATTAACAATTATTTTTTTTCTGTGTATTCATTCCTTTCCCCAAACACCTTTAAATGGTTATAAGAACTAGTAGCATCGGGCGCATTACGAAGTAGAAATTAACCCACACTTACTTACATAGTACCAGGTTAGATTTGGCAGCCAGCTTATCATACATGCCTTTTTTCAATAAGTAGAAACTGGAGAAAAATAACATGGACACAAATTCTACACTTGCATTAAGAAGAATCAGAACCAACATTACCACCTATGCTACTGTTCCATGTGGCATTTTATTTAGTATTTTACTATTATGTACTAGCTGTGCTATCAGTCTAAGACAGATTGAAACAGAAGTAATCAATGTAGACCTCAGCATGAATGTTTGCAGTGCACTATCTATCTGAATGCATTTTGTAATGCAAGTAGTCAGTGCCACTTCTAGCCAAATTGGGACCCTAAACAGAATCTTCTTAGGCCCCCAACATTCCGCCAATCGCTCCTCCAAGAATCAACTTGTTACGGTCTGGGTCAGCTCCATGTTCCCTGTTGTGTCTGGGAGTCTCTTGAACCCGAACCATTGATAGTCATGAACTGAGATGAGCCAGGCAAATGGGGACACACACATGCAGCAAGGGGTAGGTGCAAAAAGTGTCAAGTATTTTTATTAAACACAATCAAAACAGAAAGTCAAACTGTGTTAACATTAAAAGGCAGTGTACAAGATTTCCTCCTAATAAATACATAAATAAATAAGTAATCTGTAAGACTGGTGACATTTTTGAAGGTAAAAAAAATTCAGTTCGATAAATAATCCAGAAAAATGATGTTAAAATCCAGAAACAGTCCTTTTCTTCCTTTAAAAATATATGCTCCTATGCTTCCTTCTAAAAACCTGGCATCTCCTCCACTTCCCCTACCCAGACCTTGCAGTAAAAGGAGATGCCCGACAACAGGTGCAGGCAGCCTTTAATTCCTGGTTAGGGTCCCCATTGCCAGGCTGGTAGCATTCTTGGAGTACCATGTCGAGCTGTACTGCCATCTCCCGCCACCTGTACCTCAGCATCCTTGGAATACACTGCTTAATGGACCTCTCCTACTCCCTAGCATTGCTCAATAGTTGCACCCTTCTTTAGCCCCAAGCTCCTCATCCCGAGGGTTGTCCCCCACCACCTACCTTCATTCCTTTTTGGCACGGGGCTGTCTTGATCCTGCTTTTCATTCCTTCTTTCTTTCACTTTTACTTTAACCTCAGTTATTTCTCCTTCCCTTCCTTTTGCTGTTTCTTTCTTTGTTTTCTCCCGTCTGTCTGCTGTGCAGTGTTCTTCATAGGGTGTGTTTGAGACCCTCCGCCCACTCCAAGGTGTGAATGAGGCATGTGAGTGCGTGATCAGCCAAAGATCTCAGTCAACCCTGGAGCAGCACCGTCATGAACCCACCTGTACCCATTCTGTGCCAGCACATATTAGTTCTTGATGATTTATTTATTACCTGCACAACGTCACGGACCACTTATCACACAACTAAATTAGTTTTTCTTCTAACAGCTTTAATTTGAACAGTATATAAGTAAAAAATAATAAATTAACAAAGAAGCACACATCACAAATGTAACTATAACTTTAAAAGTCAAATGCAAATACTTTCTCTAAAATAATCAAAACTTGAAAGTGAATGCTTAGGGGTTTCTTCAGTTTCTCATCTTCTGAAGGTGAAGTCAACTATGAGGTCATCACAAGACAGCTTCTGCACAAGGTCTGAGTTGATATCGATGATAGCCAAGCTGCTTATACGCTTTTGTGCCATGTCTTGATGAGAGTAATAGTTCTGAAAAACTGGAAGGGTTGCTCAAATCAGGTGGGCCACCCACAGATTTGGACTTCAATGGCATTTAATGGCAAAGGGATACCAATTGATTTGTTTCCTTTGTAAATGTAGGCTTGACTTATAATAATAATAATAATAATAATAATAATAATAATAATAATAATAATAATAATAATGGTCAAAGGTATCAATGTGCTTTTACTCTTTGCTACTTGATATAGCCAATAGTATTACTTATGACATGTGATACAGCAACAAAAACAATTTAATACTACCACTACCAATACTACTACTATTTAGTACCGCTAATAATAATATCAATAAAGATAATAACACAAAATACAACTACCACTACTAATATATAAAGTGCTTCTACTCCTACTAATAATAATAAAATACAAGAATTACTACTACTACTATATAAAATGATACTACTAATAATACTAAATTAAAACTACTAATACTACTACTGAGCATGCTTATTAAACTTAATGCAGTAAATACAGGGTCAAGCTGAAGCTGAATATTTAGATATTTAAAAAATGACCATATGAATATATCACCTATGCTTATGAATTTATATTAACTTCATTTTGTCCTTGCAATTACAGCACATAGAAATAAGTCAGTAACTGTAAATCAGTAATGTTAGCTGCCAATAAAGTTGACCAACAATTGAAGTTGATCTGCACCGATTGCTCTTTGTGTGTTAAAGTTGCTTGCATGGTGCTTTTCCATAATTCAGCCAATAACTAACTTGTATGCAAGTGAGCCTGTGTGTTGATGAAATTTACTAATGCAACAATACTCAGAGCATTTCAGATGTCAACTGATGTTAACAGCCTTTAACAACATGTAGAGATCCTGAGGTCTATAAGGTGGTAATAAATACTCCTCAATCATGTGGCAGCTAGGTATTGCAAATTCTGATAATATCTGTTATTAAAGAGTCATGTTCAGAACTATTACATATAATGCTACTCCATTGTTACTCCAGTAAACTACTCGCTTTAGTGTAGTTGCAGTTGATGAAATGTTAGCTAGCTTACTGGACTTTGGACAAATTTAGATTTGTGAAACACCTACAAATGCCTCACAAGCTGCTTCTTCATGTTTTTATTTTTCTTTTCTGTGCTCCTGACTGATATTGACTTAAAGCCGTCTCTCTGCTTGTTAATGGAAAATGATCACAACCAGTGACTGTGAACAATGTTAATTTGATGATTCATGAAACAGCAATAACCCCAAGACAGTCAAGTTGTGGACCTCTAGAGCTCTGCTCCATTGAGAAGTTTGACACATTACATTATATGTAAGTGATGTTATGCGACACGCCTGATTACACTATGGCTGTGGGAGGAGTTATCTGATTCAAGTTAAATAAACTAAGTGACAAAAACATGCAATCCAATTGGCTTTGCAGCAGATCTCCTGAATTGTGAAGGTCTACAAACCCCAAACAGCCCTCCCCATATCAATCTTCTGATCATAGGCCCCACACTAAGTGCATGATCTGCATATAGGAAGGGGTTGGCTCTGCATGTAAGAATAACATGCATTGCATTTGTCATTCCAACAGATGTGATATAACAAGCATTCATAGTAATAAAATGCATTACAACATTTGTGAGATGTCATCTGTTGGAATGACAGAGACATAGCAACCGGAGTGACACACAGCTACAGAGACACTTATACTTTTATTAAGGTGGATATTATCAATTATTGGGTGGTTTCTGTCTTCCACTCAGTTTCTTTGCAGAAACTCTATCGTGCAGTTATCTCTAAGTGGCTGGGGACATCCTCAAACTCTCAAACAGTTGTCAACGTCACCCTTAGTCAGAGAGTGCACCCTTAATTTAGGTACTTCTCCATGCCATATCACAGAGCCAACCTTGTAGGTACTTACTTGGCTACATAATGCGGAAGAGTTTTTTTTAAGCTTGACACTTATCTTTATGAGCCTTTCTTGAAATCACTGGAGGAATTACTGACCGAATGCTATTATATCCTTGGCTTTCATGTAGCACTGAAACAAGGATCATTCTGTGAATGACATTCAAAAAATGAGTTGTTTTTAAAAGTGTCTATAAATAGATATCAAAGCTTGATATCTATTATAGCTCAAACTATTATCTGGCCTTCATCCACAGATACCCTGTTGTAATTGTATGCTTCCTATTCAGATATTAAAAAAAGTTACATTTTTCATTTCATAACTTTGTAAGGTTTTTATGATAAGTTTTCACTGAGATAAAATGATGGAGAAAGTACAAAACAAGTCAAATCAATTTAAGCAACTTTATAAAGTTTGCTTTGCTACATATTTGATCTTGATTGACAACCAGATAGGCTAATTAAATGTATTATATTGTACTGCCATGATGGGGAAGGGGCAAGCCAAAAAAGGCAAATACACACTAGGAATCAAAATTAAGATACATGTAAAAAGTCGTAACTCCCTAAACTGATTTTGTAATAACTAAGGCATGATGTTTTTTGAGAAATATCCAAATATGTGGACATGAATGGTAGCTTGCTGTTACCTTGTATCCCAGTGGACCAAAGATATTACGCATTCCAATTTCTGACTAGCATTAGGTATGAATGGGAATGATTACTATAAATAATAAACACAAAATGGTGGCACCCATTGTCAAAACCAAAAAAAACAAAATGTCATAGTGATAATGTTAATAAACAAATGATATACCGTATATACTCATGTATAAGTCAGTGTCTTGAAACCCGAAAAATCGATCATAAAATCAGACCCAGACTTATATGCCCATTCAAAAATACAGCACTTATATACTGTATATATATTTTTTTACATCTCCTTGCTTCTTCCAATCTCGCACAAGTTTCACAGACACATCAAATTTTGTTGCAGAAACGCAGTTACCAATTTTTTTCGCCACTTCAACATCTTTTAAGTTAAAACCAGCTTTATATTTTTTTCTGATCGAATGCTCCATCGTAGATAAGGGATGCTCTTACCATAAAGGTGTATGAGGGTGTGAGCTACAAAAAACACAAAACAGTGCAAATGTCACTTCAGAATAGTTTGGGTATTACTGTGTGGTGATGTAGGCACAATACATAGAAAAGAAAAGGCAGAGTGTGGTGGTTATGTGGTTACTCTTTTAGGTGAGCGTTAGCATATCATAATCTCTTGGACCAATAGCGTGAGTTTTCCGCATTTGACTTATACAACTGACATTATAAAATACCAGAAATTATATGGTAAAATCAAGCCCAGACTTATTTGTGGGAGAACTTAAATGCGAGTATATATGGTATATTGTTAACAATGTTAGAATATTCAAAAGTATCACAAAATGCATGGCAATGTAGGAAACATACTTTACTATCATTCTTAGCAGTTTAGATTAATTGCATCTCTGCATTATTGTTATTTCCGCAGTATTTTACATATTGTAGATGCTTGCATGCACACTCCAAAGAAAGTGTGTTTGTTGCAGCTGCAAAAGATTGGAACAGGTTGGAATTACTTTCTTCAAAAATCAATAGTCTGATATGGAAAATGTAATGTAGTGTAATCACTTAATATGTTATGCAAAATATTACAACACATTATATAAATTATACAGTAAATGAGCAAAATTAGCCAGAGTGCAGTTAGTCAATTTAACGTTGACTGAGTATAAGAATATTTATTCTTCCTTGGCTTTTTCTTAACCTTTTTCCTGTTCTGTATACCCTTTTATTTAAGCTCTGGTCAAGAAATTAACAAAGCAGGCTACGTCCACAGAATTCTACCTGTATTCTAAATAATATGCTTTATTATTATAGACAGACTCCTTTGCAAACAGATGATGCAGGTAAATGTTTACTTGCACTTAATTAGCCTCACATCTCCCTACCCCAAGTTATGTATGAAAAAGAAACTGCATTGCAAGCTAAGAGAAGAGAATGTACAGTCTCTGAACCTCATTCAACTCAGCCTTGTACTGGAAGTTGTCATTTAATGGTATGTGTTAAAACCTCAGAATCACTATAAATATGCAATCGTAGATTCCCTTCTACACAACTCAGAAATGCAGACAACTGTTTTTAGATGAGGATTACCTTGTTGGGTTTATGTTTGTTCCATAACCCCACATTTCTAGATGCAGCAAAGACCTTTTAACCATTTTTGATAGTAAAATTAACACCACTTCTTAAATATTACAGTATTTGGTTTTTCATCATTCAATGTACAAATGTTAGAATGTATGGATATCTAGTTTGATATGAAAAGGGATAAGCTTTATAAAGTTTGGCCCAGGTATAGATATGGACTGCTCCACTTTAAATTTTATACTGTATTACTTACCTTAATACACAGTTTTAAAAATTAAACTGTGGATGTTCCATCACATCCCTTTCCTATTGCTGCCCCATTATGCTCCCCAAATGGTGTTACTGGAACCACTTATCACCTTCACATGCACCTTAACTCCACCTCAATGTAATTTTGAAATAGTATATACATCACATTCCTCATTTCTCACTTACTTGTAGGTTGGCAATGTAATCTCTGATTTAGCTTATGTTTACTAGAGGTACTTCAAACTCAGTTCTTGGAGGGCTGTAGTGGCTGCAGGTTTTCATTCCAGTCTTAATAAGGAGCCACATACTATTGCAAGAGAAAGTGGGTTGCACTTTGAAGCCATATAATTCATTAATAATCAGAATCACTTTATTGCTAGCATGTAAAATATACCAGAATTGACTTTGGTTAGGGATACAAGACATAACCAAGTCAAGACACACAACTTCATCCCTCCATTAACCAGACACTGTGCAAATCACTATACAAATATAACAATTTCTTCAACAAAATAAATCAAATAAATAGAAAAGCTATACAAAATAATACAAATATCAAATAGTACAAGCTCAGCAAGTATGAATAGAAACAGCACCAGTTACCAGTTATATGTTGCAAAAACAGTTAGAAGTAACTCTATGTAAGTTTATTCAGGATCTGAATAATTTGAGGAAAGCTGCAGAGGAGTTGCATAATAGATCTGCACTTCCTCTATGATGGTAATTTAATGAACAGATGGCTGCTGTTGTGTGTGGAGTTAGCTGCAATCTTTCCTGCTCTCTTTTTCACTCTGGCGATGATCTTTAAATGTTGGTAGACAACAGCCAATGATTTTCTCAGCTGAGCAAGTCACCTGCTACAACCGAGTCTTAGAAAGAGAGGAGGCAGCAGGAAACCAAACAGTGATGGAGGAAGTCACAATACTCTCAATGATGGCTGAGTAAAAACAATATACACCCTGATATGCTAAGCTTCTTAAGCTGGCTTAGGAGGAGCAATCTCTGCCTGGCTTTCTTGATAATAGAGGTGATGTTTTTCTCCCATTTTAATGTATCAGTAAAAGCAGTCCCCAGGAATTTAAACGACTAACCCACAGACACATTCCGGCCATTAATTTGCAAAGATGGACGGTTAGTGACTTATCAGCTGAAATCAGTCCTCATTTCCACTGTCTTAATAGCATTGAGCTCCAAGTTGTTACAAAAATACCATTTTATAAGATGGCCAAGCTCTCTTTGATAGCTAGACATGTCATTATTGGAAATGAGACCCATTACGGTTGTGTCATCTGTGAACTTTAAGATTTTTACTGATTTGTCCATGGATTTAGAGTCATTTGTATAAAATGAAAGAACACAACCTTGGGGGAAGCCTTTGCTAACAGACTTTGGATCTGACATATAAGGGCCCAGTCTCACATACTGCTTCTTACCTGTCAAGAAACTTGTAATCTAGAACAATAATATTGAAGGCTGTGCAGAAATCCACAAACAAGACCCTCACATAGGTCAGAATATAGAATAGGCATACATTAACTGCATCCTGCACTGAACGATTTGCCCTATATAGGAACTGAAATGGATCAAGGAGAGGATCAGTGATAGACTTTAGGTAAGAAAGCATGCATGCATGTCATATCAACTTGCCTATAGTTATTACGTTCACAGATTTTATCCTTTTTGGGGACTGCAATGATAATGGCTAACTTACAGCAGTGTGAAACCTTGCCAGCCTGCAGGGAGGTGTTGAATATGTCAGGGTAGATGGGTAAAGACTGGTCTGTACAATGTCTAAGAGTACCATGTGAGACTCCATCTGGGCCAACTGCTTTCCTAATACTCTGTTTCCTGAAAAGTTTTTATACTTCCTCTTGCATTTCAGAAAGTATAGGGTTGTGTGGAGGGGAATGACTGGAGGTAAGGTAAGTTAAAAAAGGTGAATTGGATTTCAATGAATGGGATTGGTGACACTGAAATGGTTGTAAGAAAGACAGAGGGGGACTGTTGATATAGAAGGCCCGTGTCAAACCAGCAATAAAACTCATTTAGTAGATTACCCAAAATGGGGGAGAATAAGGCTTGAGAGCACTTCTGCCTGTAATTTGTATTTTCAGAGAACTCCACACTTCCTGGCTTTTACCACTAAAGCCTTTCACCAACTGATCTTTATAAATGGCTTTTGGAGCTCTCAGAGGTTTATTAAACTGATATTGAACCCTGTTCCCAGACCTGTAGGCCTGGTCCTTGGCAGCTCCGAGAACACTCAGCAATTGGTGAACCACAGCTTGTCACTGCTGTATCTCATAATGGTCTTCTTAGGGAGACACACATCTTCACACAAGGAGATGTAAGATGTAACACCAGTCTTCCATGGCTTTCCAATCCGTGGAGCCTAAACAATCCCTCAGCCTTCCAACAGCCTCAGGAGTCTATCTGTGGCTAACAGACCAGGTGGGCTTTAACTGCTCCAGTTTTTGTTTATAGCTGGGAACAAATATAATCATAGTGTGATCAGAGTTGCCAAGAGATGCACAGGAGAAATAATGAAGTATCCCTTTAATGTTAGTGTAAAACTGATCCAATGTTCTGTCTTCACATGCGGGGCAGTTGATCAGTTGGTGGTATCTGGGCAGATAGTCTTTCGTGTTATTATGGTTAAAATCTCCCATAATGAAAATGAAAGTACTGGGGAATTTATTTTCTAAATGATGAATGTTATCAACTAGCGCTGTTGTGCAAACTGAGCATTTGCATCAAGAGGAATGTAAATACCAACCAGTATAACAAAATAAAATTCACTGGGTAGATAGAATCGCTTGCAGTGAATGACAAGAGCTTCTAAATCAGTAGAGGAAAAAAAAATAATTTCAGACACATCCCTGCACCAACTGTTTATAAACATGCACATGCTGCCACCTTCTGATTTGCCACAAAGTCCACTGTTACGGTCCGCTCTGCACATCTGATATGCTGCCATTTGAACAACACTGTCCGGTAGATCCGAATTAAGCCACGTTTCATTAACACAGAAGGCACAAATATGCACAAAATTTTTGATAGTCCTATTTAGTAATGCCATGAAACATGTAACTTCAAACTATAAAACTTGTACTAGAAAAAGTCTGAAGCTTTTGTGGTCATGCAGGAACTGTGCTGAAGACCCCTGCATTAGTCTGGCAGTGAGACTGATATGTCAGGCATTTGTAATGTTATTTACAGGCTGCAATACCTATTAGTGTTTGTGTTGGAATAAAGTGCTGCTGTGGTCACTAAAGAGGGTCTCAAAAGAAAATTTTACTAACTAAACCCACCTTGGGGAGAAACTTGCCAATTCTCAAAACTACCTTCAAGGGGCACTTCTTTAATAAAGTCCAGATGTAATTATTAAGTAAAGTTCCACCAGGGCAAATATTTTGGAATGAAACATAGCATGTGGTCCTTTCTTGTGCGAATGGAGAATCTGTGCAAAGTCTGACACAGATTCAATGGTGAAAATTTACAGTACCCACAAAAATACATTCTGGTCTATATTATTACATAAATGTTCCTTATATGAGTGCAGTACATTTGTTAAATGGCAACTGGTTAAGCATTTGAGGTTTGGGGATCTTAAGAAAGCGAGTTCATTAAAATCAGGGCACCAAAGTCGGCTTCATTAACAGTAGTAATTAGCTATTAACGTGTCTTCAATGAAAGCCTAAAACCACTGTGTATGAGTATGATATACTCATAGATTATGATGTGATTTTATTATCTGATTTTAATGTACAAACAGAAGTAGAAATGGGCAGCTGCTACAAAAGTCTTTCAGTTGGTTTCCATTTAGTTGCTTGTGCCTCTAATTCTTTTTTCAGTACATTCATCGCATATCACAGGTTACACTGTAGAGTTTGAATGTCAACAATGAAAATGTACCTTTTCAAAAATAATAATCATTTTCTCTGCTTTGTACCTTCTAATTGCACATTTTGTAAAGATACTTGTGACATACATTTTGCCTTGTGTCAATCTTGTGCTCTTATTTTAAATAGACTGTGAAGTAAAGCAAAATGAAATATTACCTGCCTTTCTTACAGATGCTTTTTATTTTAATTTCTTAAACTAGTCTAAATTATTTTGATGGAACATTCACTTTTTAGATAAAGCTACATCATCTTTCTCTATCCTTAACTAAATTAATAATCTAAATTAAATGCCTTGGACCAAAAGAAATAAAATATTACTGGGAAAATGAACAGCTCAGTGGTCTCCCACATTTAAAATCGGACCCAGTCACTGCATCTCTGGCGTTGTTGTCAGCGTGGGTTCTTATCCACCTACTAGGATTTCATCCCACATCCCAAAGACTTGGACATCACAAGACTTTAAATTGTTCCTGAATTAACGTGAATGGGTGTGTGCATGAGTGTTCTCTTTGATAAAACAGTATCTCATCCAGAACACATTCAAGCTCCATGGAAGCAGGTTCAGAAAATAGCTAGATAAAAACTCACAAAGGTGTTTAGATGAAGTGCTATATCTCTTTCTGCAAAAATATATTTATTAATATACTATAAATATTAATATAGTGTATTTGTGTAATGTGTCAATCTGAAGCAGTTCATGCATTGTAAGCAACTGAATTTATAAAAAAAAAACAAAAAATGTTTTTCAATAATTGCATAAAAGTAATCTTGTATCAGTGTGGTTATTGGCTAAAGTTGTGCTTCTCAACCTGTGTGGTATGTGAGCAGCTGTCAGGTGATATTTAAGGGAACACAATAAATAAATAGACAAGTAACTAGGAAAGTGGCCCTTAACCCTTGTATACACACCTCAGGGCGCTAGCAACCTGTGACATTATGTTTACCTGTCTCATGGGGTCAAATAACACATTGTGGATGCAGTTCCTCACGTATATCTCATTCATTCCATCTGCATCAATTTACTAACAAATACTGTATATGACAAAATAGTTCAAAATTATTTTTTTTATGATTTTTTATTTCCCTAAAATGTACTGGGTCACTAGTGACTCTGAATGTGGTAAAGTGTCAGTATTTTTACATGTGCAATTTAATCGCTGTGTTTGTAAACGTGTTCAAACAAAATATGCTTTTTTCAGTTTTTCTTTGTATCTCTATATATTCATTACAGTTGTTTTTCTATCTTGTTATTTTTTTATGTAGGCATTTAGCTTAGAGTGGTAAGAGATATGAAAAGAAATGCCACAGTGCTTCTCAGCACAGCAAGCCTTTGAGGATCCTCTGTCATTGACAGCATATTACAGGTCTGAGAGACATGTTTTGGAGTGATAGTTATGATGGCAACAGATAATGAATGTTATTGGCAGGAAATATTTTAGGGGCAGAGCTCAGATGAGGAGAAGGAGAATGAAGGAGAAGGGTGTCAAGCTGCTGCACGGACTGAAACAGCATTAAGTCATATCACCTGAAACAGATCCTTACAACTTTGTTTCTATTATGTTGCTCATTATTTAAGTATTTATGAGTTTAGGGAGATAGGAGATAAGAAAAGAAGTGCCGCTGACACTTATCAGCAGAGGAAGCCCTTGAAAGATTCTTGTTGTTTGATGACAGAAACTGAGAGGTATGCAGCAGAGAGAGACAAATGATTAACAGCAGAGTAAGGCAGTGCAGAGTGACACTTAAGATGCCATCATATCCTGAATGTTGTAGAGGGGCAGAACTCAGATGGGGAGAGGAGGAGGTTGAAACTTGAAAGTGAAAGGAGCAGGCAGCTGTAACTGCTGCCCATAGTGAAACAGCACATGTCACATCGCCTGATGCATCTTCTTATGGAAGCAAAAGTGGACGAAAACATCAGAAGGTGCCACATATGTTCAGTATCACTGTACTGCATAATAATTGATCATTGCGAAATGTGATAAAAGCCACACTGTAAAGATCACAACAATGGAGATTATGTACAAATATTAAAAATGAAAAGTAATTAAGTATTAAAAACTAGTTTCAAAAGAAGTAAAGTATTCAGGGAAGAAGTTTCACTAAAAGTCTGGATAGTTATGGTTATTTGTGGCTTGATTTGTAGATAACTATGTGCTGGCTCACAAGACATAAAGAGATTGTTGGATGTACAGCGGCTGAAATCAAGTCTCCATGTCGGCTGTGTTGCAATACCACTGATCAGTCTCACAGTCCTCCTGCTGCAAGACTTCACTCCCTCAAATCCATTTTAAAGTCTCCCACTACACACATGGGCTCCAAAGCAGCAGCTCAGTCTCATTCCCCACATCTTTGAGGCAATCCATGTCAGGACCAAGAATGGCTGGGAACCAAATGCCAAGACTGATGATGGGTTTTTGCAAAATTGAACGTCTTAACAGTGAATGCTGTGTTTCTCACCACCTCCTAGAACCAATTTTGGTAAAATTGTTTAGTGTACCATCTGTTTCAGTTTTAGAAATTGCGAGATTAATGTAAAAGAATACACAATGAGGATAAAAGACAAATGCTAACAATTATTAACAATAAATGAATCTAACATTTAATTTTAGTGTTCATTAGTAGTAATTAGCAGCAGAAAGCTGCTGTTTTAGAGAGAGTCTCCAATGTTCAGTAACGTTTGTCCTTCCTTAAAAAATAAATGCAGTAACTTGGAGTACCTAGAAGCAGAACTACACAGTCATGAAACAGGCACAGCCTTCACAAATAGTTCAAGTTGTTTCCCCTTCTGTTGACCTGAAGTCATTCATAACTTGTGAGTTTTTTTCTGCTTTTTCTGATCTGAATCATATGTACTGTAATAGTATAAATTATGGACATTTAAGGCTATCTATTTTTTGTTTTATATCAAAGCACACTTCCTTAAAAAAAAGTCACTCAAAAAGCATTTGGTGTGCATAAGAAATTAAATAAATAAGAAAATTCCCAGATTCAATATTGAGTGGCAAAAATATTACCTGTAGTTATATTTAGAAGAATTCAGTAATTAACAGTTTAAGACCAACAAAAAAATGGTGATACTTCAAAACATTGCAGCTCCTGGAGGGAATACATGATATGTCAAAGAAATAGGTCGGGAACCACTAGAGATATCGCACAATATTAATTACACGTGTGGCGATTGTCAGTTGTACTTTAGTATTTACTTTGATTAATGTACTATGTTATCCGAAACTCATGCTGTGTGACTACTGTTAACAGTAACCAAAATCCAAGATCATGCTCAGCTTTAAAGCATTAGGTTAATATTCATGGGGGTCCTGACCATATGGTAAAATATGGTGTCCTGGGAAATCCTGTTTCAGAACATACAATACACTAACCCCTTCTCCATTTAGTTATATTTTCATTTATCATTAAACATTTGATATTTTTAATATAACATTTGCAAAAGCCTGTAGAGTGGAACATCGGGTCACGACCGTAATTTGTTCCAAAACTCTGGTCGTAAGCCGATTTGATCACAACCCGAAGTAATTTCCCCCATAGGATTGTATGTAAATACAATTAATCTGTTCCAGACCGTATGAACTGTATGAAAATATATATTTTTTAAAGATTTTTAAGCACAAATATAGTTATTTATACCATAGAATGCACAGCGTAATCTATACTAATAAACGGCAAAGCCCTCACTCACTCACTCACTCACTCACTCACTCACTCACTCACTGACTGACTGACTCATCACTAATTCTCCAACTTCCCGTGTAGGTAGAAGGCTGAAATTTGGCAGGCTTATTCCTTACAGCTTCCTTACAAAAGTTGGGCAGGTTTCATTTTGAAATTCTACGCGTAATGGTCATAACTGGAAGCTGTTTTTCTCCATTTACTGTAATGGAGATGAGCGTGAAACCCGTGGGGGCGGAGTTTCATGTGACATCATCACGCCTCCCACGTAATCACGCAGTAGGTAGAAAACCAGGAAGAGGCCCAAAAAGCGCTGAAGAAAACATGCATTATATAATTGAGAAGGCAGCGAAACAATAAGAAGCGAGCGAGTGACATATACAACCATATTCATGAGTTCTGCTACTTCGGAAACAAAGCACGATGTAAACCTAAACTTTAAATTAAGTTCATAGACAGGCTGCCGCTAGCGTTTGTAATTTAGTGCCTGCCCATATAAGGCCATCCGTCAGCGGCAATCCAATAGAAACACTGCCACGGGTAAATATTCACGGGTGAAGGACTGTGCTTATGCAGAGGAAGATGAGATGGTCAGGGTAGTGTTTGGCACAAACTCAGCGAAACTGCGAGAGAAAGTTTTAAGTGCTGGGACTTAGGTAACATTAGATACAGCCATGGACATAGCACGACATGACACCAGCACAGCTGGGAAACTTCGATGCATGTACACCGAGCGGCTCACGTGAACTGACGCAGTGCACAGACAAAAAGCAACAGTTCCAAAGAACGCTGAACAAAAACCGAATTACACAATTGAAAAGGCAGCAAAAAAATATGAAGCGTCTGATACATACAAGCATATTATTCATAACTGCAGCTACTGCAGAAACAAAGCACACGGTGGAAAAAGTGAATGCCCCGCTAAAGGAAGACAGTGTTAAAAAAAAAACCCATGCATGCAGTGTGTCAGGTCTCAGATAAAGAAGAAGACGAGCTGTTTATTGATGCAGTAAGAAACGAATCTTTTTCATAGCTTCTTTAACACACTACGTCTCCGCTGCGATACGCGGGTATATATATATGTATATATATACCCTGATCTACATACTCGAATAATGAATACTTTATTCGCAATCAATGATTGTTTTGGTAAAGCCATACTCAGTGTATTCATTAGATGAACGGTAAAAAAGTAAGAGCGAGGGGAGGGTGACTTATTGAGGCATGCAAGCAAAACCACAATAGCACGCGGGCTCGATGTACGAAAAAATATATCTTTTCAAGTTCCATTTAGTCCATATGTGTCAAACTCCAGGGCCACGGGCCACATCCGGCCCGGCGTGTAATTATATCCGGCCCG
>JANRMT010062832.1:5771507-5788679 GCA_026402145.1 Polypterus bichir lapradei | reverse complement strand
TGACAGCAACACTCATCACTCACAACAGTGACAAAACAATTACATTGACAATCATGTTACGTTATTTTCAAAATGTTTCCTTTTCTTTTTCATTGCTTCTTTAACACACTACTTCTCCGCTGCGAAGCGCGGGTATTTTGCTAGTAGTAAACTAAATGTAAAAACATTGAATAACACTGAGAAAACCTTGAACAACAGAGAAAACTAACATTGCAAGAGTTTGCGCTATAGCGTTATGAACCGCTCGCTGTAAACACTTTTTTTAATGAGTTTTAAGCACAGGGAAAAAAATGAACATTTGAAAAATCCGTAATTTAATAAACCACCAAGAAAAGTAAAATTGCAACAAATCATGCTACGAACCACTCGCTAAAAACACTTTTTAATGAGTTTTAAGCACAGGGAAAAAAATGAACATTTGAAAAATCCATAATTTAATAAATAACCAAGAAGAAAGTAACATTGCAACAATTCACGCTACGAAACGAAAAATGAACATTTGAAAAATCCGTAATACAAAAACTAACCATAAACCACCAAGAAAACTAAACTTGCATGAGTCGCATTCTGGCATGAAGGAAGTGAGGAGGAACTGGGTGGAGAGGAGGTTACAGTTTTGAGGGAGAGTCCGGCTCTGCGATGGAGGGATGTTCTCCTTCAGGTGTTTTCTCTGTTGTGATTTCTTGGGTTTCTGGTGTTTTTAGCTGTTTAGCTGGTGGATCAGACTTCACGAAATAGCGGTCTAATGTGACTTGCCTTTTCCTACGCATTAAAATTTTTCGGAAATGCAAGACGACATTGTCATTCATCATGTTTATCACTCTGTTCGTCACCACTTTGTCAGGGTGGTTCTTCTCGAAAAAATCCTGGCACTCGTTCCATTTTTCCATGATGGCTTTTATCGCATCACTTTTTATAACCGCCCTTTCCTCTGCTTCCCCGGAGGACTGCTCCTCGGTGAGCAACCTAAGCTTCTCCTGCTGGAGTTCAGCGAGTCTCTCCGTCGTCAGCTCCTCCTTGTGATCCAGGACCAGCTCCTCGATGTCCTCATTGTCTACTACAAGACCCATGCTCTTGCCCATGGACACAATCTCATCCACAACAGGAGGCTCAAAGCTTTCTAAAACCTGTTCAGGAACGCATTAAGGCCAAAGTTTCTTCCAGGCCGAGATCAAGGTCCAGTGTCTGACGTCTTCCCAGGCTTTATCAATGAGGCTGATGCAATGAACGATATTTAAATGGTTCTTCCAGAACTCTTTCAGGGTCAAAGACATCTCCTTGGTCATATTGAAACACCTGGTGAATGGTCCTTTGGTGTACAGCTTCTTAAAATTTGAAATAACCTGCTGGTCCATGGGCTGCAGAAGAGGAGTCGTGTTGGGGAGGAGGAACACAACCTTAATAAAGTCGTACTCCTCGACCATATCGTCAACTAATTTTGGAGGGTGTGCCGGTGCATTGTCCATCAGAAGAAGGCATTTTTTGAGGAAAGGATATTCTCTTTGAGATATCGCTTCACAGAGGGAGCAAAAGCCTCGTGCAGCCATTCCAAAAACAAGGTCCTTGTGACCCAACCCTTCGTGTTTGCCTTCCACATCACGGGCAGTCTGGCTTTGTTTACATTGTGCTGCTTGAAAGCACGAGGGTTCTCAAATTGGTAAATGAGTAGCGGCTTGATTTTTACGTCGCCACTAGCGTTAGCACACAGCAAAACGGTTAACCTGTCCTTCTTTGGTTTATAAAAGGCATAGCATTCTCTTCCTGGGTAGTGTAGGTCCTCTTCGGCATCCTCCACTAATTTTGTAATATTTTTCACAAATTCTTTCGCACCTCCACCGTTAGAACTAGCAGCCTCTCCATGCCTTACCAAACTATGAATGCCACTTCTCTTGCGAAACCTTTCAAACCATCCTCTACTGGCTTTAAATTCCTCACTTTCTCTACTCGTAGAAGGATAGTTTTGCAGCAAATCGCCATGAATCTTCCTGGCTTTCTTGCATAACATCGCCTCGCTTACGCTGTCCCCTGCAAGTTGCTTCTCGTTCAGCCACACTAACAACAGCTTTTCTACCTCTTCCACCACTTGAGGCCTCTGCCTGGTTAACACTGTAACTCCTTTTGCAACATCATCTGCTTTAATGGCCTCTTTCTGCTTTAGAATAGTTGGAATAGTAGATTTTGACTTCTTGTACTCGGCAGCAAGATCAGTAACACGAACACCTCATACTTTTCAATAATTTCTTTCTTTGCTTCAATTTCAGTTTTCTTCAAACCTTTCTTCTCACCACTCTTCACTTGCTTAGAAGCCATGGTTAACTGCAAAAGCACACAAAATACTGTAGAGCACAAAGAGTTCACAGTGAAAGTACGCATGTCTGACTGAGAACAATGCACAGGGAGAGGCTGAACACGTGCTTAAATACAGTAAACGGCACTACGAACCAGAAGGGAAATGAAATAGAGCACAAAGAGTTCACAGCGAAAGCACGCACGCACATCTAACCGAGAACAATGCAACACATGCGGAAATCATCGGCGCGCACAAACCGAAAGGGAAACTAGCTTGTTCGTATACCGAGTGTGTGGTTGTGAACAGATGCAAAAGTTTGCAAACTTTTTGGTTGTAACCCGATTTGTATGTGTTCAGAGATGTTCGTGGACCGAGGTTCCACTGTACATCATTTTGAGATTGTGTAGTTTGTGTCCTTTTCTATGTGTTCTCTTTTGCCATTTGCTCCTTTGATCTGAGCAAATAAAAATTATTTATGTGGTATGGAGAATGTCTACCTTGTTTAAAATTCAAAGGACCTCCGAAAAGACTTGCATGAGGAATGTTCTGTCTATAAATAACAATAATTAACTTTCAAAGTATGGAGTAATCTTGGTGTTCCTTCTCTGTCACATTTGAATGGCTTTTAACCAACACTAGTTATAGTATACTAACAACAGCAATATCTCTTTAAAATATTTTGTGAATGTGATATAATGCCATGACCCTAAATTGTAATAAGCAAGTGCAGAAATTAGTGGATATCTGAATATAGTGTAATAGTAAATGTAATGTACTTTCATTTTTTTCTTATGATGCAAACAATACTGATTGTTGTGTTTCACCTTCCTTCTGTTCACCCTTTACAAGGAGGCTAATGGACTAGAACTCCCACTCAGCTAATTCAATTGTCACTTTATTCATGTATACAAATTGTTCATACATTTATGTTAACTTTGCAAAAAATATTTTCAATGCATTAATCGCATTTCTATTTTAGTATTTTTATGTGCAAATTTTAATGTTGAGCTACTTACAAATTCATTGAACAAAGCCCTCTTTAACAACACCCTATGAAGCTCAATTAAGAGGGTTCAAAAATGGAACGATACAAGCATTTATTAAAAACAACTGATTTACTAGATATTCTATACATTTATCAAGCTGAATAAGTTTTATCCCAAATTTCTATAAAACATTTTCCATAATTGTAAATATTTCTAGACGTAAGACAGGTTACATAAAATACGTCTTTCTTTCACACCTTCTTTGATCTCCACATCCACTGCTATTTGTACGATAAGCCAAGTCTCACCCACTCATTCTGTCTTTTACTCAATGTTTTAGTTGGATCAAAATATTAGGGGGAGCTCACCTTTAGTGTTACAATGCTAGTAAATGACTATACTGTTCATGGACATGCTAACCTTGATTTACAATGCATGAACCTCTTATATAAATGATGAAAACAATGCAAATCACTCAATTTAGGGTGATAAGACATTCTTGGGACTGCCCCATTCATCAGCCCTAATTTACCTGTTCCTACGTTGTGTGGTGGGTGCGGCAATGTGCTATAAGCGTATGTTCCCAACCTCACCTCACCTACTTCTCCGCTGTTCTACACATGGTTCATTTGTCACTGAAGTAAATTTTGCTTATATTATTCTGTACATTTTGTTATCCATAATGTCTTGTAAGTACATTAGTGCACTATATGTAATCACCACACACATTCTATGCTTCCAAAATTCATGTTGATGTCAATGTGCTGTTTAGTCAGATAGCTTGCTTTAGTCATGTTTGCACGTCACAAAAGATAACTGCAAGTGAAAAGTACAATCCTAAAACAGAGAATATACAGCCAAATATATAGGGGTAAAGTCAGAACCTGCAAAGAGAGAGTAACCTAATGCTCAAATTATAATTCTGAAACCAAAAAGAGACATCACTCACTGTAAAATGCTCAGTAAACCTACCACTTACAATGGAAACAAATAATAGATTTTTTTTTGATAAGCTTACAAAATGAAAACAGAAAACTCATGTCCAACATGGTTAGCATTAAGCGTCCTCAGTAACTCCGGTCTTCTAATAGCAAAATCAACAGCGACAGATGCACACATTCAGTAGGCCAAAATCACACAAGCAGACTACAGCAAGTTACACAATTTAAGGAAAGTAACTGTTATGATTTGCAAAAACACATTAAGTATAATGAACATAATAATATTAAGATTTACCAAATAACAATAAATCAGTACAGTGGATGATTGAGAATACTGTAATCTTTGGTCTAGAATAAATTTTGCTAGACGTAATGTGGCGTTTTATAAGTTAACCAATTTTCTCCTTTTCTTTATTGATCAGTCCATAGTCTCGAGGGAGATTCTCAAATGAGAATACCCATCTGGGGAAAACCTGTTACAAAGTTTGTAGTGAATAGCAGCAAAATCTGCTGTGGTAAAGGCTACACCCACAGCTCTTCTTCATAAGACACCCAGCCCTGCTTCCTCCAGTCCATGTGCTTTAAAGCACTGTGGCTTCAGGGAGAGAGCAAAAGATATTGAAAAAAAGATTGAGAAAATATTAAAAGCTTAAATTCCTGCTATCAGATCAGTAGCTCAGTAGCAAAAGTTAATTGAAGCTTTGTGATGGTGCGGGTCCTTGCTTCATGCTCCCATGATTCTTCTGGGAAACATTGAACCCGACACCACTGGTAATGTAACCGAATGAGCTAGACAATGAGGATACCAAATCCAAGCAAGGGGAAGGTGCAAAGTGCAAACAGGGCTTTTATTAAAAACCAACTAAACAAATCCAAAGTGTACAAATAAATAGTGCAGTGCAATCAAAAGTCAATAAATAAATAATCCTTTAAAAACAGGTGAAATGTGGAGGTTAAAATAATCCAATAAATATTACATTTAAAAAAGAGGTTAAAAATCAGTAATGGCTGGAAGCAGCCCTTTAAAAACCCAGTGCTTTCTTTAGATGGTGGCTCCCCTGTTTCTCCCATCCGGGCCCTGCACCAGGGGAGTCACCCTACTTGCAGCTGACCCTCTCCTTCTGGTTTGGTAGCCTTTCAATCACTGGTTTCGTAGGGCTGTCGCCAGACTGAGACTCAGGTTTCCCAGCGACCAGGGCGCTCATTCTGGGGCTTCCGCCTCTGACTCCCGCTGCCTTCTGCAGCCTTACGTGGCAAGCCATCCTTGATCGTGGTCACTCCTATTCTCTCTGCAAAACTCAACAGGAGTGACCCAATCTATCTACCCCCGGGTGCTGGCCACACACTCCGCTAGGGCTCACTACCCAGCTGCCTATTGTTAGTACAGTGAGTCTGCTCTCACTTGCTTGCTCGTGCACCTACTCCTTCTTCAGCCTTCTCTCTTTTCTGCTTTTTAACCTTCATCCTTTTCTTTTTTCGTCTCCCATCCACACTCACGCTCCTACTATTTATAATGGGGACGTGGCACCGGTGCGGCAATTAGTAGCTCCAGGCATTAATCACGGACATGGGCTATCCCACACCTGTGCACTTCACTGTGGAAACGCCCAAGCCCGCATCGTGCAAGGGAACCGCTCGGGCCACGCTACCACTCCCCCTCTTTAAGCTGCGAGTGTGGTGATTATTTATTTAAAAGCTGGTTTTATATTCTAAGCTGCAGACCCACTATACCACAAATTTAATGATTGTGTCGTTTATTGAAATAAGTGAGGCAACAGACGAGGCACACACACACAGAGACCACTGCAGTTACTTGACCCCATGTATTTCAGAAGTGCTTCTGCCTGCTATGATATTATTTTAATAATAATAATAATAATAATAATAATAATAATAATAATACATTTTATTTATATATTTCCTATGCTCAAGGCACTTACAGAATATAAGAAAGAACGGCAGGGTATACAGTATATAGCATTGTACAAATCAAATAAATAAATAAAGAAGATTAAGACAGTAAATTCAGAGAAAGCCTAACAGACAACATAATTGATGGTCTAGCACACACATACAGGTTACATGAGCATCTTGACAGAGAGGTAAACTGAGAGAAGGGTAATAAAGTCAGGTAGTGCTAAAAGCCTTCCTGAACAGATGAGTTTTGAGATTTTTTTAAAAGAATTCATGGAGTCAGCTGACCTGATTAATTTCGGTAGGTCATTCCAGAGTCTGGGCACTATACAGCTGAAGGCCCTGTCACCCATGGAGTGTAGATTAGTGTGGGGCACAACAAGATTGCCAGAATCAGAAGACCTTAGTGGGCGGACAGGCACATAGTGATGGAGAAGGTCACTGATGTAGTTTGGTGCGAGGTTATTTAAGGCTTTGTAGGTTATTAGTAGGATTTTATATTCGATTTTGTAAGACACAGGGAGTCAGTGAAGACAGAGCAGGATGGGCGTGATGTGCTCGCTGCTGCTGGTTCAAGTAAGGACTCTTGCAGCCGAGTTTTGAATAAGCTGGAGCTGTGATATAAGATTAGAACGGGCACCTGCCTGTAGGAAATTACAATAATTGATGCGGGATGTGATAAAAGCATGGACAAGTTTCTCAGCATTAGAAAAGGAGAGGAAAGAGTGAATGGGGGATATGTCATTCTCATTATTATACCACTATATAGCAAACAACAGCAAAGTTCAGATAAGCATTGTGGTCTATGTATACGCTATGTGTTAAAATGCTGCAGCTAGAGTCTGGCATGGCATGTTTGCATTTGCAATTAGACAGTAAAGTTAAATTTATTTAGTTACTCATTTAAGTGTGCAGTCAGAAGGTGGATGTTGTGCAGCCTAGTGGTTCTACTGCCATCATTAAGCAGATGTATTGATTCGGGTGTTCTGAATGCTGAAATCTGCATCTCCTGTGGCTCTTCACTACCAGCTCTCCTAATGGCTGTCCTTTTGATGGGGTGTGAAACACTGCTTACTTTGAATGAATATCTTGCTATATTTTCAGGACCATAACTGACAATTCTTTCAGCCTTATGTCAGCTGATAAATTATCATCATAACTGTGAACAGCAGACAGCGCACACATCACCTGCAAGCAACAACATATCGTATACTTTTTCCACTAGTTCATTGATGTCTTTGAATGCCGGTGTATAATCTGATTTTACCGAAGGATTTTTCACATTCAACAGGTTATTTACTTTTAATATATGCAATGTGTTTTCTGCACATGTGACACACATTTACTGTATATGTTTAATAGGGTCTTTTAGGAGACTTTTCTGCTGTAAACAGTTTTATCATAGTCAGAAGCTTGCTCTCTGTTTGACCAGGTTAAGGAGGGCATATTAGATCTCTGCAGTTACAAATCACCATCCATACTTTGAGTGCCACCTTTATGAGGCATTGGTTTAGTTTAGAAACGTCTGACTGTTCCCACTCAGTTTTAAGTAAAATTCACTCCTGGGTGTCACCAGCTGTATGTGTCATATGTCTGGCCCTAGTCTCTTATAACTTTCATTTATTTAACTGCTTTTAACTAAACAAGAGTCCAACCTTTTACAAAGAGCGGTTATAGCAGAATCTGGTGGTTGCACTCAGAAAAGTGTCACAAGACACTGGCATTCCCAATGGATAAACAAGGACACCACAAGATATGGTTAGGACTTGGAGTACAACAATGATTGAAAGACTTACACAAGTCTTGTGCATGTAAAGCCTCAAAGACTATTGCTGATCTGAACAGGTGGTGGACACTGTTTGTGTTCCATTTTGAAGGTTGACATTTGATGATGCCAGGAATGTGACAGGAGAGTTATGTGACAGCTGTTCTTGTGCTTCATTTCCCAGAAAATTTGGTAAATTGCACTTCAGTTTATATAACAAATTTATTGATTATCTAGTATGTTATGAAATGTGCTGAAAGGACTCCATCATTATACTCAGAGGTTAAATATGATGTCCCACAGAGCTCAGTGCTGGGACCTTTACTGCTTTCATTGTACATATTTCCATTAGGAACTATCATTAGGAAACATAATATTAATTTTCATTCATATGCAGATGACACCCAATTATATCTTTCTTTTAGACCAAATGAGATTTCTTTGATGCTTTTTTTAATTAGTAGTGTCAATGAGATAAAGAAGTGGAATGATGAGAACTGCTTGTCTCTGATGACAGAAAAAACAGAAATGCTTAATGGGGGAAATGATGTTGACCACAATAACATTCTGTCACTTTTTAACAGTTGGAATCACCATTAGTTTTATTGAATCAGCACACAATTTAGGTGTTATCTTTGACCCTAGCATTGTGTTTAAAACACACATTACAAAACTATCCATCGCATGTTTTTTCCATCTTGAAAATCTTAAAATTAAGCCCAGGATTACTAAGGAGCTAAATGGTCTCCTGAATGAGAGAAAAAGAAGGCATTCAAATCCAGTGACAAAGAGGCTCTGAAGGATGTATAGCATTGTCGGGCAACTGCGGCATGGAATTTTAAAACGTCATTTTAAAACGTCAAATATTTGTAAAATATTTTAAATTGCTAGTGTTTTTGAACTTTTGGTTGATTAAAAAGATGTTTATAAAAAAATATTTTATGTTGGAAAAACAGATAACGATTAATCAGATTGTTAAATAAACAAATGTATTTATTTTGAATGCAAGTTAAAATTTTCGCTGTTCACTGTTCATCATAATATCAACACCAGCGGTGTCAAAAACACATCTCGTGAGACTTAAAAAGTCTCGTTGTTAGAAGATCTCGCTCACTGTACGGATACGGAAATGAAGTCTAAGAAACGCAAGAGACTTCAAATGATCGAGAAGGAAATGTGCGTCTGTCTTTCAAAAATTGATCCTCGCATCAATCTCATGTGCTGAAAAACAATCTCAATGTTAACATTAATTAAATTTAAGATTTATCCTTTGATTCCTTTATTAGTAAAATGTCTTTCAAACTTGTAAAATGAACTGTTTTTATTGGCAATTGTCCATAGATTGTGTCGTCACGACTTAAAAAAAAAATTTTTGGACTTAGTGCGCAGCAACTCGAAAAAGGTTGCCTTTCACTGATGTATAGCATGAGTGATGAAAAGGAAGCTTACAAAGCTAAAATAAAAAACAAACTCACTCAGAATAACATGAAGGATGTCTGGAATGGACTGGGTTTTTTGACAATTGACTTACAAAAACTAGTCCTCTCACACCATCCCTACTATATCAACAACTCCTTCCCCATCAACAGGAATAGTCAGTGACAAGTCCACCTCTAATCATCAATGTGAACTTTCCATAACTGAAGACCAAGTAAGGAGACAACTGAGTAAGCTACACACAGGAAAAGCTGTGGGACCAGATAGCGTCAGTCATCAAATTCTTAAGGCCTGTACTCATCAACTTGGTGGTGTTCTATGTCACTTGCTTGGTTTGTCCCTAAGGCTTTAGAAAGTGAAACTGCTGTGGAAAACGTCCAGCATTGTCCCTGTTCCAAAGAAGGTATCTACAGTACCTTTTCACATAATGACTACAGAACAGTGGCACTTACGGCTCACATACTGAAGACCTTTGAGAGACCACTTAGACCCATCTGTCGACGAAATATTGGAGTGGAGGATACATTATCTACTGTATCTGCTCCATAATGCTTATTCTCACCTGGTGTGTCAAGAAACGCAACTAGGGCTCCTTTATACCAGCAGCAATACGTCTCCATAATGCCTCACTATGACTGTGACAAGCAAGTCAGACCCTTTCTTTCTTTTTAATTTTCGTGCTTTATAGTCATTCTGGTATGTGTTCAGACCAAAGGGTGTGTGTATATTTTTTATTTATTTAATTACTTACTTATCTACCTATTTATGCCTTTATTTATTTAATTACTTACTTATCTACCTATTTATGCCTCAAGTCCTTACACTGGCTTCCAATTAAATTTAGGTCTGATTTCAAAAATCTTTCTTTTTAACTAAGCCTTAAATGGCCAATATCCTGCTTACTTATTTGAACTTATCATTACTTACAAACCAGAGCACACTTTATGATCACAAGATGCTGGCCTACTTAATGTTCCAAGGATTAATGGAATAACAGTTGGGGGGTTGAACTTTTAGTTAAAGGGCCACAAAGCTGTGGAATGACCTGCCTTCTAATATAAGACATGTCCATTCAGTCACAGCGTTTAATTACAAAAACATAACATGTTTTGCCAACATAAAAAGACAATTTACAGCAGTGTCTGGTTCTTCTAATGCAATTGGAACATTTAACTCAGTGGTGTCCAACTCCGGTCCTGGTGGGCTGGAGTCACTGCAGGTTTTCATTTGAACCGTTTTCCTAATCAGTGACTAGTTTTAATTGCTATTTAACTCCTTTTCCCTTCATTAAATGGCAGTAAAACAAAAATGAGATGTGAAACGAGACAACAAATGACGAGCTAAATTGGAATGTCAAACTCCAGCCAATTTCACTCCAACCAGTTTGTTAATGAGAAGCTAATTCTTGCTGTTAATTAAAGCTGTTATTGAATATCATGACTTGTTGCTGCTCTTATTCTGCCATAGCAGACTGATGATTTTGTGTTTTTCCTAAGACCACCATCAAAATGTTTGGTGACCTGAGCAGACCAATATGACCAAGACCTTCACCTTTTGAAATCAGACCTAGAGCCAGTGTAAGGACTTAAGAACTGGAGTGATGTGTTGAGAATTTCTGGTTTGTGTATTAATTCTTGCAGCAGCATTTGAATGAACTGAAAGCTGTATAACAAACAATTTAAACAGCCAGTGAATACCACATTGCAGTAGTCACTCCTACTAAAATTACATGCATGAATTATTTATTTTGAGGCAAAGTAGCTTTGTCAGACATAATGGTGTGCTGTATGTAGCGACTGGCTTGTAGGTGAGGTAACTGGCTGAACTCTCAGTGTTGTCATATGGTCTGTATTACTTATTGTAACAGCAATGATGTCATTTCACGTGCCAGGTAATAATGTCTATCTGCTTAAACACTGGCATCTTTTGCCTTCCCCTGACCCAAAGCTGTTGAATGCAGGTGGTGGGGTCGCAATGCATCAGGAGTGAGGCTGCTCTGCCAGCCAATGAAGTTATGCAGACTCATGATTGCATATGTATGAGGTTGATTAACATGCTCCATACAGGGATGTTTCAGGGTGGTGTTTGATGTGCATACCAGTATGCATATTTACAAGATAATTGTGATTTATAAAGGGTAATTTGCATGAAATTGAGCGTATGGCAGATTTTACATGCATTTTCCTGTATTTTTGACATATACACACCCAAATTCTTGCAACATTTTTATAAATGAGGCCCCTGGTCACCACTATACAAAAAAAGACATAGCAGCACTTGAAGCTATGCAGAGGAATGCATCTTAGTGCATCCCAAGACTTAAGGACATACAGTATCATACTCAGAAAATTCAACCTGTTTAGTCTTGAGCAGAGGAGACTGTGTGACTTTAACCTGATACTAGAACTTGAAACCAGAATTCCTATTTCCTTTCCAGTAGTGTGTCCAGGGCTGCAAAGAGGCATTGGTGGTAACCTTACATCCAAACAAACTGGGCTTTGAGTATCTACTCAGCTCCTCCTAGGATGTGAGACACTTAATTGCTTGTATACATGTTTCAATGTTGACGTTTTCTTTTTGCTTGTTCATGAGTGTTAATTTGCCATATATTGTATGCTATTCAGTTCCTGTCACAAATTTTTCCTGTGAATTATATGCTTTACCTTTATTTTTAGCACTTCATTATATTATATTCTTTACTGTAGCATTGCTTATCTTGTTATCCATTATTGTGAGCTGGAAAATTGTAGTTTTACCGACATCTCTTTCATTCTGTATGCCAGGTTAAGGCATCCAGCTCAAGGAGAAAAAGAAAAAACAAATTCTGAAATATTTGAACTACATGTGATGTGTCTCAACAAATGATTGAGGAACCCAATTACATGAAACATGTTAGATAATAAAAAAAAATCTCATACATCGAAGTACTTGCACTGATGAAAAATAAAAACGGCTCAGGTTTCAGCTGTTCACCATGCCATGAATAGAAGAAGAGGGTTCTTAGTTGCAGACCTTTGGCTGAAGAGATATTGATTCATAAGTAATAAGCAAATGGAAATCAAAAACATGTCCTAATTTCCTGTGTAATGTGGGAAGCAAATTAACCGAGTAATGAACTTCACTGCATAATAACTTACTGGTAGGCTATGAAACTAAACAGGTTAATTGAGACTGGAAGGATAAACAAAGCTTGGGTGTTGTAGTTCCGTCAGCGCATGCAGTGAAGTGAAAGTCAATGTATTTTATATTAAGCATATTATTGCCATATTTTTTAAACAAATTTGTAATCCACTTTGCTTTTCACATACTGAAGAGATGTATGATAGGCTGATTGATGGATTCATATTTGTGATATTGATATATGTGAATGAGTGAGAGTATGTGTGTTTGTCCTTTGATGAAATGTCAGCATTTCCAGGAATGCCTGGTGCTACCAGGTTAAACATCTGCTGGGTTTCTGTATTGAAATAAGTGGACTTAATCCTATAACAAATCAAAATCTATTCAGAGAGCAACAAGACCACTTAGTGTAATCAGAACTATTCCAGATTGTTTTTGCAAGGTATTAGGTTTGTGCCAAATGCTAATGTAGCATATCGAAAATGTCGTGAACCTGCTGTGAAAATGACAAACCTGCTCTCAAAGGTCCTACAGAGTTCTCCTTCTGGCTTCGACTGGCTAAGAGGATTCTTTTTCATTCTCAATATGGAAGGCAGGACTGAAGTTTGTGTTTCAGATGCCCATTGGGAAGAACTCATGAGGAGAGTGCTACCTGTGCAAATAATAACGGGTTACAGTAACTTACCACTTCCTAGATGGCAATTAGTTATAACAGGGGTGAACAACTGTGTTCCTGGAGGGATACAGCAGCTGCAGGCTTTTGTTTCAACCCAGTTGCTTAATTAGAAACCAATTCTTGCCAATAACAGATCTTTAATTTCATGGCTTGTTAGTGTTTTAATTCTGCAATGTCAGGTCATTTTTATAGCACAGATTTCTTTTTTTCCTTTTCAAGGATATCATCCAGATGATTTGAAGCCTAAAATAGTGGATTAATTCTCATTCCCTCACTCTTTTTTCTTTTTTGTTTCCTTCCAAACTCTTTATTAAACCAGAGAGTTCCTGCTGTATACACACAGGAGTAAATGGAAACAAGCTAAATGGAGAACTGTTGGTTCAATTTGTCACTTTCATCCTATTGATGATAATGAGCAATTAAAAACAGTGAATGCAGCAGTTAAAAAGATTAAAAGAATCAAATAAGGGTGGAAAATCTTTAAAAAGCAAGAAAACTATAAAGAAGCATATAAACAAGCAATAAATGCTTTATCAGCAGCACTTGACTTTGAATTAAGAAATCTGGTTTTGTGGTTGGAACAAAAACTTGCTACCACTACGGCCCTCCAGGACCAATGTTGCTCACCCCTGAGTCATGATATTAAACTAATCTGACAATGTTGTAATAGTTTATTTAATGTCTGAAATTGGATGTTGACTCTAGCTATAATATCAAATCCATAAGGTATTCTTGTAGTTTGCATGCTTTTGACCATAATACGTTGCTCAGCTGGATTCCTTTTTGCCTTGGCCTGTATTATTTTTGCCTCTTTTTAGTCTGTCTCCTGAACTTTATCAGAATAATATGTCAATTTGCTTGTTTCCTAATAAAGACCAAACTAACAATTCAAAATGCACTTAATTTTTTTTGATAGCCATCAAGTTCACTAACATGTCCAAATGGTTATACTGTATGCTACCACTCACTCAATGAATAGTGACCGCTTCCTTTTTAAACATGGTTGGGGTGGAACATTGCTTAAGTGCGAATAAAACATAATATATAGCTCTTATGCATGGAGGACAACATGTGGCACTTTTGTCGAGAACAATGACAGAATACAAAACGGAAAATTAAGGTTATTTGAAATTATATGCATATACAGTATAGGGTTGGTTTGAAGTAGCAGGAGAGGTCGTTTAAGGAATAAACTGTATGTTAAGATAAACCCTATTAGAATCAGTTGTTCAGTTTTGTTTAACAGTTCTAATTATTTTTACATTAGATATGGATTAGATTATATATATATATACTAGCAGAATACCCGCGCTTCGCAGCGGAGAAGTAGTGTGTTAAAGAAGTTATGAAAAAGAAAAGGAAACATTTTAAAAATAACGTAAGATGATTGTTAATGTAATTGTTTTGTCATTGATATGAGTGTTGTTGTCATATATATCTATCTATCTATCTATCTATATATATATATATATATATATATATACAGTATATATATATATATATATAAAATTTTTATTAAGAAGAAAATTAAACCTTTTTAAACTGAGGGAAAATATACCAATAATTATTTGTTAAGGATCTCTTTGTATGCCACGTTGTCAGTTCGGCCCTCCAGTTGTAATATGACCAAGCTGTAGCTGTGCGCTGAGCTTACTCTTGAGCAGGCAACGTACAGTTGGCCATGTGAACAGTAATCTTGTTTCAAATCTCACAGCTTGGATTGCTGCTGTCATAATCGGTTTGAGTTTCATGGTTTGTTTCAATTACGACAGTATTTGTAGGACTTGTGTTGAAGAGACATTCGGCATCTGTCAAGCGTTGTAAGTATACAACCAGTTTCATTGATAACTTCACATCCAGCTTTTGAGAGTTTAAACATTTCTAAACATCAAAGTGTCCATTACTGAAATCGTCACCTGTGAATCTAAGATGTTTAACAGGCATTGGCGGTTGTCCAAAGGTGTAAAATATTTGGCCATTTCGGTACACTTGAAAGCGACAACCGAACAATTCAGCTGCAGCCATCAACTCACATGCAGATGCATAGGTGAAGGGCTTAAGCATTTCACTCTTCTAGTGCTCCTGTGTAGTATAATTATCTCCTGTACCGTCATCAGTCCACATCTTGAACCTGTCCCAGTCATTCAATACATAAGACACAATGTTCCTCCGGATATCAAGAGTGAGCCTGATATGGCCGTGCAATATGTAACAAAGAGAATGGAAAAGGCAGGTGCCATCTCCGGGCATGGAAACCACTTGGTAAGTGACAGTTCTTTGATCTATGGTGATCACCTCGATAGACATGTAAATGGGGGTACGGTTGGAATGATAAAGGAAATGGGTACCTGAACAATGTAAAGTAAGTCTAAAATACCTACACAATAACTATAATCGTAATAAATGAACAATAAAACAGCGGAGAAGCCGTGGATTAAATAAAAAGGCTGTAGTTATCAGCAGGGAGACGTGAATACCGTGGCGAAGCAAGGAAGGGAATGTAGAGACTGGAGCAACAGATGGCCTTATATAGGCAGGCAGCCAACAACGTGGGAGGTGTTGGGATGGGGGACCCAACGCCGCCTCACACGGTGACCGAGCTGCAGGCAATGGACGTATATATGTATGTAAGTAGGATTCAGTTAGCGTTGGGAACCCGCGTACCAAATTTCTTGAAGATGGGCCCATAAGTAACAAAGACCGTTGAAAAGTTCAATATGGAGGCCGACTGTGGCATCATATCACCGAAATAAGTACGTACATCGGTTTTGGTTAGCGCAGGGAAGCCACCTACCAAATTTCGTGAAGATGGGGCCATAAATAAGAAAGTTGAACATGGCGGACGTTGTCGACCGTTATGACTGTTACGTGTAGAATTTCGAAATGAAACCTGCTTAACTTTCGTAAGTAAGGAATGAGCCTGCCAAATTTCAGCCTTCTATCTACACGGGAAGTTGGAGAATTAGTGACGTTGGAAACTTCAATATGGCAGCCGACAGTGGCATCATACCACTGAAATAAGTACGTACATCGGTTTTAGTTAGTGCAGGGAAGCCGCCTACCAAATTTCGTGAAGATGGGGCCTTAAATAAGAAAATTGAACATGGCGAACATTGTTAACCGTTATGACCGTTACGCGTAGAATTTCGAAATGAAACCTGCTTAACTTTTGTAAGTAAGCTGTAAGGAATGAGCCTGCCAAATTTCAGCCTTCTACCTACACGGGAAGTTGGAGAGTTAGTGATGTTGGAAACTTCAATATGGCAGCCGACAGTGGCATCATACCACTGAAATAAGTACGTACATCAGTTTTGGTTAGCGCAGGGAATCCGCCTACCAAATTTCGTGAAGATGGGGCCATAAATAAGAAAGTTCAACATGGCGGACGTTGTCGACCGTTATCGACCGTTATGACCGTTACGTGTAGAATTTCGAAATGAAACCTGCTTAACTTTTGTAAGTGAGCTGTAAGGAATAAGCCTGCCAAATTTCAGCCTTCTACCTACACAGGAAGTTGGAGAATTAGTGACGTTGGAAAGTTCAATATGGCGGCTGACAGTGGCATCATACCACCGCAATAAGTATGTACATTGGTTTCGGTTAGCGCAGGGATGCCACCTACCAAATTTCGTGAAGATGGGGCCATGAATAAGAAAGTTCAACATGGCGGATATTGTTGACCGTTATGACCGTTACACGTAGAATTTCGAAATGAAACCTGCTTAACTTTTGTAAGTAAGCTAAAAGGAATGACCCTGCCAAATTTCAGCCTTCTACCTACACGGGAAGTTGGAGAATTAGTGATGTTTGGAAAATTCAATATGGCGGCCGACAGTGGCGTCATACCACCGAAATAAGTACGTACATTGGTTTTGGTTAGCGCAGGGAAGCCACCTACTAAATTTCGTGAAGATGGGGTCAGCCTTCTACCTACACGGGAAGTTGGAAAATTAGTGACATTGGAAAGTTCAATATGGCGGCCGACAGTGGCGTCATACTATCGAAATAAGTGCATACATCAGTTTCGGTTAGCGCAGGGAAGC
>JANRMT010062832.1:5729000-5771107 GCA_026402145.1 Polypterus bichir lapradei | reverse complement strand
CTGCGCACTGCGTCAGTTCACGTGAGCTGCTGAATATGGTTTTATATATATGTCACTCGCTCGCTTCTAATTGTTTCGCTGCCTTCTTAATTATATAATGCATGTTTTCTAAAGCGCGTTTTGTAGCTCTTCCTGGCTTTCTACGTAATGCGTGATTACGTGAGAGGCGTGATGATGTCATACGAACTCCGCCCCTCCAGCTGAACTCCATTACAGTAAATGGAGAAAAACAGCTTCCAGTTATGACCATTATGCGTAGAATTTCGAAATGAAACCTGCCCAACTTTTGTAAGGAAGCTGTAAGGAATAAGCCTGCCAAATTTCAGCCTTCTACCTACACGTGAAGTTGGAGAATTAGTGATGAGTGAGTGAGTGAGTGAGTGAGTGAGTGAGTGAGTGAGTGAGTGAGTGAGGGCTTTGCCTTTTATTAGTATAGATATATATATATATATAGCAAAATACCAGCTTTTCGCAGCGGTAAAATACTGCCTGAATATTTTTATTAAGAAAAAAGTAAACATTTTTAGACTAAGGTAAAATATATAAAAAATTAATTGTTAAGGATCTCTCTGTATACTACGTTGTCAGTTTGGCCTCCGGTTGTAATATGACTAAGCTGTGTGCTGAGCTTACTCTTGGGCATGCAACATACAGTTGGCCATGTGAAAAGCAATCCTGCCTCAAATCAATGCCAACCTTTTGTAGTGTTTGTCCCTGAGACTTATTAATTGTCATTGCGAATCAGTCTTACTGGAAATTGAACGCGTTTGAATTGAAATGGGAGATTAGATGGTATAACAGGGATGCGAGGAATAAAAACTGTGTCACCTGAGGCACTGCCAGTAAAAATAGTTGCTTCAATTAGGTTGTTTTGTAGAGATGTGACTTGAAGTCTCGTGCCGTTACAAAGTTTAGGTGGCTGTAAGTTTCTCAGTAACATTATTGGTGCCCCAACCTTCAAGATGAGATTATGCTCAGGAGTGCCTGTAGGATTTAGAGTGTTGAGAAACTCTACTGGATAATGTACTGCGTCTTCTACTTCTACAACTGAATCAACAGATTGATATATTTTTGATTGTGAAGGTAGTTCTTGAAGTAAAATGTGGTTTATAGTCATAGTCATGTCATTTTTTGGTGTCAGGATAGCTCTCTCTCTTAACCATGAGACGTCACTTTGGAGTAGATTTCATAGATCGGGGTAAACATTTTGAAGAAGGCTTTGTAAGGTATTCCCGATGAGACAGAGATTTGTAGGAATATTTATTTTACGTTTTTTTTGTATGAAGGTGCCATCACCTATACTCTTCAGAAGAGCAGAGAACTCCTCGGCTTTTTTGTCGCGTTTCAAATGAACTCTCATGTATATTTTTAAAGTAACAACATGGATTTGTGCCAAAGGTATGAAGATTTCAGAGATGCTTTAACTTCATCAGCGCGTGTTCCTCTGGGCACGACTGGTAGGGTTTGGCGGAAGTCTCCAGCCAGCAACACTGTCAAGCCTCCCATAAGTTTGTTGGTGTTTCGAATGTCTTGGAGGGTCCTGTCTAAAGCCTCAATACCTGCTCTGTGTGCCATAGTGCATTCATCCCAGACAATAAGTTGAAAATGTCGCAGCACTTCAGCCATGTTGCTCTGCTTTGATATGTTACACACTGGGGATTCAGTATGGTTGAGGTTCAGAGGCAGCTTGAAAGCTGAATGAGCAGTTCTGCCACCTTCTAGAAGAGTTGCAGCAATGCCAGAAGAAGCCACAGCTATGGCAATGTTATGTTTTGCTCGGATTTTTGCAAGGAGAAGGTTTATTAGGATTGTCTTACCAGTTCCTCCTGGAGCATCAAGGAAAAACACCGTGGTAGTGGCAGACGTAACGCTGCTCATGATTTGCTCATAAACTGACTTTTGGTCTCTATTTAGCAACCGCTCGTTATTTGTGACTATATTGGCCAAGTGCAAGGTGTTGTAAGATGTCTCTTTCAAGTACTCGGGATTTGATGCAAGTTGTGCCAGTTCTGTTAAAGGTGAAGGCAAACCGTAATGATGAAGAGATTGACCTCCAATAGCAATGACGTAGTTTTCAAGCAACTGTAGACACTTGTTATAGATCAAATTTAACCACTGGTGGACTTCTGTTCATATATGATCTCTTTCAGTCTGTCTCCTAACATCTTCTGCTATGCTGTGTTTATGTTTTTCCCATAGGTTTAAGGGGTTTTCTATTTGGCAGAAGACCAACATGACAGCAAATAGTTCACGGATCTTTTGAGGTGAGCGAGATAGAGTAGCTTCCTGTAGAGTCTCGTCCCAGTTGATATCGTCATGTAATAAACCGAGTGCCCTGCAGGCTGACTTATAGATCGGATGTAGGACACCATCAACTGTTCTGAGAGATTTGAAAGATGTGGGACCTGTGATTTTGTTGAGGAGTAGTCGAAGATGGTAGCATTCACAGTTATTTGGGTGTACAGTGTAGACCCGTCCCAGTACATGATCCTTTTTTACTCCCGAATATCCTGGTACAGGGTTGCCTTGTTTCCTTCGACGAAACATGTTGTTTGCCCACACATAATATGATGGAATTTCATTATAATGAAGTTGTCTAGCAAAATCATCGTGCTTGCCAAGGTCAAAGAACGCTAAAAGGGTCGTTTGTGGTGGATTGTGTACTTTATCGGCAAGATTGCCTTCTGTGAAATACATTCTTTGTCTGTTCTCAAGATGCACAGCAAGATGAACGACCGGAGGGAAACGTTCATGAATGGGAAAACAGAAAATGCGCCAGGCTGCTTCAGAGCTACTAATGTAACGACCAGCTTCGTATTGAGATACTTCGTCATTTTGAATTTGTATTGTAAATACTGCCTGGTCACTTCCTTTGTTAACATACTTGCAGATGTATTTGATCGATTTTACTGAATTGCTAAATTCGACATTGATGTGAGCATTGAAGAAGTGGGATAGCACAGGACTATAAGGAACTACCCATCTGTTGTCGATATATACTCCTTTGATGTTAATTGTATGACCTCCATCAGCAGGTGCGCGCCGGCGGTACTGAGGGTAACCATCTTCTCCGGTCTGAGTTTGTGAGATGAACGGACGCGGGTACTTCTTAGTGCATATTCTATTGCTCATGCAGGGTGAGTTGATATTATGAGGTCCACATGGGCCGTGAATCACGTTGGATTTTACTATTTTGTGTAGGGCAGGGTCAGTCTGTGAATCAGGAATTTCTGCACGGATGAGTTGATCGATGAGAGCTGGTTTAATCCTATCCTTAGCCACAATAGAATGTGTGCATGGGGAATACCTCGCTTTTGCCACTCTGTGGTGTACATGTAGCAATTTGTACAGCCGAAAATGTTACTCTTCGTGAGCAAGTCTATCATTTTACGGATCTTGAGATGAAATACACGACTGATAAGGTCGTGGCGATCATGAGGTTTTTGACGTGGAAGGAGAATTTCAGAGATCTCAGGCCATTTAGGATTGCAAGTAAATGTGATGAATAAGTCAGGGCGGCCATAACGACGAACATATGTCATTGCGTTTTGTGTACGTTAGTGCATATAGCGAGGTCCTCCAGTGAAGGATGATGGTAATATCTCAGCTTGACCAAGTTCTGTTAAATCAGTGTCGTTTTTGTCAATGGCATCTTTTAAGTGAACGTAATTTTCAGCCCATAGTTTTTTTTTTGATTTAGTCTGATATAATTTAGTCTTTCGGATTCAATTTTTGCGTACATATCAACTAAAAACTGATTTAATAAAGTTCGGAAGAAAAGGATATTATTAGCATGATGTTGTCTGATCATAAGCCGGTATGAATAGAAGTTTGCTGCAGAGACGGTTTTGTTCATAGGTAACTTACTGGCAGGATGAACTTGAGGTATAGACACAGAATAGCCGTCTTCACCATAACAGAACATGAGAGGATATTGAAGTGCATCATAGGATCTGTGGGTTTCTTTAATGCGTTGCAGTTTATTGTCTCTGGTTTTCAAGACAATATCTCTATTGTTGAACGTTTGCCCAACGATGACAACACCAAGTTGATGAACTGTGGGTTTATTAAATCTGCCTTTGTGTGCATGTAATGGTTTTTAGTCTGCGTGAATGACAACTTTGAAGTGTTTGTCATCATCTGAAATACTGTCCATTGTGGAGTGGAAGTCCTGGATGTAAGTGTTACAGTCATGGAGCATTTTTTGTAATTGCTTGACCAGGGGCATGGTAAGTCCAGAAAAATTAGCGCAGCGTATTTGTGCTTCCTTTTCATCGTCCCCGACGAAATAAATTTGCAAAAATTTGTGTTTTTCACTTGGCATAGGTAAAAGACTGCCAATCAAGTGATACACTTGTCCCTGAACTTTAAATGAAGGCATAAAATTTCCCTCAACTAATTGGTTAGCACCAAATGATGTCATTTGAAATGCGCTGTTGTACTTTCAAATGTTGTTCAAGAAATACTCACTTTGAGGATGTTCGCCATGTAACAGGCCCTGAAGAAGGTGAGGAAGCTTACATAAAGGAGTGAGAGAGACTTTACCACCATTACAGCACAAACCAGGAGACTCGCATTTCCACTTCTTTGCTTGACAATAGTCACAGTGAACATCCATGGATCCAATGTGTACTGTTTTGTCAGACTCATAATGTATGTTTGGGTCGTACCCAAATCCACAATTGGCTTTTTTGAGCCAAACCTCTTGTTTTCGTATGAGCCGCTTTTCATTATTGGGATCGTATCTAGAAACAGAACCTCTATTAACTTGTGGATTTGCCTCTGTGTATTTAGCGACAGCATCTCTATGAATTTGTGAATTCGCTTGCGAGTATTTAGCGACAGCGTCACTATGAACTTGTGGATGTGCTTGCGAGTATTTAGTAATAGCGTCCCTATGAACTTGTGGATGTGCTTGCGAGTATTTAGCGACAGAGTCCCTATGAACTTCTGGATGTGCTTGCGAGTATTTAGCAAGAGCGTCCCTATTAACTTCTGAATGTGCTTGCGAGTATTTAGCGACAGCGTCTCTATGAATTTGTGGATTTTTCTGCGAGTATTTTGCGGCAGCTGCACGAAGTTGATTCCGTCTAGGTGTATGAGAAAATCTACCACGACGTCTGATACGCCTCCTTTTTACTGTTTTCTCACACCCTGGATTGCCGCTGTCATAATCAGCTGGATTTGTGTTGAAGTGACATTCAGCATGTGTCAATCGATGTAAGCATACAACCGGCTTCATCAATAACTTCGCATCTAGCTTTTGAGAGTTGAAATATTCATAAACATCAAAGTGTCCACTACTCAAATTGTCACCTGTGAATCTAAGATGTTTAAGAGGCATTGACGGTTCTCCAAAGGTGTAAAATATTTGCTTATTTCGGAACACTTGAAAGCGACAACCAAACAATTCAGCGGCAGCCATCAACTCACATGCAGAACCATAGGTGAAGGGCTTAAGCATTTCAGTCTTATAGTGCTCCTGTGTACTATAATTATCTCCTGTACCATCATCAGTCCATACTTTGAACCTCTCCCAGTCATTTAATACATAAGACACAATGTCCTTGCAGATATCAAAAGTGAGCCTGATATGTCCGTGCAATATGTAACACAGAGAATGGAAAAGGCAGGCGCCATCTCCGGGCATGGACACCACTCGGTAAGTGATAGTTCTTTGATTGATGGTGATTACGTCGATAGACATTTTAATAGGGGTATAGTTGGAAGAATAAAGGGAATGGGTACTTGATCAGTAAACAAAGTGTAAAATATCTACACAATAACTATAACAATCGTAACAGATGAACAATAAAACAGCGCAGAACCCGCGGATTAAATAAAAAGGTTGCCTCGTTGGCGAAGCAAGAAAAAAGGACTTTCTTATATGTCGTTCGTTTATAAAACAGTACAGAAGCTGTGAGAAAGCTGCTTCACAAAAAAACTGCGGAGCGCCTAATATGGGCAGGCAGTCAGGCAAAGAAAGTGAATGAAATAAGCATAAACGTAATAAACGAACAAAACAACATCAGAAAAGCCGCGGATTAAATAAAGGAAATGGGTACTTGAACAGTAAACTAAGTGTAAAATACGTACAAAATAAGAATAGCAATCATAACAAATGAACAATAAAACAGCGCAGAACCCGTGGATTAAATAAAAAGGTTGCCTCGTTGGCGAAGCAAGGAAAAAGGACTTTCTTATATGTCGTTCGTTTATAAAACAGTGCAGAAGCTGTGAGAAAGCTGCTTCACAAAAAAACTGCTGAGCGCCTAATATGGGTAGGCAGTCAGGCAAAGAAAGTGAATGAAATAAGTATAAACGTAACAAACAAACAAAACAACAGCAGAAAAGTCGCGGATTAAATAAAGGAAATGGGTACTTGAACAGTAAACTAAGTGTAAAATACGTACACAATAACTATAACAATCGTAACAGATGAACAATAAAACAGCGCAGAACCCGTGGATTAAATAAAAAGGTTGCCTCGTTGACGAAGCAAGGAAAAAGGACTTTCTTATATGTCGTTCGTTTATAAAACAGCGCAGAAGCTGTGAGAAAGCTGCTTCCTTGTTGAAGCAAGGAAACGAATGAAGACACCGCAGCGAAGAATGGCCTTATATGGGCAGGCAGTCAATTACGTGGGACGCGTGCTGATTTCCACAGCAGCCGCACCTATGCATATGCTAAAACAGTGGAAAACCTATGAAAAGGCTGCTTCTTTGGCGAAGCAAGGAAATGAATGAACACGCCACAGCGAAGAATGGCCTTATATGGGCAGGCAGTCAATTACATGGGAGGCGTGCTGAGTTGCGCAGCAGCCTTACATATGAATATGCTAAGTGTTGACTAAATAGAAGTTGAAAAGATATATGTTTTCGAATGTGATCGCGCAATTCAGATCGAGTTGACATTTTGTCTGTGCATAATTTCTGCCAAACACCACCCTGACCATCTCATCTTCGTCTGCATAAGCACAGTCCTTCACCAAATGAGGTGAATGGGAGGGGAGATGATGACGTGACTCCCCCACCCGCCTTAACTGTCAATCCCCCACAAACACAGTCTCTCGGAATTTGCATAAATACAGCCTTTCACCTGCAATTTTAACTTAGTTACAAAGTGATCAAAACTCTCGTTTATATCCTGCGTCCTCTCATTAAACTTGTATCCCGCATTACCCGTGGGCATGACAAACGCCAGCGGCAGCGTGTCTATGAACTTAATTTAAACTTCAGGTTTACACCGTGCTTTGTTTCCGAAGTAGCAGCAGTCATGAATATGGTTGTATATGTCAGTCGCTCGCTTCTTATTGTTTCGCTGCCTTCTCAATTATATAATGCATGTTTTCTTCAGCGCGTTTTGGAGCTCTTCCTGGTTTTCTACGTAGTGCGTTGACAGTCAGTTCACGTGATTACATGGGAGGCGTGATGATGTCACACGAAACTCCGCCCCCCACGGCTTTCGAACTCAACTACATTACAGTATATGCAGAAAAATAGCTTCCAGTTATGACCATTACGCGTAGAATTTCGAAATGAAACCTGCCCAACTTTTGTAAGTAAGCTGTAAGGAATGAGCCTGCCAAATTTCAGCCTTCTACCTATACGGGAAGTTGGAGAATTAGTGATGAGTCAGTGACTCAGTCAGTCAGTCAGTGAGGGCTTTGCCTTTTATTAGTATAGATATATATTCAGCACAATGGATAGCAGCACTTCTGACTCACAGCTCCAGAGACCTGGTTCAATCTCCTCCAGTCCTGTGTGGCTCCACATTTCTTGACAACTCCTGGAACCTCTTGAACCCAGAACTGCCAATAACGTACCCAAGGAAGAGCTGGGTAAATGAAGACTCATACAGTCAGCAAGAGGTGGTGCAGAGTGCCTCAGTGCTTTTATCTATACTAATAAAAGGCAAAGCCCTCACTGACTGACTGACTGACTGACTGACTGACTCATCACTAATTCTCTAACTTCTCGTGTAGGTAGAAAGCTGAAATTTGGCAGGCTCATTCCTTACAGGTTACTTACAAAAGTTAAGAAGGTTTCATTTCGAAATTCTATGCGCAACGATCATAATTGAATCCTACTTACGTACATATATACATCCATAGCCTGCAGCTCGGTCGGTGTTGCATCCCCCATCCCCACGACTCCCACGTAATTGACTGCCTGCCCATATAAGGCCGTCCGTCACTCCTGTCTCTTCATTTCCTTCTTTGCTTCGCCACGGTATTCACGTCTCCCTGCTGATAACTGAAGCCTTTTTATTTAATCCACGGCTTCTCCGCTGTTTTATTGTTCGTTTATTACAATGTGAAGTTACCGATGAAGGCGGTTGTATGCTTACAACGCTTGACAGATGCTGAATGTCACTTCAACACAATCCTGCAAATACTAACGTGATTGAAACAAACCATGAAACTCAAACCGATTATGACAGCAGCAATTCAAGCTGTGAGAAAACAGTAAAAAGGAGGAGTGTTAGACGTTGTGGTACATTTTCTGATTCAGCTAGACGAAAACAACTTCATGACGCTGCCGCCAAATACTCGCAAAAAATCCACAAGTTAATAGACACACTGTCGCTAAATACTCGCAGGCAAATCCACAACTTCATAGACATGCTGTCGCTAAATACTCGCAGGCAAATCCAAAACTTAATGCTGGGAATGCCTGTTAAACATCTTAGATTCACGAGTAGCAATTTGGGTAGTGAACACTTCAATGAATGAAACCTTTTATCTTTACAACGGTTGACAAACACGGAATGTAACTTGAACACAACACGTCCTCCAAATAAGAACCTGATTGAAAGAAATAATGATAATCAAATCCTTGATGACAGCAACACTCATAACAGTGACAAAACAATTACATTGACAGTCATGTTACGTTATTTTTAAAATGTTTCCTTTTCTTTTTAATAACTTATTTAACACACTACTTCTCCGCTGCGAAGCGCGGGTATTTTGCTAGTTACAAATAAACAAATGAGCTGATAATCCAGGCAGAATCTTCCTTTATAAAAATCATGAGCCCAAGTGCCTCTTTCAACAATCTGGCATTTCCTCAGCTTAACCCATCAGGACCTTGCATCAAGAAGAGATGCCTGCCAACAGGTGCAGTCAACCATCAAAAACCCAGCTTGTATCCCACTTCTGCCACCATTTGTGATAGTTCAAATGGTTCCAGAAGTTGCTAAAGCACATGGTGCCTTCCCGGACAGTCACATCCTGGTTTAATCTCCACCATTGTCAGCTGGGCATGTTCACCAATGATTTAACAAACAGATATTGCTGGTTTTCATTTTGTTTTTACCTTACTCTCTTTTACCTTTGATCTTGTTACCTTATTCTTTGTGTGTTTGCAGTTATATGTGTATCAGTTCCCAATTTAGTAATTAGTACAATCTATACTTGTATTTTGACTGAGAATTGTTCACAGCACTCTGTGCCTGCACTCTGCGATCTGCGCTATACAAAAAATAAATTGTATTGTTCAAATTTCAGGCCAATCACTGCCCCAATGGCCTTTCAGCATCATTGTCCTCCATGTACATTGCACAGTAAATTTGTGAAGAAAAATAATCTTGCACACCCTCTACATGGAAATTTTGTACTGTATATGAATGAGTCCCCAGTGGTTAATTATACTGCCACCTCAATGCAGATGAACTTGGGATTTAGCAGACATGTCCAACAAGATTGTAATAGAGTGAATAGTAATTTCATATTACAATAAAGATTAACAGGTTATATTATAAAAAAAGGTCAGTGATTACCTGCATAATATGGTATGATTTATCAAGAGAGATGAATCTTTTGAGTTTAATCAGAAAGTAGAGATTAAGAAGTGTTCATAATTGAAAAGAGTGAGGAACCGATGTCATATTCAGATAGGGCATGGAGTCACAGCTGGAAGCTGCTTATGAGCAGACTTTTATGAAAATTGTAGAAAAGGAGCCCAAGGAATTATTCTTTATGTGTAGGAAGAAAATATAATACAGATGACTTTTTAAAGATTATGCAATAGTAATGCATTATGTTTTAATGGAACAGTACATACGGTATGTGATATAAAAGTATCCCTAAATCAAAAGTGTTGCATAATTCAATATATTTTTATATTCCATTTATGCAGCTCCACTACATGCAGACTGTATTTCTCATAGCATTTCTAAAGAATGTGTGTGGCTTCTGATCGAATTTCTTAATCAGAGGCCACTTCTCATGTATCATTTCAGTATTTGTTGAATTAATTGACTTCATGCTGTTTTCAGTATTTTCACTTGAAAATACCCAAGTGTATGGTTTAATTTTTAAGTAGCATATCAACATTGGAATGCTATATTTCTGCTGTTTAATTTTTAATCTTATTTTTTAAAGTTTGAAAACCAGACATATCATAAAATGGTGAACGTCATCCAGTATACAACCTTAAATGACACAGCAGTTGCCCTTTTATAAGGTACATTGCTCCTGTAATCTGTGACTGGCTGCAACTATTTGATTTCTTATAATGAATACTTTTGACAGAACAAAATATTCACAAGCAGCTAAATCAAACATAGAAAATGCAAATGAACAAAAACAAAATTGCACTGTTAAATTAATTACTAACAGTTACTTAAGGATACACGGCCAGACTTTTTCTTTTTCTTTAGATCAGTAATTAAAAGCAATTGCCTAATTAAACATGCAGAATGTCAAGTTTATTTATAAAATGCATCTTTTAAGAAGTTTGAAGGAGAGCAGCATGGTGGCATAGTGGTCAATGTCACATCTTCAAGCACAGGGGTTAAACTGTATATGTGGTGACTGCAAGACCCCCCATGTCTTAATTTTTTATCCCACCTTCCAAAGTCCTCTTTGTCAGAGTCAATGGTAATTTAAAATTGAGTAAGTCTGCTCTGCAATGTGCATTGGAGCTATTCCTAGCTTTGCAGCCTCCATTTGATCCTTAATGAATTAAATGCATTTGGAGAACAGGATGATGGATATTTTACAAGAAAATAAAGTAATATAATAATATACAAGCCTATAAGAATAATATTTAAGTGATATAAATACAGTTTCCTATTGATTCTATTCCAAAAATGAAGATAAAGGTGTTCTGCAAAAGGCATGTCTTTCTCATGACTAATCAATCAAGCATGTGAGTAAAACAGTTAGATACTTTTAAGGTCACGGAAGCTTTAAAGTCCGAGCTGTACATTAAACATTGAGGAGCAATGGTAAAATAAAGCTGTTTGTGTATTGATTTACAAAAATCTTCAAAAAACCATTCTTGTTCTTTCAACTTCAAGTAAATGATTAAAAAGGACAACAACTTTATTCTGTTTCTAATGTGATATACTATAGATGATGACAAATTCAGTATATGAAAGCAGAAAATAATGTCTAAACCTAAGGAGAGGCAAGGCTAGAACCAATTCAGGACAGTGAGAGGGTCCCCTTTAACACATAGCCAAGCCAGCACTCACATGGGGCCAGTGCTGGTCAAAGCCCATTTCGAGCCCTGGGTGGTGAGGACAGATGACACCCCTTGTTGTCCTTAGTGGGAAGTCCACATTTTCAGACTTCAACAACTGGAGGGTGGGGTGTGCTTCCCCCTCGGTGTACAGAGGGTGCATCCCTTCAGTAGCAAATTCAGCTCCACACTGTGTATATACCGCAGACTTCATGGCGCGTACACCCCTTGATGTATGAAGTGTGCATTCTTTTACCTTCATGAACAGCACCCACTGGGAAATCAGCACCCATTTAGTATTGTCAGTGTTCAACAACCTTTTCTTCCACGGTGTCCAAAGTATGTGTTAGAACCACAAATGGTGCACCTTTGTGTATAAACTGCGGACTTCAAGTAGTGTATTCTTCTTTATGTAAAGAAACACTTACTTTCATAAACGCTGCCCAGCATGTTACGCTGGCCACTCAGTATAAGTACAGTTTGATGATCGGAGTGGGGATGTTGTCCTGGGATTTAACCTCTTCAGTATTAGGAACACATCCTTCTTAGCTTTCATAAATGACTGCCCTCAGATGATGGCACCCTACACAGCTGCCTGTATCGCCTGATAGTTAACTGGTTCTGCATGGGGTCACTGTAGAATCATAAATCAACCTAACACAGACATATTTGGCATGTGAATGAAAAGACACAGAGACTCTGGGAGTCAAACAATCAGGTTGAGTTTGGAGATGTGGACTGTGTCTACTTTTTTGGTCTCTGATAATCCCCACTTCACTGCATAGGTCATTGGACATTTTTTCTGGACTACTTTGGCAGGGCCAAACCACTTTAGAGCTAGTTTAGCTGTGAATTCATCAGAGGCTTTGGAGAGGGGTCCTGATCCAGACTTTCTCTCCAACTGAGTTACACAGACTTATCTCTCTGGTTGTATGATTGGATGTCACCATTCTCTGCTTCACCCATTGTGCAATTAGAACATTAGAACAATCTAGATGAGAACAGGCCATTCAGCCCAACAAAGCTCGCCAATTAATCCTTCTAAAAAAACATCAAGTCTAGATTTTAAAGTCCCTAAAGATTTACTGTCTTCCAACCAAGTGTCTATGGTTCTCTATGTAAAACAAAAACTGTTTGTGCGGAATTTACCCTTAACAAGTTTCCAACTATGTCCCCAAGTTTATGATTTAAAGTCTGGAGGTGATCATGTACATATGTTGATGGTGATGAACAATTGATGATGGTATTTATGCCATTTTAACACAAGTTTTAATGTATGCCCAATTAAGACATATGTATTCTTTAATCAAATTAATCTTCAGCAGTGCATTCAAAGTCAACAGTCGTTTCGATTGTTTAATTTTTACTTTGGCACCTGTGTCTCATATGCTGTGTCAGTTTGATATGCTTGCCTAGAGCTAACAATGCAGGGGTCACATACGTAACCTTATGCACTGCTGAATTCAATGGTGTCCACCAATTACGTTGTAATGATAATACTCTAGAAACTTTGTCATGTGCATCTCAGGCACTACCAACTGATTATTGTAACCCCGATCCTTCATAGGCACATAACGATACAGTGCACCTTGAAGTTCCTGATAATGTATGCAGCCAGGCCCCTTTTTGAAGCCTCCTCTCAACCCCTGACACATGACTAATGACCTGCGACTGAATGATGTCCAGCATGTTCAGGGGCAAAACAGGCCAATGGGAACAGGCTGAATCAACACATATCACAGGTGCCTATTCCTGTGCATGGGACAGAACATCTGGCACCACATTGGCACAACCCTTTTGATAGCACACCATGAACGAAAATTGCTCGAGGTGCAACACCTGTTTAACCTAGATGTGGTCTTGTGGGAAATGGAATGCCCAGGTTAGAGCCTGATAAACAGTGTAGACTTCAAACCAGGTTCCATCTAGGAAATGATGCCACTTATCTACAGCCTACATAATTGCACCCTTCAGTGACCGAGGGGCATAAGCCACTATCCTCTCCTCCTCCTGACTCAACTGGAGAGGACAGCACTGAGCCCAAGGTCATTCGTGACCATGTGGGCCTGAAATGTTAACTTTGGGTCAGTTTGTGCCATGACTAGTGGTGATATCAGTGCCTTCTTGAATTTCTCAAAGGAGTCATGCAACGCTGTTATCCATTCCCATGGAGATCCCTTCCTCAGCAGCTGCAACACTGGGGCAGCAAGATCAGCATGCCCTTGAAGAAACTTGTGGAACCATCCATCCATCCTCAGGAAGCACTGGAGGTTTTCATCCTCCTGGGGTGTTGGATAGTCCACTATCAGATTGATTTTCTTCTGATTCACTTCGACACCATTCACTGGCACCATGTGGCCGCAGAAAGTAAGCTAGCCTTTCAGAAATTAACAGTTCTTGATGTTCAAGGAAAGATGAGCCTTGTGTAGTTACTGGAACATTATTACAAGGTCCTTCTGATGTTGTGAGATGAATGGGGAAACATACTGTATTATGATGTCTTCTATATACAACAAACAGATCTTCCCAATGTGCCTTTAGAGGACTTGCTCCATAAGTTGTTGGAATGATGCCCTTGAGTTTTTCAGTCCAAAGGGCATCACCTGGAACTAGAGCAAACCCTCTGAGGTGATGATGGCTGTCTTCTATATACTGTTTTTCCCCATCTTCACCTGCCAATACCCCAACTTCAAATCCAGGGAGCTGAATACTGCCACCCAATGCAACAACTTTAGGGTGTCATGGATGAGGGGCATAGGGTAGGCATCATGCAAGGTCTTCTTACTTTCCAAGCAACACACATATCATGCGAAGGACTGTTCAAGATGCTGCACCCTCACAATCGACTCGTTAGAAACTCAGCCAGCTGTGGCTTTGATGAGGTTGCAGGTTCATTTCTATTAATGAAGCTACAGGTGATGCCATTTACCCATGCCTCTGGTTGCTCTTGGTGCAGTTTCAGGTCTTGTAGAACCTACCCCTTGTTGATCTTTTGCTGATCTGGACTGGAGATGCAGAAAGAATTCAGCAGGTTCCAGTGGCATATCCATTAACAGAATGGTCATCTGAAGCTCTTGCCCTGCAATACACTCTCAACAGACATGACTTCTTTGTATTGTGGAAAATGTGAAAAGAACTAGATGGATTCATGGATAACTAAATAAACATGCTTCCTATGAGTACATGGCTCGCCAAAATCTGTAGCATGCACAGAGGCTCTACAATTCATACCGCCACAAGGATGGCGATTTATTATTTATTTTCTTGGTGTGAACTCCAGGAACACATCTAGCCTTGCCCCGACTAGCACCCTCACACACATAGACGCAGAAACAAATGGATTAAACAATAATCAACACAAATAGCAGGAGAAATATAACTAAACAACAAACAAAAACAATCCCACCCCCAGCTCCCTGCCGCCGATCACAGATATAACAGAAACCATACACAACAACAAGCACGATAAACACAAAGTCCTACACACTGTCCATATGAAATGGAGACTGATGATGTGAAATGATGAAGAAAAAATAATCCAGAGAACAGCTCGATGTTAAGTAATGTAAAAACAGTCCTACCAGTATTCCTGATGTGTTGCCGGGTGATGAGATTGGGATTGCTTCCTTCTCCAAAGCATGCTAACCAATCCAGCTCAGTGCTCACACAAGAAGCAGGCACAAAACAGTCCATACATCCATACAGATGATATTCCAGGACAAAACGATAATCCAACAGTGGTGAATTTGATGAAGAGGTAGACACAAACTCCAGACTCCCCTTCTGGCTAGCTGGATCCTTTTTAAAGATCGTGCCAACTGATCTTGTCCTAAGCAGCCCCTGTATCATCTGCAGACATCCAAAAGAGCTACAGCAGGGACTTCTGGGAGTTGTAGTTTCTTAATACTCATAGCGCTGCTACAAACTAATATGCACACACATATTGTATTAGGTATTAATAAGTGTACTTTTGCCAGTTTTTCCCAATGAATATTATTTTTTGAGAAAATCCAAAAAGTTTGAATGTAAATTATGAATTGGACTAGACTACCTTCTACACCTCACATTTCATACAGTTCCACGGCCTTGCTGATCTTCCCATGTTTTAAGCATTTTTAATAGAAACTTAGTTTTGATCATTTTGCCATTCAGTAAGTATCATTTACAAGGGTGAAGTTGTCCTCAGCAGCAATACAAATTAGGCATTTTTTAATTGGCAAGTAAGAGAGATAGCATATGGGTGACAATTACAACCAAACCTTCCTAGTTAGAGGCATGATGATATAATGTCAGCCCAATGGATTCTTGCTCTTTACATGACTCTTTTAAGTAGCCCAGTATTCTTGGAAGGACTACTTGCTGTTGCTGCACCTATGTGACTTTGGCAGGCTTGCTGTTTTTACAGGATACCCTGGTGCTGGCATGTAAGCTGCTTATTTGCATGATGAAATGCAGGCTCAGGGTTTTAATGAATTATACCCAGGTTGATGGAGCTTGTCATCACAGTTTAAATGATATTAATAATCTGCATACAGCTCTAATTAACGTAATTTCCAATATCAAGATAATGTTTAAAAATGATAGAAGGAAAAAAACATAAACTTACTACACAGCCAATAGGATCCCACAACCTTTTTCCAAGACCAAGACACCGTAAAAAAATTTAACATGTCAGTCGCAGCATTTTGTGAACCACTGCTTTAGGACATTACCACACGGCTTTGTTAAGCTCAACTGCAAACTAATTCTGATCTCAAATGCTACAAAATCTAGTAGAACTATATAAGGAGACCCTAACCCTAACTACATAAGGCGATAGTGGTGAGCGGCAATCAGCCTCCATAATGGTTCCTTCAGAAATATGCACCCACTGTTAATCTGTTAAGAAATTGCTTTGCAATAAATGTAGATACATTTCTAACACACTACATATCAGTAATCCTGGTCTTGCTCATCTTTTTTTTTTTTTTTTTAACTTAAGTAAAATCGAACAAAATCTTCCATGTGGTGTAATCATTAAAAAATAGATGTCAGTAAATCACTGAGATAATTATTAAATCATGTCAAATTACAATATAATATGGTTGAGTTTCAAGTTGTTGCGTAATGTTAAAAGTGGGATTGTAGTATATTTTTTGATGATGTGTAGGTTTACAGAAAATTGGCAGACTTAGCATTATAAAAAATAAAATAGCAACAAAGACCTCTGCTTTTCACAAATAAAACAAAGCTGTAAAAAAATCACCAGTTATTGCTGATATCCTGCATGCTCATAATATTATCAGAGCGGATTCACTTTCAAGTTTTACTTTTTGATTAACTATTTATAATCCCTAAGGAATCTTCTCTTTTACATTAATGCATGTTGCAGGCTTTTTTTTTATTTTTGGTTAAACTATTGTATCATTTTGATATAATGAATAAAAGTGTGAAGTATTCTGAATTGCTATGGTGATTTTCTGTCTTGTGGTAACTGATGTGAACATTAAACAGTCCATCAGCAAATTATGTGTTCACTTAATTGCAATAAATTCAAAACAAGTAAGCATTTACGTAATTTGGTGAAACTGATCTTGCATGTGTTTAAATAGTTTTGTGGCAATGGCTGTCGATTACAATGCTCTTTGATTTTGTCAATGACCTTGCCTAGTTTCAATCATTTTGGCCTGTTTCTGTTATTCTGATATGAATTAAAAATGTAACTTCAAGTTTTGTTTAATTTAAGAGATTTAGCAAATGTAGATTGTAGATTGTAAGAAATCACAAGTATTCTGTGTGTGTTTTTTGAGTGTTTCATATGGGTTTCCTCCAAGGATGTTGGCTTAATTCCACAGGCCAAAGATATTCTGCTCCTTAAATTGGTTAATTTTCAGTAAATAGTTTTAACATTCAAGTGTTTGTGTATGAGTACTCTTGTGCCCGGCACAGAATAACATGTCATCTATATCTGGTTCCTTATTTTTACCCAACTCTGCCATGGTAGGTGACCCTGAGGTCCAAACTAAGGTTATTCTCTTTAAACTCAGCCCCATTGTTCTGGACCTGCTGACACGACTGAGCTATAATACAAAATTAAGAGCGAATAAAACTGCATAAAATACTTGTTTCCTCATTGCTACAATTAAAATACAGTGTTTTGCAATTAAAATGTCATATTGCATACTCTGACACTACGTTGCAACATTTGTCTTTCTTCCCTCAAAGATGGCCAAATTGCAGTATCACAGTAACACCTGCACCTAATCTAATGCCTTGAATGTCCTGATTCGATTCTGTACAATTTGACAGACAGACTGTTATCTACTAAATGACAGAGGTGTTTCTTTCAAATGAAACCACATTCAACTTTCTACGTTTCAGAATGTTTTTTGTGTTTTTTTTTTTTTTTTGTTAAAACATTTCTGCATCTTGCAAGTATTGGTGTTGCAGTATGGACACACAGTATAATTACTTCATGGGTCTTTAATAATGGATATTTATGCTATGGACAAACAGAATTTATGCTATGAAAACAGTAATATCAGAGCAAAAGAATAAGACGTGTAACTTGAAATTTTTTTCTGGACATTCCCAACACATTCACTGACTTTTATAGTGTATGGAGGTTTATTTTAACACCTATGAAAACAAGAATAACATTCAAAGTGAATGTTTTGGTAAAAGCATTTCTGAATTTTTCAATATAAATAATGTGTACAACATAAATAATTCTCCAGTTGCACACATTTTGAAAGAGAAATATCTGAGCTTTATTTTGAAGTACTAAACATGAATATTGAGTAAAGGATGATGAAGTTATAACCAGTGTGACAGATAGGGGGTGCTATCGCTCCCTTGAACCCCTGTCCAAGACTCCAGACACCAAGTAAAAGTCCAAAAGTTGACTTTATTTTTATAGCACAGTGCACAAAGCACCCTCCTCTCCACTATTCTCATAAATAAACACAATTCTCCAATACAAACACAATCCATCACTCCCAGACACGTTGCCACCCTTCCACCCAGCTCAGCTCTCCGTCTGGGAGCTGCCACAGTCCTTTTATAGTCCGTGACTCGGATGTGCTTCTGAACCCTCATTCCATGTGACTTCTTAGCACTTCCGGGTCAGATCAAACTCTTCTTTTTCTTCACCCCGGAAGCACGTCATTCCCCTTGTCCATGTGACTCGGACGTACTTCCGGGGCATAGGGCAAATGATATTCATTGCTCCTCCCTGCAGCTCTATCAAGCGCTCCCTGGGATATCCAGCAGGGCTGTGTATGAAAACTCCATTGTCCAGGATTCCGTGCTGGTCTTTGGGGCACCTCCATGCTGCAGGGAGGGCTCCATCTGGCGGCCTGGGGGTATTGGCCAGGATGACAAACCGGCCATAGACCACACCAGTTAAATCAAAGTAGCAGAAAATGGATAAAAATGAGGCTGAGTTTAACTTTTTGAGGGCTGAATATTTTTTCCAATAAACATAGTTTTCTGAATAGCAATGGTTTCACACAGAAATCAACATAAAACATCTGTTGCTGCATGATGTAGCTGCTAGTTTGCCAAGAATATGTTGCAGGCTTGCTGTCAGGCTGTCTTTGCATGGCTGGGACAAAGTCGCAGTGCACTGCAATCTGGTTTCTACCTCTTATCATTATTAAGTGGCAGTCCTCTCTGGCGAATATTGTCAGTATAACGATTAGCTGGGGACCAATTAGCTGAAGCTGGAACCTCACATTTGTTTTCGATCACTTGCATCAAAATCTGAGTCTGACAAGTCATAGTCCAGTTCAGAGATAATAGGCAAAACGTCGTCCACGGAGTGTTTTGCTTTACACATTTGCTTTGATCTCTCGCCAGATGTCAGTGCCATTTTTGCCGTTGCTGGCACCTTGCTATTCATGGGAGTGCAGGAAATCTTGGTTAACACTTTGCTTCTAGCAACAAGAGTCCAATTAAAACATAACGGTTGGTTTTGTCACAGTTTACAGTCGATTACCATCGTCAACTCCTCCTTTTGACAAAAGTCGACATAAGCCCTGAAAGAGTTAAAGGGCTAAAATGAGAGAATGTATAAAGTTTCTAGTCACTAAATGATATTTCCTCCTTGTGACATACAATAGAAATGCTCTTCTTTGTTTAAAACATTCAGGAAAATTCATTCTCAGCAATTTTCGAAGAATCCATCTAGCAATTTTTCTGAACACATTAGTCTGCACTTTACAGTTCAGGGTAGCCAGGCACTATGCTAGCAACATTACATTCAAGGCGTCATCCAGCAAAACAAATCATTCTCAAATTGAGGACACACACAGATTGAGAGCCAACGCATTGTTTGTATTTAAATTAGCAGGCAAAGCATTGAAATGCTAAAGAAGATACATTGAAGGATTATGTGATTTAAACGCACAACGACACAGAGGAATTGCTTAAAATTTAAGAAGTTTCTCAGATTATAGAAGACTATTCAGTCCATCGAGTTGTCTCAATATGTTATCCAGGACTTTTTAAAAGTTGTCTAGGTTTCTGTATGAACTATATGACTCAATAGCTTTTTGTTCCAAATTCCCACAACGCTTTGCATAAGGAATTGCTTCCTGGTTAGTTTTAAATACACTTCCTCTTTGATTATTTGATTCACTATTTAGGTCTGATGAGTCCTTTTTATAGATTGCTTTGAGAATTTTGAAAACCAGAATTTGGTCCTCATTCAGCCTTGTCTGTTCCTGGTTAAATAGGTTTAATTCCCAGAGTAAGTCAGAGTAGGACATGGCCTTTAATACCAGGATCTACTTAGTTGCTCTTTTTACACAGTTTCTAGAGCTACAATTTTTCTTTAGTATAGCCAGAACTGCAAACCGAACTCCATAGTCTCAGTAACGTCTTATGTACTCTAAGCATAAAGTCACTTGACTAACAGTCAACAATTTTTACAATATAGTCTAACAGTTTCTTTACCCTTTCAACTAAGTGGACTGGATGAGCTCCTGAATGTTACTAATACACAATTACATCTTGCCTGAAGAAGGGGCCTGAGTTGCCTCGAAAGCTTGCATATTGTAATCTTTTTAGTTAGCCAATAAAAGGTGTAATTTTGCTTGACGTTTCTCTACATTCATAATGACTAACACATTGCAACACCCTAGTACTGCTAACACACAATTAGAAATCATTTGCTTTGGTCATTCCTCAGCATGTTTATATTTAGAGGATGCTTAACATTTCAATATATTTAAGGGCACACAATTCTCTCATACTTTTTGCATCTGTCTAATCAGTTTATTAGAACTTTACACTGCCTTGTGAATGCTTTGCATAAGACAAAAACTCCAAATCTCCAATTTTACAATATCTTAGCAAAAACTGTGTGTGTTTTACATTTTGTGAGCCAATGATGGGATAACTGCCATGTGGATTATGCAACAAATGCAATGCGACTTTTTTTTTTCCTAGGGGATCTTGGCATATCGTTTGTTGCTGTACAGCATTGGCCACATTTGGCTTATAGCTTTAAGACTTAATCGCCACCTCACAGCATCAGGTAGCTCACTAATATACTATATTTATAAAAAGAGTTTTTATTTACAAAACTGTTCAAGTAAATTGTAGAGACTATTTTTAATTCTTAATTAAACAGAAAGGGTTGTTGGTTTGTTTAATTTATACTAAGTGTAAAAATGTGCTCTAGTTTCTCTTTGTTCAGTGCACTTTCTTCATGGGTGTTTTTTTTTATAAAGATTTGATCTAAAAAAACACTAAACAAATAGTGATGTTATTACCAGGTAAACATATACATTCTGTTTTATGTGCACACCTAACATTTAGTGTATCTTTCAAGCTGTTGACAACTAGAGGTGCAGCTTTAAGCTAAAAAAAAAGGCCAGGAACCACTGGCATAGACAAAGAAACAATATTGCTAATCTTTCATTTAAAATGAACGTTCCTTTTCTCCTCATGTAGCACTCTGCACTTCTCTACATTAATCTACATATTTGCCCAGTTTTAAAAAATTCTTTATGAACAGTTAGGCTATTTCTTGGTACAGAGATGTCATAACGTTACCCACTTACGCTATCTATAATTATAAGGTGAAAATATTAATATTGTATTCATAAAAATAATAGTTTAATATGGTCAGGCCTATTTTGTTTATAACTTAGAACAATTCCTTTTAAATAAGACACATACATAACAGATTTGACAAATGGGAGGAGACCATTGAATCCATCAAGCTTGTTTGCTTAGCTAATAGTAAGCTTTCCCAATATAAATAAGGCCCTTAACCTGCAGTTGCTTCATCCTGGGTATGATGTTAATCTGAATCCAGCCTACAAGCAAGTCCTCCAACCTACAGGGAAACCCGGGGGTTGGTGGCATGATTGGCACTCCAGCCACCGTAAAAAAACTCACATTGTTCAGTGTGGAGCTGAGGTGTCTCCCACTGCACTTGGATCACAATACAGATGGTTCACCGTGTGGTGGGTGCGGTAATGTGCTGTAATCAGCACATACTCACAACCTCGCTATCTCTCTTAGATAAATCTTGCAATGGTTCCAATGGATTTAACCAATCTGACTCAGATTTAAGTATGCTAACAAACAAGGAAGATCTTGAATTATTGAAACTGAGATAATTTGCATAACACAGGATATAATCCCATAACATAATTTTACACCAATCAAGTTAAAGAGAACGGAATAATCTATCTCACACCATATGCCTTGTTTAGATAGGAACTACCTTGTATATAAAACAAAGTTAATGAAAGAGTTAAATACTTTAAGAAAAACAACTTATTATGTTACCTCATCTCTTCCATCTTGGAAAATAGTACCACATACATATGTATACAGTGTAATGCATACAGATAAACCAATGACCAGAAAAACTCCTCCTTCCTGAAATCTGAAAAAATCTACCATTAGTTTTAAGAAACAAAAGACAAAAAGTCAATGAACTAGCTTCTAAAATGGCAGCACCTTCACTTACCTGTCATTGGGTATACAAGCATAAGACCTCATGCTTTATTCCCAAGTTTTGCTTGGACATAACTGTTTCTCTTGATTCCTTTTATGTCTGTGCCTGAACTTCACATGGAATGCCTCTGTCTATTGCTTGTCATGGACTTTCAGGACTTTCAGTACCGTATCTAGTGACTTTTGCTTGACCTGATTTCTTACTTCTCCCTAGACCTCCACTCTTTGAGTAATAGCTGCAGTCACCTTTGGTGCAACATCTGCAAGTTATTTATTAAGCTTAACATTTATTTAAACATTGTCAACCTGGAAGTGTCATACAGTAGTTAAGACTCCTTCCTCATAGCTGCAGGTACCTTTGTTTTAGTTTTGACCTGATAATGGCTTCATGGGATTTGGATGGTTTCCTTGTGTCTGCATTTGCTTTCTTTGGGCAATCCAGCTGTGCATGTTAGGTTAATTGCTGCTTCTAAACTGTCCCAGTATGAGAAAGTGTAAGAGTGCTTGTGAATGGCATCCCATTATAGATTTCCAGAATGGACTTTTGTTCCTGGAACCCTGGATTGGAAAACACTGCATGTGGACTTTATGGTTACTCATGTGCTGTCTTTGAATCCAAGTGATGATCAGAAAGAAAGTAATGAAAGAATGGGGATTTTTATCAATAAAATAACTGAAGAATTAGAGCAATGGGAAAACATGGAAAAATAAACTCTAAGTCTTCTGGCCTTTCTGAGCACACATATGATGCCTGACTATCCTGGAGGTGGCTGCATTACTTATACGCTAACCTTGGTGTGTTCGCTACACAGATGTACTCCTTTTTCTCTCAGAACCTCTGACCAGCCTTTCTTTCTTCTTTCTGCCTGTGAAGCCCTTGTCACCAGCTACTTCCCAGCTACAAGCTCTACTGGTTGAAAGACACTTTTATTAAGAGCAGGTCAAGTAACACTTCTAGTAAACCTTTATAAGTAGTTGTGGTTTACCCAGCCACCACTGAAAGGCCTGTTGGTGCCCCTGAACAACTTCCACTTCAACTTTATGTTGGCTCTACATAAAGTATGAGTGGGGAGTGCCACACTGTGTATTATACCCAGTACTCTTGTGAGTTTAACTCACATCCACCTCTAGTGGCTGAAAAATCTATTGTTACCAGTTACTCACATGCTTCAGAAATAGATGGATCTGATTATCAAAAATGGGATAAAAGTAAGGAGGAAAGGATTCAGACCTGGCCTGACTTCATAAAATAAGAAATGTTTGATTTCTTTCATATAAGTTGTTTCAACTGTTATATCTCATAGTGAGTTATGGCAGGTTCAGGTACTGTGATATTTTGGGTACTGTGAAGAACCGGCCTACACCTCTTATTTCAGATGCTGTTTTAATGCTGGATGGTTTTCATCAGACTAAGTGGAAGAAGCAGGAGGAGGACTGGAAATTTTTGTGAATACGTAATGGTGAATAAGGGAGCATGCTACAATTAAAACTAAATGAGTGATCCTGACATTGAAATGTTGACTGAATTCGTCCATGTCACTGCCCAGGAAAGTAAGTTAGTCATCCTCAAAGACTCAGTAATGGAAATGATTCGCTATGTACCAGTGTCTAGGTGATAGGTCATTCTGAATTTTGGTGACTTAAGATAAGGAACTGAGTGTCTGTTAGGCATGTTCCCTTCGTGGACACTTTAAATTGAACCTGCTCTATCCAAATATTAATGACTTTTAAGTATAAGCCTGTGGTACAATCTGAGCAGATCTGACTTCATTTTACTGCCACATACAAGGCTATTATTGACAGCAGATGTTTTTGTGTGTGTTGTTGGGTGGGGCAGGGGGCTTGTTGTTTGTTTTTGTTATATTTATTTATTTATTTGGGAGTTTCTGTAAAATTTGTATTTCCTCTCAGGGAAAAATACATTTATAATCTAATCTAACCTAATCTAATTTTAATCTAATCTGTCAACATTTAATTCTTTAATTGAACTTGTCAATATTAAATGAAGAGGTTTGGTCTCAACACACGAACCAAACATCTGTTTTGACAAGGATTAGGTATTGCTATGCTTGAGAGCTTCAAACTGACTCTTACTCTAAAGCATGTGTATTTAACATCATTGTGTTAAGTACTGTCAGTGAGTGATGGCAGCACTGAAACACCGGAAAGCGTGTTTGTGCCCAACTTGACAGCAGGAGAAAGAAGTCTAAAATGAAGCATGAACAAACAGAACAAGATGGAACAAGAAAACAGCCCTTAATTTGTTGAGCACATTAAATGGTGGACTAGCACCCCAAGATACTTGACATAATGTGGAATTAGCTGCAGTGAGTGTACAAGATTAATACAATAAGCATATTTCCCAGTGAAATTAGTATAATAGTTGAAATTGTTTCCCCAAATGTGTTGTGATAGTAGCAAGACTGTTGGAATAAAGACTATTATTGATTTGAAAAATGTATTCATGCTTGAAAAAGTAACATTAATGTTAAAGAAAACACACCCTGCCTCTAAAATACCTCTGCCAAGTCTGTAATACAGCTACTAATAATACTTAGGAAGAGAAAACTTTTTAAATACAGGTAGTATAAATGAAATGCTAAGTAAATGCTAAGTGTATTTTCAGTTGACTTAAAGTGAGAATGCTAAACATATGGCTGCCTTAAGAATTAAAGATTAAGAGTCAGTTTAGGAGATTAACTAACTCTTGGATTTAGAAGGCCGTAAAGCGTTTCCTCCAAAGAATGGATGAGAGTTAATGTCTTTTAATTTGGAATAATAAGTAGGTCAGTGTAAAGTGTCTCTTGCATTACAGACAGTGAGTCAGCATGTTTAGGACATTTTGACTTATGCAAAGTGCTGATCTGGTTTGTGATATGGCTGAGCTTATAGCAGTTAATAACAGTGCAAAGTGAAAATCAGTTCAACTCAGTTTTATTGTACAGTGCTCTTTACTGAATAAATGCTTAGGAAGATTACATGAGTCTTCAGCAATAAAGTTAGGCCAGAAATAAACCATACAGTGTTTTGTCTAGGTAGAGTAATATATTACTCTTCTTTTCCCTTTTGTATTATTAATATGTAGACTTTGTCAGAATTCCACAAATCTCACCGACTTACCACTGTTTATCAGGTATTGTAGCATACAACTTCTCGCCACCTTCTACATTTATAATCTCAGGCAATTAGGTATAGTAAAAGACAAGCAGGAGTTAAGTTACAATTTAAATAATGTATTATTGATAATATTGTTCATAATATTCATAAATAGTAACAATATGCAAAGTACATTTGAATATTGGAAACCATACAGCCTGATAATTGCTGATGTGTAGTTTCAGGCGGCACACACACTTGTTAGTTACTTAAAATGTCTCTACCTTAATTCCTCATTTTTGGTCAGCTTTCTTCGGAACAGGCCACATGCCTGTCTCAATATGGCTGCCGAGCTGTGTTCTTCATTGTGTTGTCCTTTTCAGTTCATGGTGCATGAGATGGTCTTTCATCAGTTGGTCAGAGAGAGAGAGTGAGTTAAAGCAAGCAAATTTATAGGTTTTCTGTCCGACCCCTACAGCCAATAAGGCATCATGGTACTTAAAGCCTTCTTATACAAGCCAATTCTAAACAGCCATACTTCAAACCAATGGGGCATAGAATACCTTTATACCTGCCCCCAAAACCTTGTGTTAAGGTGAAGCTTACCAGCTAGGCAGTCTGGCTTTCCTGTGGTAGTTGATTGAGAGAATCCTGCAGGGAAACATTTGCCAAACTTGTTTGAGGCACTTCCCTCAACCCTGTTGTAAAATTACAAAGAGACTCATTCCTAAAAGGGGGAAGGGGTTCTTAACTATCTAACCATTACTGTTCTTATCAGTAACATACATTAGTGTTACAAGTTACAAATAAAGACAAACAAAATATTTATCAACTTATGTGCAACATTTCACACCACAACACATAATTAACATACATGGCCAAATAAATCATGCTGAAGACACAATAAAATGAAACAGCTTTTATTTGAATAAAAAAATCTGACAATATAATTTCATTAATATTATAAAAGAGATATCACCAGTTGACAAGGTAGAGAAATACAAAACTCTACTTAGCAGTTTTCCTGGAGAAAATAAACTTCTTGGGGTCCACAAATCTCTGCATCCTTGGGTTTCAAAATGCTAACTATCTCTGTGTCACTCCCCATGAGCAGGAATAGTATGTTGGAAATGTAGTATTGAGCCCAAGTGTTATAGGAGGATGCTGAGAAGCAAAACACAATGCAGGTGTTATGTTATAGACAGGGTTCTTTCTCTGGTTTAGGTATAATTTCATTTTTATGGTTATTTCTGTTAATTTTGAATGATTATTTTTCATGTTTGTATGTTGCTAATTTTACTTATTATTTGTTTTTTTTTTTTTGCATTCTATGACTGCCACTTTCTGTGATTTGTGGGTGGAGCCCCATGAGCCCCATGCCATCAATGCTGCTGGGTCCCGGGTCCTCCTTCTGATTTTTTTATTCGGTCGGGAAAGAGAGACTCAGCAGTGGAACATTTAGATTGAATTTTATTATTTCTTTGAATTTACTGTATTTTTGGGATTTTCTGGCTTTGTTTTCTTATATTCTGCCTTTGGATCGTGATTTTGGACTTGTTTGCCTAAAACTGCCCTTTAGGCAAATCCTTTTTTCCTCTTTTGAACATTTTCTCTATTTTTTGTTAAATACACCTCTCAGTTTATATAGATTCTTTGTAAGACTTGTCTCTACAAGCAGGTTTCACAGCTTCTCTCTCCCTTGTAAGATAGTTTGATATACTGTGGGACTTTCTTTGTATTTTAAACTTTTTTTTTCTTTGAGATTTTATTAATTTTATTGCAATCATTCCATACAAATCAATCAATTTTTACAACAAGTAGAATTGAAAACAAATCGACCCCCACCCCTGAGAGAGAGAGCAAGGCCAACGGAGTAATATTTAAGGCTTGTAAACATACCTAAATTGAAAGTTTGATAAGCCAATAGAGGTGAATGGAGAAGAAAAAGATATACAGAAATAATTGCTTCCTCTGTGCTTTAAGAGCTTATTTTAAAATATTACTGATTAGATCCTGCCATGTTTTGAAAAAAATCTGTACAGATCCTCTAACTGAGTATTTGATTTTTTTCAATTTCAAATAGTATAAAACATCAGTTACCCACTGACTTAAAAGAGAAGAGTTTGGATTCTTCCAGTTTAGCAGAATAAGTCTGCGTGCCAAAAGTGTAGTGAATGCAATCACAGTTTGTTTCTCCTTCTCCACTTTAAACCCATCTGGAGGAACCCTACACAACTGTTAATGGGTTAGGAGGGATTATGAGACCAAGGCTGTCTGAAGGTTAATTAAAAATTTTGGTCCAGAATGATGTTCATTTGGTGCAGGCCCAGAACATGTGGCCCAGTGAGACTGGGACTTGATTGCAGCGCTCACAGGTTGGATCTTGCCCTGGAAACATTTCGGAGAGTTTTAGACGAGACAGATGTGCTCGATACATAATTTTCAGTTGAATAATTGTATGTTTTGCGCATATGGAGCTCGAGTGAATTCTCTGCATTGCTACTTTCCACTCCAGTATTTTAAACTTTTAAAGCCAGCTGCCCATTTCATGGCCTTTTTTCACCGTAGGCAGTAGGAAGATAGTTGGGGACTGGCTGATTTGTGGTTACCCCTCTGATAGGCATGTCAGTGAAAGTCCTGGCCTGCTTCATTGTCTTTTTGGATTATCAGCCCCTGTCACACTTCTGACAAGACAAGTAAAGTTCAAAATAATTTTCACATGTCTGTGCAAGTGGATCACAAACAGAGATGCAATATGAACAGACAAACAACACCTGTAATCCAAGTATTCTTGATGAAAGCGTCTTCAGCCTGGATTTAAATGTAGAGTGCATAGCCTCTGAATCTAATGGATTATTCTCCCAATTTTTTTTTAATTAACCTTTGGATTCCTTAATAGACCGACATCATGAGGCCGTAATGTACGCTTTGATATGTATGTCGGGCCTTGGCCCTCAACTTAAGTGGAAGCCAGTGCAAAGACTTGAGACCAGGAGTTATGTGGTCATATTTCCAAGTTCTAGTATTAGTATCTAGTAGAATTAAATAAAAAAATAGAAATAGAATAATTTAAACAGCATGAATAAATAACACATTGTAGTAGTCAATTTTATTAAAAATAAGGGTATTAATTAACATCTTTGTATCCTCCATAGCTAGAAAATGTTCCAATCTGTTTTAAGCTGAACAGGCAGGTTTTAAAGGATAGTGTTGTACTAGGTTGGGTAAGACATATCATCTAACACAGCAATATGTACAAATTCAGTAAAAAATAACTTATTTAGGCCTACTGAGTTAAAAAATGACAGGACTTTCTTGCTGTCTGTGTCATTCCAACCAACTGATACATTTGTTTTTTCTGTATTCAAAGATAAGTAGTTACCGCTCACCCAGTGTTTTAACTCCTTGATACAATTAATTAAGGACACGAGAAAAATATCTTTTGCGCTGAAGGAAATCTTTATTTGAGTATGATTTTATATGAGTGAAAACAGAAATCATTCTTTCTAACTCCCAGCAGCAGCTTCTAAAATGAAAAAAAAACAACAGTTCAACTACAGAGCCCTGAAGAACACCACATCTATCATCAGACCTTAAATGTCCAAGTACTATTGTATGTAACAGTGAAGTTCAATCAATGTTTAATACTTCACTGTCATCTGTGTATTCAATAGCTATAACCCCATATACAATACATAACCCACTTATGAAATATATATTTTAGCAAAACATGGTTCATGCCCAGGGTGATTAAGTTGATTTTTGATCATTTTATTGTTGTTTTATTAGCTTGTTATTCTAAGAAGGACTGCTCACTATGTCACACTAAATGGTGAAAAAATGGCTGTGATGGGTTTGCCTTTTCAAAGGCTACCCCCACAGTGGGCACTGTAGCTTGTCATTTAAATAAGGTTTCATGTTAAGGGTATTCTCTTTTATTTCTGTTATTTTCATTATTATTATGTTATACTGCTTGCATTTCCTTTATATATCATATACTATTGCAGTCTTGCTAGATAAAAGATGAGCGATGTTGGCTAGATTGCTTTGAATGAAGGTTTGAATATTATTTAAAAAATAATATGTTGCTGAAAGATTAAATTTGGTTCTAAAGATGAAAATGGATTATTATTATTTATTATTTGGCTGATTCTTTTATCCAAGGCGACCCAAATCATTTAAAATACAATTGGTTATCTTTACACAGTGCTAGTAAGTGGAATTTGAACCCAAAACCTCAGAGCTTGAAGTCCAAAGTCTTAATCACTATGTTAGACTGCCTGCCTATAATGCCTCTCTATAGGGATCTCTAACTGTCACAATTTCTAATGACTTAGACCATAGAGTGAATATTGTAGGGGTTAAAGGAGCCAGTATTAGGCGATTATCACATATAGGGGCAACATGTTGTATTCTAGAGTGGTTCCTTTTTTTTAAATGGTGAACCACTTGATTGCTTGTTTTGATGATAACTGATGACTATGGCTGGAGCACAGAACACAGCATACAAATACGATTTAGAGCAAAATATTCTTTCCATGTCTGTACAATATGTAGTTTTGTAGACCTTTGCCAATTTTCATTATTATATGAATATTTTCCTGTCAGTAATAGAACTGACAGTTAAGTAATACTATGCTTCCACTGCATTCTTTGAATTATGATTTTGGTTTCAAGTCCTGAGCTTGTTTATTAGAATATTGCCTTCCCAAAATCAACCTTAGCCTATTAATAAAATCAAGATATATCTTCTGATTCCATTATTATTTAAATACTGCTGCCGCCCATCAGTCAGTTGGTAAGGGCATTAGGCACCTGCATACATAGGCTCATCAGATAATTTATTTTCTTCTTATGTCTCTTCTCCTTAACTCCTTGGTGTTCACGTATCCTTGTGTGTTTGATGGTTATCATAAAACTATCCTTTCTTAGGGTATTTCTGGTCTTTTGCTCCCCTACTAGCCACACTTGATTTCCTAAAACTCAATATATAGATTCCAGAAAAATTAAAAATCAGAAAATTGAACCAGAGTTCTGTAAATTGCTAAACTTATTTCTGAAGTATTTTTTATAGACTTTGAGTAAATCATTACACATTTAAAGAGCTACTTCACAAATAGACAAGATTCAACATTATTGATAGCCTTCCCTGCCATAGTTAAACAAATTTTTAAATTTACTTAAAAGCAAGTCACACAAGCTCCGTGTGGGCGTAAAGAACTCCAGGACTAACTGCACGTGTTTTGCTAATGTTAGGGTTCTTGATCCCAGACTGAGAAAAGGCCTCTGGAAAAGTAATGCACAGAGAAAGATACTGAGGTGGAAATCAATCCTTTCCAAAAACAATTTTACTGCCCTTTTCAAGTATGTCCTGGACTCCCTGGGCTGTTCGATGAATGGTCATTGGAAAGATTAAAAGAAGAGGAACAGCATAATACTTTGAAATTTGCTTATTCCAGTTCAAGTTTGTGAGAGGCTGCAGCCTACCTAATTAACAGTGGGTGCAAAGTACAAAACAACCATTGATTTATTGCAAGGGTCATAACACAACCAGTCACACGTATGGGATTTATCAACAGGTTATACCAAGTTTTAGTTGAAGATATTTCCTCCAGCAGTTACAAAATGTGAGATGTCATATGTAATTTTTTTTTTTTTACCAAAAGACGGAATGTTAGCTTGAAGTGTTTAATGAAAACTTTAAGTCTGATTCTTATTTTTTATTATTATGAGTTAGATGAAGAATATATCATATATTTATGGTCATGTTAATGCAGGAAAATGGGCTTCACAAACTTTTTCTTGCCACTTTACTGCATTATGAGCCAGACACATGAGCAATGTGAGAAATTAACCAATGACATTATAGAATTTTATGGTATGAAATATAGGAGATGGCTTAAAGGCAGCAGTATCTACAAGAAATACACACTGTTAACTGTTGCTCTTCTCCTAATAGCTATTTTCTTGCTTTTATTTTATCCCACTGGGGAGTTAATTTAACAGCTTATCTTTAAGATCGTCTGTACATCATGGCTTATATGCTCTTAACTTTCTTGACCTTCATGGTGCAAAGACTCTAGCTGAAAAAGTTAAAATATTCATCCTGACACTCAGGAGGCTTGCATGCTATTTACTCAAAGCAAAGCTGATATCATCTCTGTAACACCTCAGACATGTCAATTCTAATTCTGTTCTTCTTAAAAAATTGTAGTAACATCAGTTGACCAATAGGTACTGGTCATTAACATTTAAGTCATGTAACCATTTTTATCTGAGGTAGTGAGGTCGATATCACTGAGCTGTCCTGAGAGAGATGACATCACAGCTGAGGCAGATCTTGACCTTACAGCATTATCCACAGGTGAAAAGCCTTCAGCAACATCAGCAATAGTTACAGCTCCTGGATAGCTGTGTTATGACACCAGTGTCACTTTGATGTAATGACAATAAATCAAAACAGACTGCATCTTAAAATTATAGTTATACTAATAGTACTGAACTATTAATCCAATCCATTGAGTTAATGAATGGTGAGCTCATAACACTGAACACATTAGCAAACATAATATTAAAGTACAAAATAAACTCAGCAAACTACCATGTAACTACAGTAAATGCAACAAATATATGTATTTTATCTTAATCCCTTTTTTAATATTAAGTTCTTGAGGCTCTGCATTGTTGCAGTTTATGTAGTTATATATATATGTATATTGTGATAGACAGCTGGGGACCTTGTCCCACTGGAAGACCTGGAGAAGCAGGGGATCGGGAGAGGGGCAATTCCCACCCCGGGATGCAAGATGGCTTGCATGGATTGCATGGGAACCATGGAGCTGGGAAGCTCAACCCTGTGGGGCCCATGGCCACCACCATGGGGCACCTGGATGTTTCCAGAGCCATGGACTGCAACACGTCTGCCACACCAAGAGGTGCTGCAGGAAGGCCATCAGGGAGCACCTGCAGCACGTTCGGGTGCACTATAAAAAGGGCAGCCTCACTCCACACATGGAGCCAGAGTCGGGTGGCAGAGGACAGAGTTTGGAGGTGGCAAAGGAAAAGAACAAGAAAGTAAAAGAAAGGACTGTGAGTTTGAGCTATTTGTGGTGCTTTGTGCACTGTGTATATTGTGCTAAAGAAGAAAAATAAAAGCATGTGTTTTAGGACATTCTGAATGTGTCTGTGTTCCGGGTGTATATATACATGTACATATATAAAAGGGCTCGGAATCGATTACAAAAATGAACTAATTAGAAACATAAATGTATGTAAGTAATAACAATTAATCACAGTGAACATTAAAATGTAATAATAAAATGAATACATAAACCATGAAGTAAATACACACTATATTGCAATTTTAATGTAGAATCAACACAAAGTAATTTAAAAAAATTAATCGCATAGTTTAAACTTAAAAATGACCTTAAACCTGAACTTTTATCAAAATACTACTGTAGCAAGTACACCCTGAATCTGAATGCCTTCACAAAAGGCAAGTTGAAAAGAAGGTAATAAGATCATTCCAGTTGCGTCTTTTGTTGTATGAGTCACAGTGGTGCAGATGGATGAAACACTTTGGTGAATTTTGCCAATCAACACTATTTATTAGTTATTATTTAAAGAAAATGCTAACTCAAGCAGTTTAGTGAAATGATGGTGGTATAGAAATGACAGGTAAGATTCATGATGATATGGATGTTACTGAAAATGTGTGAATCTCTCTTCCTCAAATAACTGCAAGAACTCAATAGGGAAAAATCAGAAAGTTTTTACATAATTGTATTAATTAAAAAAAAAATCTAAGAATCCAAGAAGATTCTTTATTCTGGGCTTTAAGAACCACTTTTTCAACTGTAGCAGATATATGAACCTGTTAAATATAGTGACGTTATAGCTGCAAGAGGTACTAAGTGTTAGCCAAAGAAACAAGTATACAAAATCATACTGTGATTAATATTACTCAGAAAAAGCAAAACCATAAACATCCCATGAACTGAAGTAATTCCTAACATCATGCTAGCATTTTATCTGCTTGTCTGGAAGTGCTGTGGTGGGCTGGCACCCTGTCCGGGGTTTGTTTCCTGCTTTGTGCCCTATGTTGGCTGGGATTGGCTCCAGCAGACCCCCGTGACACTGTAGTTAGGATATAGCGGGTTAGATAATGGATGGATGGATGGATGGATGTCTGGAAGTGGTATGGACTTTCCTATATTATTTGGGGTGTTAGAGGTGTTGTGCTCTCGTCATCTTTTTATTACAAAGGTTCTTCCATGTTGATTCCTATTTGGTGGTTTCCCAATTAGGTGTTAGCAGTTTGACATGGAAGGTGTAGCTAAGAAAATAAAATAACATTTGATATCGAGAGATTCAGCTTCCCCCCATAAACTTTATTACCTATTACAGTTGAAATGTAAATAGCAAGTACCCAGCACATTAAATGTAGAAATCTACAAAGGTTAACAAATGAACATGCCCAAAAAGTGTCCACAGTATAGCATACAGATATTCAAGTAGTGTGCTGCTAGTGTGCTGTAGAACGATTGGCAGGCCACAAGAGAGGATTAATAATGACAGGGAGATGAAAACATGACCAGGAATGTGACCAGATAAAAACTGAAAGAAAAATAGAATCATGTACTAAAACCCAATCAACAAACCAAACCTATAGCCAGAAAAACTTGCAATACATTAAAGTCAGAAAGCAAAAACTAGCATGTGCTGAGATTTGTTTTGTATCCACAACTTGGGACACCAACTGTAATGTGTTGTCCTGATCATGCCATTAGTTACATCACACACCAAAAGATCAGGCAACTGCAAGATAGCAACAATAGATGCTGATGAACCGCAAGGAGCTGTGGGATGCCTTTATAGGGCTGAGGGCAGTTCCCTGTAATGATGCAAAGGTGGTCATGTCTCTTCGGGAAACACCCACAAAACAAACAAAAGACTACAAAGCATACATGCAAATAAATAAATTATATAATCGGTATCACTTTGTTTCAGTTTCTGCAAAAATGCATCTATTACTCATTTACTCTTATATAACAAGACTTTAACAAAGGCTTCTTTTGGTCTTTACATTTATAAAACATCCGTAGATAGGTTATTCATCTCTGTGCAGTGTGGCATATTGACATGATGGTAATATGTCTTGTTAATATAAAGGATTCACAATTCTTATAGTAAATATGTGATATCATACGAAATGTGTCACAGATAAGCCACCTCAGTCCACTCCAGAGTGAAGATTTGTTAATAGGAAGTCTAAGTCAGAAAGCAAAAATGAGCATGTACTGGGAATTGTTTTCTATTCACATTTTGGGTGGGTCTTAAATACTGGCATTTTCAGGACATCACACACCACAAGTTCAGGAAGCTGCCAGATAGCAACAAGAAATGCTTTTAACAACAGAGGTAGATGCAATGGTGGCATCCGTAAATAAAATCAGAAACCAAAATTTCAGCACAATGATATAAATAAATGACAATAAAAATTAATCAAATGCTGAAAACCAAAATGAAAGTAAAAACAGTCCCTAACACAAAGCAGAGTAGTAAATGCATAGATCCCGTCTTCTTAAGTGTGAATCAATCTTAAAAATATTGTAATAAACTAAGCGTTTAGATTTTACTATAAAGAAGTTTAATTCTCATCTAATTTGAGGTTGATCTACCTTTAAACTGCTCAAAAATATGGTGACGCTGAGTTTTTCTTTTGTCAAAAATCTCTGCAATCAATATGTCAAATTGCTGAGTCCAGACACGCTAGAAATAAGAGCTGTGGATGACCGTAAATCCTGCAGAAGTACACTTTTATGTGCTTCAAAGACACTAAGTAAACTGCTCTCACTTTGTGAGCAGATATCAAAGAAGTTATTCAGGTAAGTAAAACTGTAGAAGGAGAAGCTGCATACAAATCATGTTGTAACTTAGAATTACATACTACCTGAATCAGAAAAGGAAACAAATATTTATTTGCTTCAATGCATGTATAGCACAGATCACTTAATTTTAAAATGTTCTGAACAAACTGATCAGACGAGAAGAGCATGAGGATGAAAAAGGGAAACAACCCAATTCTGAAAAACAGGGTGTGAGAGAGCGGAAAAGAGTGCTTTGTAGTATTTGTAAAGTGGGCAAATCATTCCACCTTGTAGACAGGGATCAACACTTACAAAAACACCATTGCTATAAGGTTTTAAAGTTATCAAACTTTTTTTTGTTAATTTTTCTTATTGTAAGTACCTTTTCTTTTTACCTGGTGATTACTTTTTTATGTTGTTCTTGAAGCAATCCTCACTTTCTCAGTGCTTGTGGCAACACACTCCATAACACTGTGTTACAAAACTCATTTTCAAAAACGAGCCTTATGAAGATGTGAAAAACTTCTTCAGAAGTATTAAATGACCATGGAACGCCAGAAGAAAAGTTCAAAAGACAAGTGAGAGTCAGAGCAAGTGTAAACTGGAATACCAAGGGACAAAAACAAAACAAAAAAATCCACATATCAAAGTCAGGAAAAAAGAAGAATTCTTTTTGCCAGATCTATAAGAATTCACAGAACAAAATTCACTAAAGAACAGCACCCAACAAGGTTAATGGATATTTAGTCGTTTTGGAGACTAAATACATATGATTTTTATAGTCAGGTAAATGATGAATGGGAGGTGCCTTCTAGCCAATATCTCCATTCTTCTAGAGCTAATTTTATTGTTAAAAGCTCCTGATTACCTAGTTCATAATCCCACTGAGCAAAAGATTGTTTTTCAGAGAAGAAAGCACATGGGTGAACAAGGTCTTAATCAGAGTATTTCTGCAACAATACTGCCCCCACAATGATATTGGATGTGTCAACTTCAGTCGTGTATTGCTGGAAAGAATTAACATGTCTTTAAATGGGAGTGTTAGTGAATGAAGATTTTAATTTGTCAAAAGCTTCCTGTGAATTAGAATGTCCATACAAACCTTTTTTTAGGGTTTTTTTGTTTAAGAGGTTATGAGAGAAATGACTTTGCTGAAATTCTTTATGGACCATCAGTAATATATCACAAACATTACAAAATATTGGACTTGTTTTAATACTCTCCAGTGTTTTCCAAATTAATGTCGCCAAGATCTTAGATCCACAGCTAAACTCTTTTGTGTAATTTCGTTTCCCAAAAATAACACCAAACTGTTGTGAAAAGTGCTCTAAGGCATTTAAATATTTCTCATATATATAGATTGTATGAGTTTCTATATTTGTGGAAAAAATCAGAATACCACCTATTAGACTAGCACAAAGATACCAGAAACATCTCTAAACATTGTATACGAATTATTAGAAACTGCCAGTGTGCTGGCAAGTGTATTCATAATGTCCTGTGGTGTTTTTTGTCATGAATTGGAACTGAATTGGAATTGGATCAGAAAAGGTGTGATGCCCCAATAATGTCCCAGAAAGGCTTCAGTGGCAAGACCAGGCTTACACTTCCTGCCTGGAGTAAACCACGCCCTGATGACCAAATACTTCCTCAGGTGGCCTCTGTTTGGCTTTGCAGACCAAAAAGGGATATTAGTCTAAACTAACATCAAATGTTTTTAAATATCTGAAAACCCCCACCAGAGCAGGGTAACCATAAACCTCAGCTTTTGCATAGATGGGCAAACACAAGAATCTTAAAAAAGACAATTTATTTGTACAACAACAAAAAGCATAACAAAAGCTCTACAAAGTAAAAAGGCATTAAAGGAGTTGCCTAACAGGCAAGCAAGTCCCAAAAACGGTAATCAGAATCCAGCCTTAAACAATAACACTCACAACTCCAATATACTTTACAATGATTCCCATTGAATTGCTAGACTCCACAGCATTTATAAGGGGGCAGTTCCTGAATGGAAATTGACAAGTGGTCCTGACTCTTTGGGAACATAATCACATTGGAAAAGACACAATAAAAAATAAAAACAAAAATAAAGTATTAGATAATAAATTTTAATCTCAATGCATAATAGTGTAGTTTTCTACTTGTCCCTCTCTTTTATTCTGATTAAAATATTGGCATTCCTGGGATATTTACATGGGCACATAGGACTGAGGTCTGAACATAGATATCTTGATAAAATGTAGGAATCCATTATTTAATATCCTTATTTCTCCAATCTATGCTGGAATTGTGCTTTTGTAAAGCTCCTACTTTTCACTGTACTGATGGCACAACTAGTTCTAATTATCAATTAAATATTGGTATTTTTAAAGAGGATATATACTATATATATATATAATGTGAAGAAGAATAACAAACACAGCATGAAGTTTTGGGGTTTTTAGCCCCGTATACTGTAACTGAAATCTTTTTTCTTTTCCAATGTATCCATGTTCTTTTTACAAAAATCAAACAAAGACATAGAATGATGGGAGGACGGACAATTTATACAGAAGGACCGGAAATTAAAAGGTGGAATGCTGGGAAAATCGTGGTGAATGATGGGAGGTTGATGTCATCACAAGGGGACTGGAGGAAAGAAAGGAAACCGGAAGTGTTGTGGCTTTTTGGTTTGTTCAGGCGGCACTACGGCGGCAGCTCCTCGTTCTGGCTGAGAAAACAAGAAGGGAAAGGTTAGTGCGTCGTCGTTGTCCCCTCGCACGAGGTGTCAAGGTGCGGCTCGGGTCCTTAAACTGCTCCCCAAGCACTCGTTTCCTGACTATATACAGTATATATACTCAGCAAAAAAAGAAACGTCCCCTGACTTTCAACTGTTTTTACTTTCAGTAGACTTAATGTGTAAATATTTGTATGAACACTAAAAGAGTCAACACCATAAGACATAAACTAAAAATGTTTCACAATGTGTCCCTGAATGAAGGGAGGCTCAAAATCAAAAGTACCAGTCAGTATCTGGTGTGGCCACCAGCTGCTTGAAGTACTGCAGTGCATCTCCTCCTCATGGACTGGACCAGATTTGTCATTTCTTGCTGTGAGATGTTACCCCACTCTTCCACCAAGGCACCTGCAAGTTCCTGGACATTTCTGGGGGGAATGGCCCTAGCCCTCACCCTGCGATCCAACAGGTCCCAGACGTGCTCAATGGGACTGAGATCTGGGCTCTTCGCTGGCCATGGCAGAACACTGACATTGCTGTCATGCAGAAACTCACGCACTTTTTCCCACTCCTGTCTGGTCCAGCGAAGGTGGGTTTGTGCCCATAGGCGGCGTTGTTGCTGGTGATGTCTGGTAAGGACCTGCCTTACAACAGGCCTGCAAGCCCTCAGTCCAGCCTCTCTCAGCCTATTGCGGACAGTCTGAGCACTGATGGAGGGATTGTGTGTTCCTGGTGTGACTCGGGCAGTTGTTGTAGCCATCCTGTACCTGTCACGCAGGTGTGATATTCGGATGTACCGATCCTGTGCAGGTGTTGTTACACGTGGTCTTCCACTGCGAGGATGATCAGCTGTCCTTCCTGTCTCCCTGTAGCGCTGTCTTAGGCGTCTCACAGTGTGGACATGGCAATTTATTGCCCTAGCCACATCAGCAGTCCTCATGCCTCCCTGCAGCATGCCTAATGCACGTTCACGCAGATGAGCAGGGACCCTGGGCATCTTTCTTTGTGTGTTTTTCACAGTCGGTAGACAAGTCTCTTTAGTGTCCTGCGTTTTTAGAACTGTGACCTTAAATGCCTACTTTCTGTAAGCTGTTAAGGTCTTAACGACCATTCCACAGGTGCATGTTAATTAATTGATTATGGTTAATTGAACATGCATGGAAAACATTGTTTAAACAATTTACAATGAAGATCTGTAAAGTTATTTGGATTTTAAAAACATTATTGTTGAAATACACAGTCCTGAAAAAGGGGCGTTTCTTTTTTTGCTGAGTATATATATACTGTATAGGTATTTTAAACAGGATATATACTAAACATTTCTGCTACTTTTATACTAATAACATTTTCTGCTGTACAACAATCAGTAAGTGCAGAAACTTTGGTGTTATTTACTTCTGATGAAATCTGTAATAAGTCTTCAAGGAGGATTTTTCCAACAAAAAACCCACCCCATTTCACCTTCTCATGCACAATTCTCAATTTTTTGAGAGTAATTTGACACAAAATGCCCCATCTTCCCACAAAAGTTCTAAGTTATTTTTCTTTATTATTATTATTATTATTATTATTATTATTATTATTATTATTATTATTATTATTAAGAGGCTTTTTCTTTATTATATTCCCCCCATTTCAACTTAACTCTTCCTATACACATCAGACAATAAATCATTCACTTCTTCATGGAGAATTTGTACATGTCATATCTCAGGGGCACTTATATTTGATTTGAGATGTTGTACTAACTGCAGAAGAGAAGTTAGGATAGATTTTATGAGAATGACTAGAAGAAAATATATGGCCAAAAAAACAAAACTAGGGTCAAAACTTCAGGCAATTTGATTGCCAAAGCCACAAATGCTAACCAAAAATCATGTTCTTATTTTCAAGGAAATATCTAATTATGTAGTCATACAGTAATACACACAATCTCTTTTAGTTTATCCAGTCTCAAATGAGTCAGGGCTGTGTGAGGTGATTTCTGATGGTCATTTAATGACATCACCATTGTAAAATCTGGGGGCATCAAGGGAGGCATTGCTATGGTAATGGACAATGCAAAGCCCTCAAAATGGGCATTATAAGAATAAAAAAAATTGAAAAATAAACAATCTTTATGCAAAAACCTCTATATAAAAATGACTATCAAAAAGATAACCCCAGAAAAGATGGACAAATGATTTTGGGCCAAAGAAATGCTCATGAAAAATTTAATAAAAATGTCATTCATAACAGCAGAAGCTATTATCATAAGCAGGCACCTACTTTCAGCTTGCTTAAAGCTGGTTAGGTGAAGCAAGTTTTTTTTTTATTGACTGTGGACTTGATTCCCAAGTGTTTGGTAGTAAAATATAGATATAATTTCTAGGGTTTGACATAACTTTTTACTTCACTTTACATTTTAGAGGAATATCAATTTGAGATTGCAGCCATTGAAGTGGACTGTACAGCAGCCCAATACATCACCATTGTGCCCACAGTCATTCAAAATGTAACATTTATTTGTAACGAGAAAGGCAACCTGAATCTCTGAAGGAAACTCACATTAACATGGAGAAACTGTGCAAAGATCACAAAGAGGAAACACCTGCAGAAACCTGAACATGATGTGTTTTTTTGGTATTAACTGGGGGAAGGATTATTTCTTACAAACTAAGAGTAATTTAAAAAAGGATAATTAATAATTGTTATTCATTGATAGGTACAAAGCCAAGCCCTTTGAAGAACACAATTTAGAGAAATCTATACTAATAAAAGGCAAAGCCCTCACTGACTCACTGACTGACTGACTGACTGACTGACTGACTCATCACTAATTCTCCAACTTCCCGTGTAGGTAGAAGGCTGAAATTTGGCAGTCTCATTCCTAACAGCTTCCTTACAAAAGTTGGGCAGGTTTCATTTCGAAATTCTACGCGTAATGGTCATAACTGGAAGGTATTTTTCTCCATTTACTGTAATGGAGTTGAGCTTGACCGCCGTGGGGGCGGAGTTTCGTGTGACATCATCACGCCGCCCACGTAATCACGTGAACTGACTGTCAACGCACTATGTAGAAAACCAGGAAGAGCTCCAAAATACGCTGAACAAAACATGCATTATATAATTGAGAAGGCAGCGAAACAATAAGAAGCGAGCGAGTGGCATATACTACCATATTCATCATTGCAGCTACTTCGGAAACAAAGCAAGGTATAAACCTAAACTTTAAATTAAGTTAATAGACAGGCTGCCGCTGGCGTTTTTAATGCCCACGGGTAATGCGGGATACAAGTTTAATGAGAGAACGCAGGATATAAACGAGAGTTTTGATCACTTTGTAACTAAGTTAAAATTGCAGGTGAAGGGGTGTACTTATGCAAATTCCGAGAGACTGTGTTTGTGGGGGATTGACAGTTAAGGCGGGTGGAGGAGTCACGTCATCATATCCCCTCCCATTTACCTCATTTCGCTCTGAGCTGAGCTCCACAGCTAACGCCATCTTCCGAAGCAACTTCGTCACACTGCCACCTAAAGTCAAAACTTAAATATATAAAGTCAGCGTCGGAATATATAAACTCAGCACTGGAATATATAAAGTCAGCGTCGGAATATATTGTCACGCTTGGGTCACAGATTTGCACAGAGACACAGGAGGTCGTAGAAACAAGAAGGATTTTTATTCAAACACTGCAAACACATGAGCTTAAACGTGCTCCATGACAAGTCAGAGATGACAGTTCCGCTAGGAGCAGTGAGAGAGAGCGATAAAAGCAAGCAAACAATCAATTTGCAACTGACAGGCGCTGCACAAGGCTTTTAAGTTAGCGGGGCAGCGAAACAATAAGAAGCAAGCGAGTGACATACTACCATATTCATCAGTACAGCTACTTCAGAAACAAAGCAAGGTATAAACCTAAACTTTAAATGAACTTAATAGACAGGCTGCCGCTGGTGCTTTTCATGCCCACGGGTAATGCGGGATACAAGTTTAATGAGAGGACGCAGGAT
>JANRMT010062832.1:5694914-5718325 GCA_026402145.1 Polypterus bichir lapradei | reverse complement strand
ACAACAATTACATTAACAATCATGTTACGTTATTTTTTAAAATTTTCCTTTTCTTTTTCATACCTTCTTTAACACACTACTTCTCCATTGCGAAGCGCGGGTATTCTGCTATATATATATATAGATAGATAAGACAACAACACTCATATCAATGACAAAACAATTACTGTACATTAACAATCAAGTTACGTTATTTTTAAAATTTTTCCTTTTCTTTTTCATAACTTCTTTAACACAGTACTTCTCCGCTGCGAAGCGCGGGTATTCTGCTAGTACTAGATAAAACTAAAATACAAAAGTTAAAGCAAAATCAAAAAACACCAAAGGAACAAAATAGTATTGTTAGGTGAAATTTGCCAAAGTGTATTTTGTAGCAAATTTTCTAGGTTTGTCAAATGTTTCCCTGAAAATTCACTGTGCATCTTGCTTACAGAAATTTTTTTCCAAGTGCCCCATGATGCTTTGCAAGGTCAGTGTGACATCACAGAGCTGCAGCAGCCATGATGGATGGAGATATCACTACCCAATCTGCCCAAATTGAATGATTTGCATAAAATACAGTATGTACAGAGCTTTCATGCATGTGTACTGTAGGCCCACTTGACCTCACACTTTACGGCACTGCCCAATCTCTTTGCACATGTATTAATTTACAGCATATATACACATGTGTGAGGTCACTCCCAGAGCAGTGCTACAGCTAGATTGGCACCTTGCATGCTTCTTGTTATGCAGTGCAGATTGGGTAGTGACAGAGACCCAAAAATTCCCAGAATCAGACAATAGCACAGGAGTAGGGTGTAGTTATCAACTATGCTACTAGGCATCATCTGCCTAATGTCTTGTTAACCAGTTGATTAACAACATTTACAGCTTATTATTTGGCTGATGCCTTTATCCAAGGCTACTTAAAACATGTATGGTCCAATTGGTTACATTTATTTTGGTTTTCCAGTTGGAGCACAGGCAGGTCAAGTGACTTGCTCAAGGTCACACACTGTCAGTAGCAGGATTTGAACCCATAACCTTAGGGTTTGAAGTCAAAAGCCTTAACCACTACTCTGTACTGCGCTGAGTTGATCAAATGCATTGTTTCTGACATTTCTTCTACAATTGTGTGAGTGACTTCAGCTATTTTTTTTTTCTCCTACACGCCATAAAAAGCATGTCAGGTCATATCAATCATCAAAAAAATGATAATTATGTTTTTGCAAATTGATGGACATATTAGCAAAGACATTACTTGAGAACAGACTGTTGATCAGTTGCATTACACTAAACTATAGAGTCGTCCGCGGGAAAGTATCAGGAAAAAAAACCCGGAGCAGTAACGCATGCAAAACTGCATGTTGCACTGTGACATTGTACCCACATACACCTCTGCACCATGACAGCCCACCTGCACACACTGTGTTATCAGTCAAATACTTTTTGACTAAAAACAATGTAGTTGCAACCCCAGTGTTTGCCATATCTCTTTTTTAAATTGAGATTGAAGGCAAGACAATTTGCTACCTTGGAAAAAATGCAGAAAAAAAGGTTCTACGTACAATAACAAAAGATTAGTACAGAAAATGTTTCCAGGAGTGAAAGAAGTACTGGGATACATATTTTGAAGGTGACTAAAATGGAACTGCTGTAAGTTGTATAATAAAGTTTTTTTTTTTTTATATAATTCTGGAAATGTTTGGGTCCCCCTCATATAACACTTGTGAGAGGTTCAGCCCGGACACAACCAAACGGACACCGACAGTTCATAAAACACACACATTTATTCTTACATGTGTCCCCAAACACAAGTCCCACACACTCACAGTGCTTCCCGCACCAAACACCCTTACTCGGGACTTCAACTGTCCGTAGGCTGCCTTTCTTCCTCCTGTCCCTGGAGCTTCATCCACCTCCAGCTCCCGACTCTAGCTCTTTGACTGTAGGAAGGCGGCCCCTTTTATAATCACCCGGATGTGCTCCAGGTGCTTGCTGATGACGTTCCGGCGGCACTTCCTGGTGTGGTGGAAGTGCCGCACTAGCACCCGGAAGCACTCCGGGCGTCCCTGGAAGGTTCTTGCTCTATGACGCTTAGGGTGCTCCCTGGAGGTGGCCACGGGCCCCTATAGGTTTGAGCCTCCTGGCTCTGTCCCTGTGGTCCCCTCCTTATCTAGGGTGGTTGCTCCCTCGTGGCCCGGGGGACGTATAAGCTGCCTCCTGGTCCTTCCAGGCATCTCGGCTGGGTCTTGTCCCCAGCCTGCTGCCACACACTCATCAGCTTGGCAAACGCAGAGAGAGCAAGGATTTGGGTTGTTGTGGCACAGTAGTTAGCACCACTACCTCACAATAATCGGTCTGTAGGCAGACACTTCCGTAGCACTCAGAAACATCTAAAACACCATTGCAGCTTTATAATCCACTCAAAACTAGTGCAGTTTCTCCTTCCACATTGACTTCATTGCATTTTACAGAGTTTGTCGAAATTCCCATACATTTCCATATTTTTGCAGGATTCGAGGCAAACAAAATTCAGTGGGGTTAGATCATCCTCAAATTAAGTAAGACAAGTGATCCTCAGAGAATGGCTGTCAGCAATATGCAATGCTCAAGTTAAGGCCTCCTCTGATCTTCTTTGCTTTATTATCTTGTCTTACCCACAACCACAGATACACTGAGTATGAACCAAACCTTGAGACGTGCAACATTCAGATCACACTTTTTGTCTTTGTCCCCTGCTCAGACCTCATTGGACAGAAACTCTTGGTTCTGACGCTTTTTTTTTGGTCATTGTCAGTTTTTGCTTGTCTGGAATAATCCTTTGTTGCCCTCTATTTCAAACTTGCTTAGGGAAATATTTTATTAAAAGTAATGTTAAAAAATACAGGCAAGTGGTCTACACATGTTAAATTAAAAAAATGTCACTCTGTCTTCTTTTATTTTCTGAAATGTTTTTAGACTCGGCTTTTATAAATTCACTTTTTTACCTGTTTAGTTTTTGGGGTTTGGGTGAATGATTACTTCGTAGGAAAATTAATAATGCTTAATTGATACCAGTGTATAACACAGCATTGTTTGTAAAACATATTAGGTGTTATTTTAAAAATTCATTGCATTCCTAGTGTTTAGTAACCAAATGTATATTTTCTTGTGGAGTTAAAAAGCATAATATACAGTCGATACCTTATATTTGCCAATTTAACTTTCACGACTTCAAGCATTTGCCCAATTTTTTTACTTTCTCGTTGGCAATCACACGCATTTGTGGGCTACATCATTATGAACAGTAGAGAAAAAAAAGAGAGGCGTTATGTGTACGAGTTTGGGGAGCGACTGGTATCCTACAAGATGCTTCACTGGTCTTGTTCATCCTACTGTTGTAGAGTAAAGAGCTTCCCATGCATTTGTTGTATACCTTAATTATTATGATTAAAAAATTCAAGTTTTTGTGTTGCAACTATGTCCTCAAAGCGTAATACAAGTCCTTGAAGCGCTAAGCTTAAGCATCCAAACTCAGTGATGCGGCTCCAGGTGAAGTAAAGGTGTTAGATAAAGTTTGCGCTAGAACATCGCCAGCTACTGTCGGCCGGAAGTTTGGTGTTAACTAGTCGACCAGCTGGCTAGAGTCATCAAGGCTGCTGATTCATCATCAATCGTAGCCTCAAAGTTAAACGTCAGCTTGCCTCTGCTGTGCTTCTCTACTCCAAGAACATAAAGCAGACATCGCTGATAGATTATTTCAAGCTGGTTCATCCTTCACAATCTCTAACGATATCCACCAGTCGTGAAGGACAGAAGTGATGACTGAAGTGATGTCAACATGCCAGGCTTCCAAAGGTTTTCTTATTAAGATGTTAGCATAAAATGTCACAAAATTCTAGGGAATGACTAGCCAGAAAAACATGTTTTGATTGTGACCAATTTTATATTATGCACTGCACTTTAGGAGATATTTCATGGTTGCTGTTCTATGAAAAATGCATATTATCACAAATAATGTTTTGTTATTAACATTATTCTAGGCAGAAAAGTATATTTTGAGCAATTCCTAGTGAAAGACTGCATTGTTTGGTGGTCACGGGAATCTAACTCCCTATTTCCCATAAATTCAATGTATTAACATTCAATCTTTGATTTTCATGCTGTTTTCTACCAAAGTTACCCTCGCGAAACTTGAAGATTGATTGTATTAATTAACTAACAAATATCAATCATCTTTGTTCTTTGTTGGCTGACTGTCATTTTGTATTGTGATGAATCCACTTTTTGACTTTGGTGTACTTTTTTTTGTGTACTTTTGGGGTTGACTTTTCATATTGTGTTTTACTATTATCATTCTGAAGATAATATCACCATGATTCAATCATAAATGTTTTTCACTGTGCCCACCATCGTTTTATGGTGTTTTTTGATGGCCACAGTGTAAGGACATTTATGCAATGCTTTAAACTACACAATTTTTGTTTACCTTATTGGCTTTGATGATCTCTTGGTTTTCTCACTCTTAATTATGCCTAGACTAGGGATGGGCAAAGTCGTTCCTGGAGGGCTGCAGGCTTTTGTTCCAACCAAATTGCTTAATAAGAAGCATTTATTACTCAAGTAATACTTCTGCTTCATTTTAGTTGTCCTGCTCATTAAGTTTTGGACCCTTATTGCTTATTTTAGTCTTAAACAGCTGTATTCTTGGTTTTTAATTGTTCCTTATTAGCAATAAGATGCAAATGACAAAAGAAACCAGCATTTATCCATTTAGCTTGTTTCCATTTACACCTGTGTGTCTTTATCTTCCATTAATTGGTTTAACTAAATACTTGGAAGGAAAGTGAAGAGAAAAAGTGAAGGACTGAGAATTACTTATCTGTTTTAGACTTCAAATCATTTGGATGATATCTTTAGAAAGGAAAAAAAAATCTTGGCAGAGTTAAAGCACTAACAAGCCATGAAATGAAATTGTTGACAAGGATTGTTAAATTAAGTAACTGGGTTGGAACAAAAACCTGCAGCCACTTTGGCCCTCCAGGACTGACTTTGCCCACCCTGACCTGGATAATGATTCTTCCAGCTTCTTTTTGTTCCTTCCATCTCCTGTTTATTTCTTCAGTCAATTCTATTATTCCCAGTACATCAGTTCTTTTCCAGGGAATCACAATATTAATAATTATCTATTAGTTCATCCGCATTATTTACTCAACCCCTGAACTTAAATGTATATATTGTAGCCAAGGTTAGGTTTCCCCAACAGCAATAACAGCTTAGAACCCAGTTAACTGAACCCCAGCCTTTGTGCTTTTAGTCTTGCCTTTGACTGGACATTCAGTCTTCTATTAACATCACTATTATCTATGGGGACAGTAGTGTAGTGTAGTGTCATCACACCATAATACACTAGAACAGGGTTTCTTAAACATTTTTTTCTACACAGTCAGTCAGTCTCTTGGAAAATCTCCACAGACAGTCAATTGCTTAAACTGCCCAAGGCAACCCGTTGTGAGACACTTCACAAACCATAAACAGACCTTCCCAGTTGAATACACCAGTGAGACATGACCATTTTCGATACAAAGGGTAGCACCCCGTGACCCATATTAATGTGAAACCCATAGTTTAAGAGACTATGAGCTAGACCAGTGGTCCCCAAACTCCATCCTGGGGACCCACTGTGGCTGCAGGTTTTAGTTCCAACCAGATTCACAATCGGTAATAATAATAGAAAACTACAAATCTTATTTAATTATCTGGTCTTTTTCACTCTTCTCTTATTCTGCATTCAGAAAATCAAAACAGTATGGTTTTTACATTTATAAGACATTTAGAAATATTTCTATTTTTTTCTAAAGCTATAAATGCTTGACTCTCTTTTGTTGTTTTCCTAGTATTTTCCCTTTTTCCTGTGTAGTTTGCTCCCTTCATTTAACCCTAATAGTGACAATTAAAAACATGTATAGCAGACACCCGGGATGATGAAAGCAGCAACGACTTCCGTGTCAGACCCACTAATTAGTAAATAATCAAGTAAATAACCAGAACACCTGGAAAAGGAGAATTGAAATTAGGTTGAAAATACTGGTAACGACTAAAAAAGCAACAAATCCCCCATATATATCTGTTTATTACATTTTAATAAAAATCTTCTAAACTTAGTTTGTAAATTTTACATTTACTCCAAAACACGGTAACTGGGAAATAATGGCTCACTTAATTAGTCTAGGAGTCCAATGAAAAACAGAAGTTGGTTGGAACAAAAACCTGCAGCCACAGGGGTTGCCCAGGACTGAGTTTGGGAAGCACTGATCTAGACTGTTAATGGTAAATATTGTTTATCAAATGAGTCAGTACATCTTTTCAGTTATATGGTGGTATATATCAGGACACATCTAATAATTATTTAGTCCTCACAAAGTGCTAAATTTAGATTCCCTTGTGACAAATCCATAACAGATTTTACTTTGTCATTTTCTGTTCAACAAAACTAATTATAACACATGATACAGTAGCCTGTAGGATCACCTTTAGCAGTGTTTATCTGAAATAATGGTTTGCCGTAAGAGTTCATCAGTTTTGTATATTACACTGGATCAGTGGTCCTCAACCTGTGGGGCAGGCCCCCCTAGGGGGGTGCGAAGTAACAAAAAGGGGGGCATGAAGATGTGAAAAAAAGAAAACAAGAATCAAAAATATGAAAAAAGCATCTGTTGAAACCAAAACAAATTAACTTAAACTACATTCTGATACTAGAACAATAAATATAGAGTTAGATAAATGTCGATAAAAGTCAAGTAGGTATAATAAAATATGCATCTACATTATAAAAAAATGTTAGGGGGGCGCGATTAAAACTGTTATGAAAACTTGGGTCGCAAATACTTAAAGGTTGAGAAACGCTACACTAGATTCATGGGCGGCACGGTGGCACAATGGTTGCGCTGCTGCCTCACAGTAAGGAGACCTGGGTTTGCTTCCCTGGTCGTTCCTGCGTGGAGTTTGCATGTCCTCCCCGTGTTTGCATGGATTTCCTCCCACAGTCCAAAGACATGTAGGTTAGGTTCATTGGTGATCCTAAATTGTCCCTAGTGTGTGCTTGGTGTGTGTGTGCCTGTGCCCTGCAGTGGGATGGCGCCCTGCCATGGATTTATTCCTGCCTTGCAGCCTGTGTTGGCTAAGATTGGCTCCAGCAGACCCCCGTGACCCTGTTTTAGGATATAGCGGGTCGGATAATGACTGACTGACTAGATTCATTGTCTTAGGGTACTTATTTTATTTACAGCTCTTTTAAATGTCTACTAGAATCTCAAAGGTCTACACTTTCTAAATCCTTGATCCTTTCCTTTTTTGGCAATTCAGCTGTAGATTTTGTGGTGTTCTTTGTATTATTCTTGGCTAAGTTTCAGCCAAGTTTGTGGGTGGAACAAGCTGGATTGGGGGACGGGATAGCAGACTACCTGCTGCCAGTGCCGATTGACATAGTTGCAAGACAAAGACGCTGATGAGAAAGTGCGAAGGAATTTAAGGTGGCCCAGCATTACAACTTTTTTTGTAGGCTTCAGGGATTCTACTGTTAAAACAGTTAATAAGTGTAAGAGGCAATTACTACTTCATAATTCAATTCAGTTTATTGTTGTATGGTGCTTTTGAATGCCGGTTTAAAGTGCTGTGGCAAGTTAAAAGGAAGAAACAAATACAAACTTTCTAAATGACTAATTACTGTACATAATGAGCATACACAAGTATATAGATTTATTTAAACAGACAGGAAGCAAAGTAGTTCAAAACTGATTTATATTAATGCAGCCCAGCAATATCTGTCTATTAATTAATTCCAGTTGATGTATAACTCTGTTCATGCATAATATCATAATATTCTTGGTTTAAAGCTTGAAAACATTCAGTGTCTACACACACATACATACACATATATATATATATGTATAGTATATACAGTTAGGCCCATAAATATTTGGACAGAGACAACTTTTTTCTAATTTTGGTTCTGTACATTACCACAATGAATTTTAAATAACTCAGATGCAGTTGAAGTGCAGACTTTCAGCTTTAATTTAGTGGGGTGAAAAAAACGATTGCATAAAAATGTGAGGCAACTAAAGCATTTTTTTAACACAATCCCTTCATTTCAGGGGCTCAAAAGTAATTGGACAATTGACTCATAGGCTATTTCATGGGCAGGTGTGGGCAAGTCCGTCATTATGTCATTATCAATTAAGCAGATAAAAGGCCTGGAGTTGATTTGAGGTGTGGTGCTTCCATGTGGAAGATTTTGCTGTGAGCAGACAACATGCGGTCAAAGGAGCTCTCCATGCAGGTGAAAGAAGCCATCCTTAAGCTGCGAAAACAGAAAAAACCCATCCGAGAAATTGCTACAGTATTACGAGTGGCAAAATCTACAGTTTGGTACATCCTGAGAAAGAAAGCAAGCACTGGTGAACTCAGCAACGCAAAAAGACCTGGACGTCCACGGAAGACAACAGTGGTGGATGATCGCAGAATCATTTCCATGGTGAAGAGAAACTCCTTCACAACAGCCAACCAAGTGAACAACACTCTCCAGGGGGTAGGCGTATCGATATCCAAGTCTACCATAAGGAGAAGACTGCATGAAAGTAAATACAGAGGGTGCACTTCAAGGTGCAACCCACTCATAAGCCTCAAGAATAGAAAGGCTAGATTGGACTTTGCTAAAGAGCATCTAAAAAAGCCAGCACAGTTCTGGAAAAACATTCTTTGGACAGATGAAACCAAGATCAACCTCTACCAGAATGAAGGCAAGAAAAAAGTATGGAGAAGGCGTGGAACAGCTCATTATCCAAAGCATACCACATCATCTGTAAAACACGGTGGAGGCAGTGTGATGGCTTGGGCGTGCATGGCTGCCAGTGGCACTGGGACACTAGTGTTTATTGATGATGTGACACAGGACAGAAGCAGCCGAATGAATTCTGAGGTGTTTAGAGACATACTGTCTGCTCAAATCCAGCTAAATGCAGTCAAATTGACTGGGCGGCGTTTCATGATACAGTTGGACAATGACCCAAAACATACAGCCAAAGCAACCCAGGAGTTTATTAAAGCAAAGAAGTGGAAAATTCTTGAATGGCCAAGTCAGTCACCTGATGTTAACCCAATTGAGCATGCATTTCACTTGTTGAAGACTAAACTTCGGACAGAAAGGCCCACAAACAAACAGCAAATGAAAGCCACTGCAGTAAAGGCCTAGCAGAGCATTAAAAAGGAGGAAACCCAGCATCTGGTGATGTGCATGAGTTCAAGACTTCAGGCTGTCATTGCCAGCAAAGGGTTTTCAACCAAGTATTAGAAATGAACATTTTATTTCCAGCTATTTAATTTGTCCAATTACTTTTGAGCCCCTGAAATGAAGGGATTATGTTAAAAAAATACTTTAGTTGCCTCACATTTTTATGCAATCGTTTTGTTCACCCCACTGAATTAAAGCTGAATATCTGCACTTCAACTGCATCTGAGTTGTTTCATTTAAAATTCATTGTGGTAATGTACAGAACCAAAATTAGAAAAAAGTTGTCTCTGTCCAAATATTTATTGACCTAACTGTACTTTCTGGCTGGTTGGAAGTGGCTTAGAAATGAATAAAAACATTAAGAAGATAATTAGTTAAATTCATTTATCCAACATACAATTATAAGAAAGGTAGAGTATGCACATTCTGTCAGAACAGACCGGTTTACTGTGGAGTCTTTAGAAGTCCTTACAAGACACCCACATGCACCTTCATGAAATCAGGTAAATTCTTTATGAAAGGGAGCACATCTAGAGACTGAAGAACTTCTCCAAAAATGTTTTGACTTTAAAAGATTATTTATGCAGAATGGTTGCACCAAAGTAAGATGTCTTGTTGAAGCTGAGAGAAGATAAAACCCTGGAAAATAATTTTATGAATAAAGAAATTTTAATAGGGGCACAAATCCAGTTTATTTTGAACAACAAATAAATCACATCAAGAAACATTTTGAAACAACATTTAAAAAATATTACATTGTTCTTAGCTCATATTTGTCAGTGCTCTGAGGCTTTTCCTTTTATTGTACAGTCTGACTGGCATCTGCAGAAGTGATCCATTTTTAAACTCTTAGTCACATACCAGAAAGAGAAAAATTGATGAAGTTTAAATTTTTTATTATTTTACTTATTTTTTGATAGAAAGCTACAAATTCTACCTTACACTTTGAGACCAAATTCAATGAAACTCAAAAATCTGAAAATAGGTACTATTCCAACGAATTAGAATAATAGATCTTTACAGGTTTTTAAAGGAAATGCCCTTTTATTAATGGTGTAAATCAAATTATAATCCTCTTCAATTAAAATATGAAGCTTCAGAATTTCAATACAGTACAGTATATTCAATTATACAAGTATTAACTTACCATCATTGGCAATAGAAAATTTTAAAATTCAAACTTGAATGATCACTCCAGAACAGTGTATTAGCAAATCATAGAGCCAGCACTGGATACTGATGTGTTCACGTTTAAAACGAGGTACCAATTCAAAAAACACAAACAAAAACAACAGACTCTCCTTTGTGACAATATATACCAGTGGCAAGTTTCAGCTGAGAAACAAGTTGATGAAAATTGTACAGAACTTTCAGAGCTATACACACATTTGTGTTTAAAACAACAAACACGATTTAGACTTTATAGCATCTTGTACAACATATATTTCTATTGCTAAATACGCCTTACAAATTCAAAACAGATCAAAACCAAAGTTATGATGAATGGGAATGTTTCATAAGGGCAGGTAAATAGCAGACACAAAACTGGTGTTGGTATTTGTTTCAAAAATATGAAAAATTAGAAATTTAATTTTAACTGTTTTATGTGTGTGTATGTATGTATATATATGCATACAATATATATATACACACACACACACACACATATATATATATATATATATAGTAGAACCCCGATTATCCACAACCTGATTAACCGAGGTTTTGCATTATCAGAGGCAACCTTGTAATAATTTACAGATACTGTATCGTGAATACTGTACCGAGCATGTGAATACTATACTTTTAAAATAAGTGTGAATGTCTATTTTTTTCTATGTTTTTATGAAACAATAAATTAACCAAGCTATAAAATGCTTAAAAGTCATACTGTACCATATGAATTGGCACAATCTTTCATAGTCATATAATATCTGTTATATAAGTGTTTTCAATTATCCGAGGTAGCACTGGTCCACATTACTTTAGGTAATCGGGGTTCTACTGTGTACACATCTGTACTTAGCATATTCCATAAATAAACTTACGCTGCATAATTTTAGTCTTTCAGATAATGTTGTTTTTTTCCATTTATTTTCCTTCTAAATTCTCCCAGCCGCATAAGTTTTTGTGTTTAACTGTGTAGCCAATAAAATTGACTCAATGTGCTTTTTCAGGCTTTTTCAGTCTGTAATCTTCCCTGATTAAATTCCAACTTGAAATGAACAGGGGACCATTTTCAGGTTTATTATTACTTAATGTATCTAATAAAAATATTAATTTAATTTACAGATAACCACACAAAACAGAAATTAAATAGGTTTACATTTGTGCATTTAAATGGGGGGGGGGGCCGGGGGAAGAAAAATTAAAGCTTTTTATTTCTGTTCAAATGAGTAGGAGGAAATACCATCTGAGAATTTCCCTGATGAAGCTTTTGCTGTCTTGTGATGCTATTGCATCTTATTAAATTGCTGAATTTCTTTCATGTATGCAGGTTTTGAAGTCTTTTTGTGCAAACTATACTTAATATGATAATTACAGCATTCAGGTAATTTGAAATTTCCCACACACCTTACTAGTACTGCATATAAAATAAAACTGTGCAATGATATTAACGTAATGGCTGACTTGTAATTATTTTTAACTTTTCTAATAGCATGTAACCATTTAATCTGGATTTAAGCATTGGATTCCTTTTGAAAATGCATGGTCTTTAAATATCATAGACCATCAATCACTAGTAAGGTGTCATTGGGATCCAGAAGGCAGCCTAAGTACATCTTGCCAAAGTTACTCTTGTATTTCTTTCCTCAGCTGGTAATTTGCTCCCATTAAAATGATAAACATGTACTGTTGGAGCCAAAGTTGTGAGCACATGCTCATGTAAATTCAGGCTTGGTACTGTAAGTTTATTTGTACCTTTGTCTATCATTGCTTGAAAATTGTTAACAAAAAATGAAGAGTCTGAAAGCAAACCTGCAAGCTGAAGCAATGTCATCCTAGAAAACTATTTCCTTATTTTGACAATATTCTGTTTCAATATAGAAAAATAAACTGTTATCAAATCTAACTTTTCCTCATATCTTTGAGCTAGGAAACACTATTTCAAAGTACAATATGGCAGGTTACCGATGAATTTTGTATGACTTGTAGAATGCAAGTTTCTCCAATGAAGCCCTGGTGCTATGCTCATATTGCTGTCATTGAAATCTCATGTTTTCTCATCTCTGCTAATACAAAATGCTGCAAATTTTGAAACAGATGCAAAATGTTACCTATGTTAAATATGTTAATATCTACACTACTGGGCTGTGACTATGTTGTTAAGGTTCTGGATTGAGTATTAGCACAATGGGGAGCAATGGCAGCTCATGGTATCTGACCCCCATTTAGTTTCCAGCTCAGTGTACTCTTTGATGGTCCGTCATGCTACCTTAATGTTTTTCAGCTTGTCTGAAGATGTTAGTGAAGTCAACTGGCAGCTGCAAAATGTGTGTGTGTGTGGGTGGGTTGTGATGAGATGGTGTCCCAACTGGGCCTCATTAATGGCTGGATTTTTCGAATGAGCAAAGTAATGATTAGGTTTTTTGGTTCCTTTCTTAAAACCTCTCTGTCTTGTTACCCTGATCATGATAGCCAATGTGATTTAAGGCTTGGGGTGCTTGTCAACATTCATCAGATATCCTTACTTAAAATTGTTTGCTTCATCCTGTTGTAACAGCATATATTTTATGAATAAAGGTGACACTAACACGTATTGATTTGAAAAATAGCACAGATTATAGAAACATAAATTTGAAACAGTGTCTATAGCAAAAACTTGTGCAATTTGTTTCACAAAACAATAGGAAAACAAACTGTCGCCAAAACATCTTTACAATGATGTAAGTTGTTGTCAAGAACTTCTAGATGTTGTTGTCGCCATTGTTGCTCTGATCTGTTGGCAGAGAGAGTTGTGGGACCCTGAGTAAAACACTTAAACCACCTATATCCAAGAATAAAAATAAATAAGCAAATAAAATATATATACACATTAACAATGAGAAGTTGCATTTGTAAAGTGACTCTGGGAGGTTCTCTCTAAATGTATAATAAAGTAAAGTTTGTTTGTCTGGAATTGATTTCCATGCAAGTACACCTCAGCTTATAAAACATATTTTTCACAAATATAGCATAAAGTTGGCGAAGAGGTACAGATAATATTTAACTGTTTAACCAGACGTCAAAAAACCTTTTTTATCATAAGAAATACTCGGAAAAATAGTGCATTGCTATTTTCTATGTTGAATGTTGAGAATGGGACAGTCTTATCACAGGGTTAAGAAAAATCTTCATTCAATATATTTGCCTAATTAGCTTTTTTTTTTTAAAAATAAAATACTTGTGTTACAAAAACATATTTTTAGAACTACAAATTTTACCATACACATCTTTCTGCACTTTATTGCACTTTAGAATTGCAGCTTAACATTTTCTGGAATATTTCCTGTCCTATGCAATAGTTATATATTAAAATAAGTATTGTGATTTGGTTCATATTAAAAGATTAAGTTTTGCCCATGCTTTACCCATTCCTAAATACAATCTGAGCACTTTTGGAGTGATTTTATACTTTGTGCATTTGTATCAAAATGTGAGTATCTGGACAAAATTACCCAAAAATGAATCACTCTGTCTGAATGGAATTTAGCCTTGTAAAATCCTTGCAGCCTATTAATTTTCAGTAGAAATTATATCCAGATTTTGCTCTATAGAGATAATGAGTTTGGAGTACACCTTATTTAAACAAGATACAATTCATCCATTGCATTCCACATAATGTAATCACAGCTTTAAGGAGAGAAGGACATGTGCTGGATACATTACATTTTAATGAATTTACTCGTTGATTTATAACTTAATTTATATAGCCCATATTCATCATGAAGGACTACTATGGCTGGATCGATTCCACTCTTCCTTGTCACTAGACTGGTATTGCACCAGAACTCTCACCCTTTGTCTTGCAGGTGCAGAACCCACATGTCAGCTCCACACACTTTTTTTATACCATATTTGACTGGATTACATGGGTCTTTTGGATTATCCCTTTCAGCTGTTTGAGGAACACTAAATCTTTTAACCATTTACATCAAAATATTTGTGGAAGGTGCTGCATGTACAGGTATATGGAATTCCAGGGGATATGTTGCATTCCATTGAGGTCTGTTATTTTCAAAATGAGAGCTGTGTTTGCATACTTGCCATGAAGTGCCAGTCATTCCTGTCATCTCCCCTGTTCATGATTTTCATGGAACGAAAGCAAGACACATTCAGAGAGTATGGAACATAAAGTTTTGCAGATGGTGTTACTTGCTGATAATATTGTCCTCTTACTTTCATCAGACTTTAACCTCCTGGAGATAGTGGAATGGCTTGCAACTGAGTGATTAGTTGGAATGAGAATTAGCTGTATGTTTTACAAGGGGATGAGATGAAGAACCTTGGGTGTCTATTAAGAGTAAGGGATAGGGGTGACCAAGAGATTGTTTCATGAATTGGTATAGCTGCCATAGTTGTGTGGCAGATTATGCTGGAGATAGCAAATGCTTCTTCCTTAGCAAAGTTCCGAAGTTCAGTGTAGCTGAAATGAGATTCATGTATAGGATTGCTGGCCTCAGTCTGCAGAATAAAGTGAAGAGCTCATCAAAATGTGAGGATCTCAGAACAAAAATGTTGCTTCTGTGGATCGAAAGGACACATTTGATGTGTTTTTTGCATAAAGTTAGGATTTACCATAGGTAGGGATTGTATCAGGCATGGGCTGCTGGAAAACGACCCTGGGAAAAACTCTGGACATTACAGAGGGATTGTATCTCTTGACATTTCTGGGAACTCGATGTATTGATATTGCGACTTTCACAAAGAAAATGATAATGAAGATTATTGTTCATTTTTTAAGAGAGCTGCATAACAATGTTACATTTAAAGTCCTTCCATCCACACCTTTTCTGCATTTTTTAAACCCAATTAGTGTTACAGAAAGTCATAACTTATTTCAACACCACTGGATGTAAAACTACGTCCAGTTCTGGAAAAGGCATCTGTCTGTGTATGTGTTCAACCACGCTTTTCCCATTTATATGAAGGTGTTTTTACTACAAATTGTAACTTGACAACTGGAAGGCATAAACAATATGTTAATTTGCAGGAAATTGCTTCTGATTACAAAATTAAAAACAAATGGTCACAGTTGATCTAAAAAGTAGTGAGACAGAGAGTGTAGAATTCTGTTTTCTGCAATAGATGAAGGACAGATAATTTTACCTGGGCTCGGTCTCATCCAGCTTTACAGCAGACATCTCCCGGAGCCAAGGCATTTTTGAAAACCAAACAAGGATTAATCATCAATTACCTTGAAGGAGGATGAAAATGTCTATTTACAGCCATTCCTTGAATCAAAACTGCAAAAACAGTTAAAGAACAAAATTCTGTAATATGAAAATTGAATGAAAAATGTAATTTTGTAAATAAAAAAATCTACTTTATAACTTAAGGAATGTGGATGCAAAATGTAGGTTTCAGCATCACCCAATAAATTCATTTATATGTTATTTTCATAAAAAATAAAATGCAATTTTAAATAAGCTAAATATTTATACTTTTATGCACTAAAGACAAGGAGGTTGGTATGCTCTTTATCAATTGCAAAAGTCTGGGTTTGAGTCCCACCACAGTTGTTATCATTTTGGAATTCACTTGTTACCTCTGAATTACCTTCCTCATACCAAAGACGTCTGGGCTCATTTAATGGCCAACTCTAAATTAGTGTACTATTAGTGTTTGCAGGTGTGTTGATAACTGTGCCCTCCTATCCCATCTAGGATCGATCTTTCCTTGTGTCTGATAGCTCTCTGCAACACTGAAATTGCAATTACACAGTAAGGGATATATGGAATACCCTTACAGTCTTCACTAGGAGAAATCAGTTCCATGCAATATCATTTATTCTTGATTTGGAAACCAACTCTTTGACACTATTGTGTCAAAACAGTAACACTAGCAAAACACTGGAATTAGGAACTTTAGATTCTTTTACCAAAAGAAAGATTTGTAACTGTGATTACTGGTTATGAATAATCATAGATAGAGGAAAATTAGGGTATACCATGGGGTACTTGTTAGAAATGATATTTCTGAATTGGCAATGGAGCCCCTGAAAATTCCCTACTAATAGATGGATACTGTAACAGAGAGGTCTCTTATCAATAATAGTAGGCTGAAGATGAAGGAAATTATGTCATAAACAACGCTTACATATGTTGATGTTACAAATAAGGAAATTATTTGATTAAAAAATATTGTCTGAACAATATTTAGTTCAGTTCAGTTAAAATTAATGAGAGCATGAGACACTCCAAAATAAACAAAAATCAGAATGACTAAGTTCAAGCTCATTGTAATTTCATGAAAGATATTTAAAGTGTAAATAAGCTTGAGCTTATCTGTATCTCCCTCTGTGGTGCATTCATCTTCTTGGACTGAACTCTGGCACAGCTGTAATGATATGGCTGAGGTCCAGACACAAAGGGTCACCCTACTTATGGCACCAGTATAATTAAAAGTGGTTCTGCTGTTGGTACCTTCCCTTCATTCTTTTCCCATTTGGGACTGAAATTCAACTGTAGACTTTCAAGAATCTGATGAGGATCGGCCGAACATTGTTAAACGACTAAGCTAAATGAAAACTTATGTATTAAAATTGTCTAGAATCGACATTTTGTTTAGGAATGGTGCCACTACCTCTTCATAGGGTCATGTATTAAATACAAAACAGTGCCTTTTAAAGTATTGCTTACATGGGCACACATTAATAAAGTATGTGCCTGGGCCTCAACAGGATGGTGAGCACTTGGGGTGGGAGTTAAATGCCCATCGATGTTTGATTTTGCTCAGTGATCCAAAAATACAAGAGCTGCACTCACATTCTAAAGGATTTCCTACATGTTTGGAAGTAATAAAGATAGCTTAGGAGCAAGAATCAGTAGGTCACATCTTCTCAAATTTTTGATCATTAGAAAAATCATAAATATAGTAAGAGAATTGGGATTAAAGAAGAGAAAAACAACAATCTAAACAGAAGTCACTTAATCGATTGAAATTACTGATACAGCTGTCTGGAGCAAAGGTATGGTTGTCCTCAAAGAAAATTAAAGCACACTCAATACCCTGAGGACACAATGATTCAGGGAGACTTATCATGTCTTCAGTGGAAACCAGATTCTGTTATCCAAGTAAACATACACTTCTGACAGGATAAAGCAAGATGTCTTCTATAACACAGGGAGATGGAAATCAGGATCTCAATTTGTAGAAGAGCACAACATGACAAAATTGATTAACGTGAACAGTAAACTTCAGGTGCAAACAGAAAACTTAGTTTAAACTATGCACTATCAAACATATAAAAATAGTCTATCAACAACCATTTCTTAACATGTGCCACCTTCCACAACCTTGTGTACTGTGGAGTATTTTAAAGTGCATTTACTATATTTTGAATGTATTTTTTTTCTAATTGTTGATCACCAAAACAAATTTTGAGATATTTTGAAAAAATAGACGAAATATTGCAAAATCTGATCGTAAAGGTTCCTTCTGAGAAATTATAACATTTTTGATTTTTATATAGCACAATCATTAAATATGTAATATGTTATATAATATATTGTATATATGTGTGTGTGTGCATAAATATGATCAACTCTTAACAGAAAGTATATTTTATAAAAAAAAAAAATTCCACATATTTCATTTTGGAATTTGTTATGTACTTTGTAATGAGCAAAAAAGACTCTAATCTACACTGCTTTCAATCAATGATTTTTCACAGAAAAAAAAACAATTCCTGAAGAAAATAATGCTACCTCTGTTAAAAGAAAGATCTTTTCTCCCATTTATTATTTCCCTCGTTAAAAGCCTTTCTTTAATGTCAGTTTTAAGTTTTTGCATTACAATGAATTCTGTCCTGATACAGAATTAATGAGAAGCAGCTATACAGCGCTCACGTTTTCTTTACTCTTCCCTTTGCTGAGTTTTGAAGTGTTAAAATTGTTAATTCCAATGGCAAGTACGGAAAAGTCCTTGGGATCAATCCGACTGCCATTTTTTAGGACTTCCATGTCTCCCAGTTGTAACTGTGTGGAATTGTAAGCCAGTGGTGGGAGAGTGTTGACCAGAATAAGTTGCAGAGGCTTCTTTTCTTCTTTGTACTGGCAGTGAATATAACGTGAGAATGCTGAACGATAGGTCTTGTTAAACAAGGTATAAACCAGAGGATTCACAGCAGATGACAAGTAGCCAATCCACACAAATACATTGAGCAGCATTTCCATGATGGCTGCATTGCAGGTGTCTTTACAGATCACAGCCAGCACATTGGTTATAAAGAAAGGGCACCACATCACCACAAACAAGAAGAAGACAATCCCCAGGACTTTAGAGGCCTTCTGTTCATTGCTGATGCACTGCATCGTCCTGCGCCCATTCATTCCTGCATCTCTGCTTAGAGATCTTCGAAAAAGTTTTTCTGAAGACAAAGAGCTTTGGTGGAGAAAACTAAATGATGTCCATCTGGGTTTTGGGACAAGCTCGTCCAAGCACATAGTAGCCTCATTCTGCAGAGCTCTGATTGTCAAAAAATATGTCACCACCATGATGGTCAAAGGGATGAAAAAGGCCACAAAGGATCCCACCAGAACAAAGTTGTCATCTGTTAGGAAACAGCTGCCACCTTTTAACACTTTGGAGAAATCCTTTAATCCAAACACTGGAATAGGCATGGATATCCCTTAAAAAGAAATAGAGAAAAATATTATTGCTGATTTTTAAATAATGCAATCTGTAAAAACAGAAGATGACATTTCAAAAATCAACCTAACATTTGCACATGTTTTTTGTTTTTATCTTAATGAGAGGAAAGTTATTAGTACACAAGTAAATAACAACCTAAATTAAAAAGGGACAAGTTCAAACATCATCATGATTATTTCTGTAGATCACTGGCAGCAGAAAAGTTTAATCTCTTCTCGGACTATGGTGACTTGCTCTGTTTTCCAGGATGCAGTTTTATTGAGTATATTAATCAAATGAGTATTGATTGTTATCACTATCCAAAGCAAATCCTTGAATACTAAAGAAATAAAAAAAACAAAATGCAGCACACTGTGAAGTAATACGCTCTGGGCACCATTAATCATTGACTTCATTAATTCACTTTAGTAAATGACACCTGATACCCTATTAGGGATTATAGATGACTTAGAATTGGTAAATAAATTTGTTCACCATTTACTGTTCTTTACATTATAATAGAGATAATGAAAGAGGTAAACAGATACATTGACAAAGACAAACAGTCATCTTAAATATTAAACCATGATGTGTAATACATTTGTTACATTTGGGTAATAACTGTGATAATTTGGGTAATTAATGCAAGTTGGGGTCATGGGGGGCCTAAGCTTATATCAACAGAGGAAAATGGAAACCAGCCCTGGACAACTACTTAGTTTCAACTAATTCATGTTTTTGTGATTTGAGGAGAAACCAGATTAGACACAGGGAAACCATGTAGAATTCATACAATTAGCCACTGGATGCAGGATTCAAACTCTAGGCAGTGTATCTGTGAGACAATAGTGTTAATCACTGTCCCACTTTGCTACTTGTTTTAGTAATGTTAAATGATATTACGCATGATTTGGTAAAAAAAAAAAAAGTACAGTATGCGGTGTCAACAAGGAAAAGAAGATTGAGGAAGAGATGCTTCTCTAAAGCTTGTTGAATCATTGTGGCCCTATTGGCTAAAGGGAAAAACTATAAACCAGAGAAAAGAAATATATAAATATTCATCCATTATCGAACCTACTTAATTAGTCCAGATCAAGGTCATGTGAGCACCAAGTGCTGCTAGAAGCAATTCATCTTTATTTTACATGTGGTCACTTGCAGAGAGTAGTTTAAAAAAGAACAAATTACTAAATTAACAAATCCTTTTTTTTCCATAAAATATAAATGCTATTGCTCTAACAATCATTCAAACAAAAAAAGAAACTTAAAGCATACAGCACAGTATATTATTTGTGTGTTTCTTATACGGATGTGAGCAACACTGGAGCAGCACAAGGAACAGTCCTGTCTCCTTCTCTCTTCATTGTGTACACCTACACCTCATACTATAAATAAAACACCAGGGGCCTTATGCATAACGCTGTGTGTAGAATTCGCACTAAAACATGACGTTCGGACAAAAGCGGAAATGTGCATATGCACAAAAAAATCCAGATGCATAAATCTGTGTGTACGCCAACTTTCTTTCCGTTCCATAAATCCTGGTCAGTGTGAAAAATAATGCATGTGTATGTACCTACTGTCCTACCCCATCTCCTCCCAGAATTATGCCTCTTTGAATTTGTAAATCAATATAAATAGTCCTTAAGATCAGCGTTCTGTGAAAAGACAATGGCAAAAGCACGGGGAAAATAGAAGAATTTCAGCGCATACTAAGTGGAGGCAAGGAAAAACTTACTATTTGTTGGTTTAAACAGAGGTATAAACAACAAAATGAAGTTGATCGAGTGACAAGTTCACAAAGTCACACAGTGCCCAAAATAAAAAAGAAGTGGTCAGATATCAAAGTCGCTGTGAAAAGGTGAGTCATAGCCCACCATCTGAATGTCATATGGAAGCTTATTAGGGTACAGAGAAAAGAAAAAAATAGGGACACAGTGGGGAAAAAGCTCGAAATGTCAACTTTAATCTTGAAATTTCCACTTTATTCACATAGTTTATTTTGTCATTAAAGTAGAATGTCATAAACTTCATCTTAAAATCGTTTCATTTGCTAGTTTCTCAAATCCCATTGTAACTAAAGTAGCACGTTAAATGCTTTGTTTTGTATGTGTTCTATGTGCTCTACGTGTGTGAATCATTACATGCTTCTTAAACAAGCTTTCTCTTCCTCTGACAGGACACAGAATACATTACAATCATGATATCAACGCTCTACTGAACAATTTAAATACTAAGATGTATACTTGAAATCATTTTCATGATGATAGGAATTGAAGCATGTATTAAACATGGGAACACAGAGGCACAGTGATAGTGACAAACTGGTGCCCCGTCCAGAGATTGTTCCAGCCTCCTGCAAGATGCTTGCTGTGCCATGCGTGACCTTAGATTAAATAATTTATTGCAGCAGCACTGTCTCTTTCAAATGTACTAACCAATTCCTGTCCTTACATTTCTTTCTCCAAGTAACTAATCGTCACACAGTCAGTTCTGTAATAGATGTAAAGCCATCTGTAAGCTGAGAACGCAGATTCTTCAAAACTTTTAAAGAACATTGAAATGTCTCCGTAGTACATGTTTAATTACTCTATCCATCTGGGGTTGCACTAATCACAACAAACATATAGTGCAATGCAGGAAAAATCCCTGAACTGGGTGCCAGCTCGTTGCTAGCACTGCGACGTCGTGTCCTCATATCTTTAATTAATAACAATATCGATTATTTAAATGATGTTAAATTTTATCTGTATAATGTAATAAACATACTTTGCTGCCTTTCATCTTTAAAATGATATCAAGAGGTCCAAGAAGATAGCGCTTGGAAAGCTAAATTGACTTAGAAGCCAGCCGTCATCATTTGTAAATACGCGCTTTAAAAAGTGGCTCAGGTTGTGCAATATTATAACTGTATCGCAAGTTTACAGTGAGGTAATTGTACTAATAAGTACAAACAGTTCTACCAGGAGCATTTGTGTGACTGATTGAGTGTGTTTATAGTTTTTGAGATTAAATTATTTCTGAACCGCAAGGTCCCTACAGGAAAGGCTTTGAAGCTTTTGCTGTATGAGAGCAGTGCAAATAGACTGTGCATGGCTGAGGCAGTGTGTGCTTGATGCTGTATCTCGATAATTCTCTTTTCGATTAGCTGCTGTAGAGCTGTGATTCCACATTCAGATACAGTGGGATAAATGCTCCAAATGGTGCAGTGAGAGTAACAACACTAAAGCAGCTACAGTATTTGGAATAGTTTGGCCATTCCGTGGACCATTTTATTGTTACAGGTTAATTACAATCAGATGCCTTAAACTAATAAATAATATGTGGTTAATTTCAGTGTGTTTGATAAAGCCGCGTCAGAGATCTGGATCTAAAAATGAAAGGGAAACCACACTGGAACAATAGCACTGCTTTGACACTGGATGCTGCCTTTTTGCAAAACCGTGCGGAGAACTTGCCTACGCCAGGGATTGATCTGGTGTAAAAATGTGTGTGGCTTTAAGACAAGTTTAGTTTTTATACTCGTGATGTGAGCATGGAAATGGGCTTATGCAACATTTTTGTGCATATGCACCGTTTATACATGAGGCCCCAGGTCATGTCACTTGCAGAAATTCACAGACGATTCGACGCTTATGGGGTTTACTGATAAGGTGGATGAGAGAGTTTGTTTCTTGATGCAAAGAAAATTGTCTGCAACTTAACATCAGCAAATCCAAGAAATAGGTTCTTGACTTTCGCCACACCAAACAGCCCCAATGTCTGGTCACTATTCAGGGAGTGGAGGTAGAGGGGCTGCACTCCTACAGGTACTTGGGGGGTCCACATCAATGACAGGCTGGACTGGTCTAGGAACACAGAGGAACTGTGTAAGAAAGTGCAGAGGAAGCTCTTTTATTCCATAGGAGACTGTGTTCCTTTAATGTGTGAAGTGACATCCTTCACATCTTCTACAACTCTGTGATGGCCAGTGTGATTTTCTATGTTGTGTTGTGCTGGGCTAGTAATGTCACTTGAAGGGAGGCCCACCAAATCATAAAGCTAATTAAAAGGGCAGGCTTAGTTATGGGACACACTCTGGACCCCCTGGAAGTAGAGAGAATGAAAACAAAAGTGAGTGCCAATATGATCAATGCTGTACCTCCTAATCATGACACGCTAACAATGAGGACTTTCAACCAATGAAGTATTCAGCAGAAGTGTGTCAAGAAACGTTACTGGGGCTCCTTTATACCAACAGCAATACATCTATCTATCTATCTATCTATCTATCTATCTATCTATCTATCTATCTATCTATCTATCTATCTATCTATCTATC
>JANRMT010062832.1:5656987-5670263 GCA_026402145.1 Polypterus bichir lapradei | reverse complement strand
TCTATCTATCTATCTATCTATCTATCTATCTATCTATCTATCTATCTCCAGGGGAAAATTTGGCCTTTTACAGAAGCTCTTTAAATAAATACATGCATAAATAGATATATAAATATAGTGAAAGCTTGGGGGTGCCATAGAGGCAAACCCCAACACAAATACACCAAACCAGTTCCAGGTTCAAATCAATAAATGTTTTATTACAATACCTCGCAAAAAAACACAGTTATCTCTCCTCGAGTTCACCTCTCCTCTCTCCACTGCACTGTCCTCCTCCAGTTGAGTGTTGCTTGTCCTCCTTCCAGCTCCGACTCACCTGGACAAGGCAGTGAGGTCTCTTTTATTGAGAACCCGAGAGTACTTCCGAGGCTAGGGCTGTTGCCCATTAAAAGTACTTCTGGGTCACACAGAAATCCCACATAACAAGGAGTACATCTCCTTGCAACACCCTCTAATGATACAAACAGACTCCAGCAGGGCTGTGCTGCCTGACTACAATTCCCTGCTGGTGCCGATATTGAGGGCCGCTTCCATTTGGTGACTGCGGGGGGAATAAACATCCCCCAGAGACAGTCGTTCCCTGTCTTCTTCTTTCATCCTGACCAGAAAAGGTGCTTTACATATGTCTGGTCACAACGTCTGCTTCCCGCTCATGTAAGGAACATCTTCTCTTCAGGCTGGGATGTCCATCCATCCATCCATTAGATAGAAGCTTTGTCTGGGTGCGACATCCTTCCCTCTCTCGGCTGGGATGCCTTTCTGTCCACTCGGGGCCTCCCGTCTGATTCTTGAATTGTGTTTTTTTGCCTATTTATCCTTTTTAATGAATCGGAGCGTTTGGGGTTTAACCATGTTTTTATGGTTTATCATTATATAAAAAATGTTGAGTATACTGAAGTCATTAGTTTCTAACTTTAATAATTAGCCAGAGTACTACTTTCTGGTTTCAGATAATCTTAGTGGTAATTCAAGTCTCTAAATTATGGATGTATTAAGTAATGAGAATCTTCAGGTGTTCATGGTTAATCATCTTTAAGTCTGATGGTTAAGGCTTTCTGCTTAATGGTATTTAATCTTATTAAGCAATAAAATAGTTTTTTTTAACCCATAATGGCTTGCCTCTCTTTTATCATCCTATTCATTTTAAAAAAACATGTTCATTGCCCAAGTGCTTGGATCCTCCATTCATATCTGGAAGAATTATGTTAAACCACGACAAAGAGTCATCATACTCATGAGGTGCCTGCTCTCTTCGGAGATCTTATGCCTAAATGTAATAACATAAACTGACAGTTGGGCAAGAAGATCAGTTCTCTAGGACCACAAGCAAGTGAATGTGATTCGCATTATGACACCATTGTTAGTTCTTTTCTCTGAAGGTCAATTTGTTTCTGTTTTCATCAAAAGTCTCAGAGATATTAGTCAGACAAATGACTCTTAAATGGTAACATTTTTAATTTGAAGGGCAAGTTATTTCTATGTTTTAGAAAGATATTTCACTCTGGCACCTCATATATCTGACAAGAAAAATGTGGATTTTGAAAATTAAAGAGATGCATAATCAGCCTGACACCTCAGCACCATACTAGCTCAGATGGAATGGAACAGTGTGAAATTTTTATTTTATGGTGGCTGGAGTGCCAATTCTGCCACCAACCCCCGGGTTTTTCCCTGCAGGTTGGAGGGCCTACATATAGGGCTGGATGCAGATTAACGCCATACCCAGGATGGAGCAATTGCCGGTTAAGGGCCCAATGAAGTGGAGTCATTTTTTGGCATTTACGGGATTTGAACCGAATAAGCAATACACATTTATCAAGAGATAAAGATTGACCATACATTAAAATATTTGTGTAAGCATTTAAATTACACAATTTATGTGTTTAAGAAGGTCTACTGTAATATGCTATACAGAACACATAAAACTCGTAAAAATATTTTTTATATTATAGCACATGGCTCAGAAAGCTATGGTGATGATAACTTGCCTTAAATCACAAACTTGTACAAAAGTATTCATACATCACATCCATATGTCCATTTTATGAATACACTCTTCCAGGTCAAGTCGCCCCTCATCCTCCTACACATAGCAGTAACAACTTACAAATATTCAGCACATGCCAAAAATCTTGGAGAAGAAGTGAGAAGTGACACAGCAGGTCCTCAATACTGTAACTAAAGGCTCTGCCATCTGCGATACATTTGATTATCCTCAGAAAGACAAGATTGCCGTGCCTTGTGATCACCAAGTATAAGTCTGTTGTACTGAACACAAGGGAGAAACTAATGAGAAATACTTCGAAGAAGAGAAGTCTATTTAATTATTAGCAAACTTTTGTTATTTTTTATGTTTTTTCAAATAAATAAGATATTTAAACAGGTGGCATCACTCGGATTAGAACGTGAGGAATAAGAAAGTTGATTCACTGAAACAGTGAGCACTACTTTGCTTGCATACACAATATTCATCCACTCACTTTCTGAGTCCAGTTATTCCAAGGTAGTAACTGTATTTCATCGCTGGATAAATCCTCATCTTTATCATTGTATTTTATTTATTGTTCTTCACAAACTACCTTAAATGTCAATAGCAAGTTTTAGAACTTTTTTAGTAATTTCCTCTATATGTGCTAATCTCTCCTTACTCTGAATTGCTTTAAGAAGGTTCAGTAATGTATTGCACAATTATGCAGTAGGTAAACTTGCTTTTACCCAACCATCCATTTAGTGAGCCTTCTAAACAGTTAAGGGCCAAACATTATAACCAGCATTGGATGCAGTGTAGAAAAGAAACCATAAATTGGGTAAAGAACGTCTGCACATTCACCCATATGAGGCCAATTTAGAGATGCAAATATATGTACACTATACAAGATAAATTCTTTCGTTTCCCACATCACCCATATGGTATATCATAATGAACTCTGAAATTAAATCATTATTCACTGCCAACATTTCTCTTAGGTTTAGAACTGGCTTCCTATTTTCCATCTATTTTACTGGCAGAAAGATAAATTGTTTTTAGGACGGAGAGAGGTGACACTAATTCCCATGTTACTCAGATTGCTGCACCTAACAGATTTTGTAATTCGTCACAAGATCTGTGATCATAAATTGTGCATTTTTAAAAGCTATTTCACCTTTCAAACAGTGTAACCAGAAATAAAAAATTTAAAACACATACCTGTACAGAGCAAAAATTTAGACCACCAACAGGTCCCAGTAATTGATATGAGTACGGACCCACAAGTTATACAACCCCACATTTATGGACTGTTTGATGGTAGCTCTTGAAGACATTAGAGAATCAGCAGTGCAATATGCCTGCAGGCAAACAAGGTAATTTTTTTTTTAGTATTTCTTTGGTCTGATATTTTGTATTCAGATGGGCCTTTTTACACTTGCAGTCTAAGTAAGGTCGTACAACCCCAGACCCTAATCCAGGTTGCTGTTTTATTTCACACAACATTATATGAAAGGGGGAGTCACATTGTGATGGCTTTCCTAAACCTTGGGCTTTTTCATCTTGCTTCTTCTAGAACCTGACACAGAATATTAAGCGCAACCTTTACTTCAAGAAAACTGCTAGAACTTTGTACTTTCCTTACAGTCTAAGGCAAATGTCTCCTTCAGGACACAAAATTCTTGGCTGCCCTACATTTTCCAAAGAAGGCTCAATGCCCTGATATAGATGTCCCTGCTGGTGACAGTTCCTACAAGGATGCCATGCAGAACCTTTTGATGGATCACACAAACACCCTGAATGCAACCATGTAAATTAACTTTACTGAACTTAGAAATGAAATTGTTATTGTTAAGGAAAAGCTGGCAAAAATTACCAGGGAAATTCATTTTCTGCCGTCTTATGTCTCTTACCATGACTCAGAAATACATGACGTCTGGCTTGAACTTTCAACCCAGAAAATGAAAATTGGCTGACCAGGAATACAGGGCTTGCCAAGACAGCATTCAAATTACAGGGATGGAGGGAAATAATGTCACTTGTTTCTATCCAAGATATAACCAAATTGTTTCCAAACCTTTCTGACTTCACCTCTGAGAAAATTAGGGCACATTGGATATATTCAGGCTGTGCTGACTTTCCTGGGCCTCATCCTGTCATCATTACATTTTTAAGATTCACGGATTGGCAGCACACCCTGAAAGAACCTCGTTGTATTCAAGATGTTACATATATAGATTCACGTTTTAATTTTTTTCCTGTTACGGTGCAGCAGAAACATTTGATGGCCTCTGCACTTAGGAAAGCAAAAGTAGCTAACCTGCAGTCAGTAAAACAGAAGTGAATCCACATTTCAGTGCACTCTCTGTTAGACTCTCCTGAGGTGGCTCTTGCAGTGGCAGATAAATTTGTCACCAATGGCACCTTTCCACAATGATACAAATTGCTTTGGTATCCTGTTTTTATGCTAAGCCTTAGTGTGTTAATTTGTTCCTGGTTTCCTATAAGTGCACACTTTGTTTGAGTCTATTGCAATTCATGAACTCTTTGTACTGTATATCATTGGGATTTTTTTTTATGCTGCTCAGAGTTTTGTTTATTATAATCCCCTGCAATGACTTTATTTGTCTCATTTTGGCAATTCATGAACACACTATTGGCATAATGGGGTTTTGACTGTCTTCTTTTCTGAAACGAGAGCCTGGGTTTGAGCAACCGGAAAACCAAGGCACTTGGATTTCCTAATTTTTCCTGGCTGTCTCCTTTATGCCATACTCTGTTACTTTTGCCAACAAAGGTCTCAGTTTCCCCTAATCTTTGGCTGTTTATCAATTTTATGCTCAAAGGAGCCAGATTGAATATTAGTGAAATAGCTTCCACTAAATGTTGATGTATATATGATGAGGTAAGTGATTCTATCCATTTCTGGGCCAGCATACCCCTGTCCTTTCAATCCTACTAGGGTGAGTTGTAGCCCTGCACTTTAATTTTGTAAGCTCCATGACTCCACTTTCTCCCCCTTACAATTACTGGTCAGAGGTTATATCAGTAATTTCCAGATTTTTATGGAATGAGAGTAGACCCATTCTTAGACATGAAACATTAATTTGAGGTAGGTTCAACCGAGGGTTGTCTCTGCCCGATATGAAGTATTACCACTGGGGCTTCATTGTATTTGGTCTTGTCTATCCTTTCCTTCACTCATTTTCACTCTTCACTGTCTAGCGGGGGCTCTCTTTGTTCATTTGAAGTCTAAGTCCTATACACTTTTCCTTGATACTGTCATCTCCTATGTCGTCCATATTTGGCACTGTGTGGAGAGGAATATCGGTACAGCAGTTAAATGGCATGCTTGCATCCATATTTTTCATAACCATGCCCTTAACATTGGCTGGCCATCCAATTGTTTACTGAATTTCAGACTGCAGGAATTAATAAACTTGGTCACTCATTTAATGGAGCATTTTTCTCTTACTTTATCTCTTTTTCTTTTATTTACAAATTTGTTCATTGTTAAGAACAAGCTGAATCTAGACAGATAGATAGATAGATACTTTATTAATCCCAAGGGGAAATTCACAAAAAGATAAAAAAATTTCACATTTCCCAGGATCACAGTTGGCACCGAAGGTTTGTAGCGGCACTTTCTCACTAGCCGTTTGGCTTTTATCTTAGCGCCGGCTCTGCTGCCATGATACGATCTTCTTACCTCGTCGGGTAAATAGGGAACCACGCCGGCCCAAGCCTTTGTTCTCAGCGCTTTAAGTTGACTACCTGAATGGACAAGTCTCGGCGTGTAAAAATCCATGTCCAAGTAGTAAAAAGTGTCCAGGGAACGAGTCCACATAAAAGAAAGTGGTAGAAGTAATCAGTGAAATAGAGAAAAAGGTAGAAAGATAAAGTCATACATGGAGCTGCTGGAAAGGCTGCCACTCGCGGTGGCGCCTGAGCCAAAGTATCTCTTTCCTGTGCTGTACCGCTTCATTATCTTGACTCCCTATCTCGCTCTTTCTCCTCACCTAAGAGCCAGTCTCCAGCCTCTGTACTATACTATGTAATGCTGCTTATAAACCTCTCTCCTTAATTTTAGTTTGGCTTAGAGTCCTCTCTCCTCCTTCCACTTCTCCTGCCTGGGTGACCATATCTCATAATTTAACATGCTTTTCCCAGAATCCTATTACCAACAAACCCAATTACAGTTTGTTTATAGACTTTACCCTTCTCCCCGTAAGCGCTATCTGATGGGTCTGGAGCCTATACTTTTTTCACTTTTCTCCACATGCTCTGGTTCTGCCCTCTTGTTTTTCCCTTTGGACCTTTGCATCTCTTTCCTTGTCTTCTTTCCTGTCTTTTGATATTCCACTATTTCCTGAAACTCAGTCTCTTCCGATCTATCTTCTCTACATCTCACCTCTTACCAGCAGAACCTTATCTGTTTAGATACTCTTGCTGCTAAACCTCTCCTTGCTTCACATTGGAAATCCCCTGACCCTGTCACTAATTATTACTGAGCATGTACATTTTATAAATTATTACAAACTAGCTGTGTTACCCAGCTTTGCCCGGGATATTTTTTAAGTCAATGGACGTCAGTTATACCATCAGAAGCACTATACAAAGCATCCATGAAAACTTTTGAGGACTGGTGTACCACTGTTCAGTCCTTTAAATCCTGGATGTCTGCTACTCACTAATCCTACTGTTGATGCAATGCTTCCCAACTCAGGATGGGGCTGGGAATTATCATTAGGGTAAGGATTCTATTACAAATGTTATGTACAATATTCAAAACATAATTAATCACAAAAAATACATAAAGCAGACTAACTATTCTTGCATTAAAATGTACATAAGCCAGAAATTTGCACACAGAAATAAACACAAATTGTACAACATGAATGCATTAGCAAATCTAAAATATCTGGTAGATCCTGTTTAGTAAAGTGGAAAAAATGCGGTTGTATGGGAAATGTAAACTTTTGTAATGTATTGGTCTGCATGCTGTACCTTATGTATCATAAATCTGGGTCATCTATTGCACCAACCAACCTGGTTGAATCCTAGAGATGTAAATGAGTGTAATGTAAATGGATACATATTAAATAGAAGAGATGGGCAAAAATGGAGGGTTTGAGTGGTGGCTATTTACATAAGACAGTATTTAAATATTTTCTGGATGTGTCTGCTTCAAATAGGAAATGAGCCACATCTTACTGAGGGTATTTAGGTTCAGATTGGAAGCAGAAGCACAGAGGTATGACATGTAACACAATCAATGTTTGACTTTATGAAGGTATCAAAAAGGAAGGTTAGATAGTAATGAAGGCTTTGATGGCTGAAATATAAACTGAAAAACCAATCAAATTGTGGAGCTCAGGACCAAAGGTTCATTGATAGAATCAATTATTGATTTTCAACCCAGTAGGTTATAACAGCAATGGCAGGTGAAACCTGTCTAGATTTATTATTATGTAGTTTACTATAGTAAGCTTCATGTTTTTTTGGCAGATACAAAAATCATTTTGAGAAGAGGCAGCATTGTCTGAAAGAAACAAAATAGAATTATATCTTTTAGTTATGAAGATGGAGCAGGTTTGACCGTATATTAAACACAATGTCAAGCATGTTAATTTTGCAATTTAGAAGCATTTCAGAGAGTTCACCAGTAAGTAGTTGTACAAGAAATCTAATACAGTGGTACCTTGAGATATGAGTGCCCCAACGTACGAGTTTTTTGAGATACGAACCGTCACTAGGTCGATTTTTTACCTTGAGTTATGAGCCAAAATTCGAAATATGAGCCATCAAAGAGCTTGTCACCACACATTCCGAGGAACTGACGGGATGAAGAGTTGACGGAACTACAGACGCAGCAACATACGGAGGTTCTGCAGGAGATCGGTATCACTGAGGAGGTTATCTCTTAAAGTGATATAAAAGAACTGTTTGCAATGTGAGAAAAAATTTAGAACTTTAAAGAAAAGAAACACCCTGAATGCAGCGGCTCTATTTAATGACACTTGTCTAACACTTGACTTTATTGAAAAGAAACCCTGAAAAAGTTACAACTGATCGTGCGGTGGTGCTATTTAATGACACTTGCCTAACACTTGACTTTATTGAAAAGAAACACCCTGAAAAAATTGCAACTGATCGTGCAGCAGCGCTATTTAACAACACTTGCCTAATTCATTTCAGAAACATTCTAAAGGGGAGGACTAAACAAAGCTCCTTGGATAGGTTTCTATTGAAACGCCCTGCGAATGAAAGTGACGAAAGTGTGGCAAAAAAGAAAAAAACTAGTGAAGAAGAAAATTAAGTTATGCAAAAGTGAAGTGAAAGAAAAAAACATTACAATACATTTTTCTTATGTTGAAAACATTTAACAAAAAAGTGGTTTTTTGGGGGCTGGCACAAATTAATCTCATTTCAATTAATTGCAATGGGGAAAATTGATTTGAGATACGAGCATTTTGACTTATGAGCTGGGTCACGGAACAAATTAAACTCTAGAAAGTCAGTATCAAGGAGAAAGGCAAACACTCAAGATGGCACATCATGGATGAAGTAAGCCACAAGCTTATTATTATTATTGCTGTTTTATAATGTTTGCATCATATGTTACATATTTCTTTGCTGTTAAGATCTCATAGGAATAAATTATTTGTTGCTACATAACAATACATAGTATGTGTACCAAACTGGTGGAAAGTCAAACTAAACACTTCCAAGGAAGTAGCATTTTTGGACACCGTTTAACAAATTTTACTATCAGCTTTCAAAGACAGAGCACCCCTCTAAACAAAAATAACATGTAACATTCTTAAAATCTAAAAATACACACTTAAGGAGCAAAAAGCAAAGAAAGCAACACAACATACAACTTAACAATAAGCAAATCTATAGAAGATACAACAAGCAAAAAACACACCAAATCAAAAGAGGCACTGAATTCCACAAGACAACCAAATTTCCACCCCATTCAGCATTTTCTTTATATGTCAGTTTATGGATTCATGCTTTTGTGAAGGGCCCTGTTTTCAAGTGTCACATTTGTTTGAAGACTGCACCATCTATGGGGGAGAGACAAAGTGGCAACTGTCCCAAACAGTACTAGAAGCTAGAGAAAAGTCTGGATGGTAAAAATGAGATGAAAAGTCCTTACTGACTGCATTTCAGTCTGTATTTTACTCTAGGACACTAAGGCTACATTCAGACTGTAGTTAAACATGACTGAATTCCAAATTTTTGTCTCTTTATCTGATTCTTTTGTATAACTGTTCAAATTAATTTTGCAAGCGATTTAAATCTGACATGACTGTGCACCAATATTTATCCTGAATTTGCAAAATTACAAAGTAATATAAATTAACCAATCAGTCAGATCTGACCTAACAGATAACCTAGAATACCATATACATGCTAACATTCTGACATGCTGACTACAAATTGTTTACAGTGCAGGATGTCAGCAAATTCCTCCGGTCATGATAGCAAGTGCTCAGAGATACATTTGAGTGGGACTGCCGCTATATAGAGAAAGTGTTTGAACAGCAGCCTACACAATTTTTAGCAAGGTTTCTGTCTACTTCATCTGCAGCAAAACAGGTAGTTTATAATGATGATGACAGCAATATCAAAATCTTATCATGCAGCTCCGTATATTGGATTGACAGGGGTGGGTAGGCAGGCAGGCGAGGCAGTGTTTTGGAGGAACCTTCAGGGAGACAAAAAAAAAAAGAATCTGGAACTGAAAGGGCCCTGCCCGGGGTTTGTTTCCTGCCTTGTGCCCTGTGCTGGCTGGGATTGTCTCCAGCAGATCCCTGTAGTTAGGGTATACCAGGTTGGATAATGGATGGATGGATGGGTGGAACTGAAAGAAATGTGAGTGGGAGCAAGTTCAGAAATAACTGTCTTTCTTGGGTAGTCAGTGTATAAAGGAATGAGAGACCCAGTGTTTACAAAATCACCACAGTTAGATTCATTAATTTAGCAACAGGAAGGTTTAGCATATTGCATCGTTGGTTTGAAATAAAGAAATAAAGATGCCTGGTTTGGGTTTACCTACTTTATGTGTGTGCATGAGTGTGTCTGTGTCATTGTTGCCATCCTGGTACTTGCTACAATAGAAAAAATATATACAGTATTTAGGTCCCAAAAATAAACTGGCTAGCCTAGCATAATCACAAAATTAAATCAAATCAAAAAATAATGACATTTCTGAACATTTACCTATGACTCCTGTTTACATTACCCTTGCCAATGTACAGTATGTATAGAAATGTGCTATATAAATAAAATGTATGATGATAATGATGATGGTGATAATTACAATTATTGCATGTAAAGAAGATAATATCACTATCCAGTCAATGAACAACAAATGTGAAAAATGTAATGAAATAAGTCATAGATTGTTATAAACAACAGAGGACAATTTTTGTGGAGTTTAATGCAAAAATTAATGCAAGCTCATTTTATAAATGCTAACACTTTGAATTAAATCATACAGTATTTTAGCAAAACATTCAAAACCTAAAGTTGCAGTCTTGCTTCTGTACTGATCATTTAATTGTATTTTGTGGTGTTCTTGTCTCCTATTCTACAGCAATTTGAGATTTATTATTATAGTTGTTGTTGAATTATTATCTATATTACAGTGTTTGATTTTTTACCTCTCCCAAATGTTTCTGACAAGTCAGTGCCCATGACTGCAGCTCACCTGCTTCTTTTAAGCAACTGTTCACCAGTCATAAGCACTTCACTATGGACATAAAGCAAGCAAATTATCTTGCTCAACTGGAAGAATCCTAACTCAACTCTTTTAAGTCAGTGGGTAACTGATGCTATATATTATCTGAAACTTGAAAAAAATCAAATTGAGGAAGTGGATTCTCTCCCATCTTTTTTATTCCATTTATTTTGATTTATTTATTTATTTACATGTTTTTACTATTATTAAAGTTTTACTCTGCTGGCCTAGCTCTCTTTCTCATTGGTGGAGGTTGATTTGTTTCAAACCTAGTTTTGTTAAACTTAACTTGCTTGTATGGAATGTTATTTAATTTTAATAAAATTAATAAAATGTTAAAAAAGAAATAAATATAAATAATAAGAGGATATATTATATATATTAAAATATGGTTGATTATAAACTTATTATTATTGTTAGCATTGAATCTTTATTTTTGACAGCTCTACAACAGATTTATTTGTCCTTTATTGAAAGTCAAAAGCTCATTTTGAGCAGCACTACAATGAGTGAGAGAAGGTGGGTCTGTTGCTCCATGTAGGAAGCGCAGTGTGTATATGTGTGTGCGTACATTAGTCATTTGGACTGTAACTGTCAAAAGAATGAGCAAGCAGGAAATATGGAGAGAATTGATACTACAGTAGTAAGTATTGGTATTGTTTCACAATTTCAGAATCAAGGTATTTTTGACAACAGTACTGGCTTCAGATTTTTGGTGACTGTTCCTGACTACAATTTTTGGTTTTGGTGAAGACGATTGATCTTTAGGACTCCAAGTTATGAATTTTGGAAAATCTTTTTGATTATGTTTAATTTCCTGATCCTTTATTAATTTCAAATTTGCCTCTTCCCACCAATGACAGAACAGATTGACAACTTGGAGGGCAACAGGAGCCCTAATTAGGTGCTGATTGTAACTCTTAGTAATGTAGTTAACTGTTGCCAATTTAAATCACCTATTGCCACAATGTTTGATAATTCAAGCTCTAGTTTTAACTCCCTTTTGTGCCTTTTTCAGTTTGTGGTCTTTTAACCATTGAGTCTTTGATCCTATTGTTTTGCCTTATGCTTATTGTACAAAGACAGTGAATGATAATAGTAAAGTCAAAAATAGCACCTTACTCCACTAAAAACATATGGCATCTTAATTTACATAGATTTTCAATTTATTTCAAAATAGCCACTTTGAAGATACAAGGCAGCTTCGAAGTTATGTGTGCTGAGTTGCCACATTGTAAAGATGAAAAAGCAAAAAAGCTAGTAAGATTACCCAAACTGGTGGTGTAACCTAGCAGAGGTGCTACTTGGCACCAGGCTCATATATAAGTTATACTGTCATCTTTGACTCACTGGACATCTAAAAGCAACTAACAGTAGGATCAAAAAACCTTCACCCTATTTTTAACCTCTCCAGATACTTCCCAGATGGGACAGCTACCCTGTACATGTGACAACACTGCTACTATTACAGTTAATATCTTCATTTGTCCTTCTAGTGCAGTTGATTTTGTTACATTGCTTAACTCGCCTCCTAATTTTGCTCAGCTGGAAGATCCCTGTAGCTCATTATTTTCCTGCAGTTTGAGGACATGCTAAATAATTTAAAATTATTAGAAAAAATGAATATTTATTTAACCCCATTTTTCAGAAAAAGCAGGATATATGTTTTATAGGTTATTTATGTTGGAATATGCATGTGTAAAGTATACAGTTTGACAAGTCATATTTCTGTGTATTTTGTACATTTGCTGAATAAAGTGATTATTGAAACATGGCATTTTTTTCAATGTGGTTCTTTTTTAAACATGGAAAAAGGATAATGTACAATACGCATAATAATTGTATATTTTTGCCTTCTGCCTATCAAAAAATGAATAAAGATACAACTGTAGCACAGTTTGAAAGAAAATAAAATGGCTTTAGATAGATAGGTAGATAAATATCTAGTTAGATACATAGATAGATCTATCTATCTATTGTAATATAAAGGCGCTATATTGCACCCGACCCGGCACAGACTGACCCAGAGGCACTTGTAAAATACTTTTATTTTTCTTCACATGTGGGGCATGTCTTCCCCGTGATCCCCACAGGCAATACACAGTCCCACAAGCACTTAACTCCACACAACAAAATCCTCTGGCAGCACCACTCCTCCCAGGCAACCTCATCCTCTTCCTCCCGATTCTGGCTCCTAAGTAGTGGCTGCAGGCTCTTTCTGTAGCCCTCCCAGAAGTGCTGCAGGTGGTAATTGTCCTAATTAGGCTGCACTTCAGGGTGTGGCTGCATTCCAGCCCACAGAGGCTCGTTAAGCCATGCAGCTCCTCCGGGTGATGGCCATGGAACCCAACAGGTCTGAGTCCTGAAGTCCCACACCTGTGGCCCTGATGTAAACCAGGAGGGCTGCCACCAAGCTTTCTGGGGAACATAGAGTGCATCCCATGGCTGCTCCCCAGGATCTAGTGTTGAAGGGGCATCCTGGCCGGGCATGGAACCCGGCCTCCCGTCACACTATCTATCTATCTATCTATCTATCTATCTATCTATCTATCTATCTA
>JANRMT010062832.1:5624789-5656977 GCA_026402145.1 Polypterus bichir lapradei | reverse complement strand
CTATCTATCTATCTATCTATCTATCTATCTATCTATCTATCTATCTATCTGTTCTTTTTTTACATAAATGACAGTAAATAACATTTTTTCCCCTGATATCAATACAATCTAATTGATATAGTAATTCAAATTTCATTGTCAGAGCAGACCATGTATAAGCCCTATTTTTTACTGTATGAGTTTGAAGCTCATTTTAAGCACTTTGTATTAATAATAAATTAGCACTCCTTTACCTGACTACAAGTTTTTTACTACTTTTTTACTGAACATGTAATGTTGTGGTTAACAAAACCATGACTGGAGAGTACGTTTTGCTATTTAGATGTGCAACGTGTAGGATCATCCATGGGGAACTTTATAAATTTATTTTAAATGCATACTATGTTTAAATAGACACATAACACACAATAAGATCAGTTTATTTGCAGGGATTTGTAATCAAATAAGCGTAGCATGTGAAAAATCGAATGTGAAAATATACCCTTTGTTGTCCCATGAAGAGACTATCCTGTGAATATTCATTTGTACAAAAAAAATCTCTAAAACAATTTAAATTATATTCAGAGACAATTAGTATGTGAAAGACAGCTTTTGCAAATGAATAAAGATGTCGTGGTTAAATTTCACTATAATCACATCTTTAAACTAATGCTGAGGCTCTATTAATATTGTTATACTTCTGATGACTATTTTGACCTTTTGTCTTTATCAGTATTCAGTTGTGACGGTCTCTTCATACCAAGACCAATGAGATTTGCCACATGATGAATTCATTTTGTCTCAGCAACAGTATCTTTTGACACCATAGCAAAGTGTTTTGTGTTGGAAAACACTAAGGAACATCTATTTCATATTTATTCTATGAGTGTCAAAGGATACTGCACAATGCCACATTTTAAAATATATTGTCTAAAAATGAAAAATTGGGTATTTACAATCAATTGCAGAAGGGGGCAATAGATAATGTAAATTTGTGAGATTTCATCCTTCTATTAGAAATTTATTTCAGACACAGTATTTGCATTCAAAGCACATTTATGCGGTTAGTTTGTGGAAAAACATTACAGATGTAATATGGGCATCATCATCTTCTGTGGAGATCTGTCTCTTTAAAGCCAATTGATGGCTCAGGAGTCTGGTAGTCAGACCTCCAGCTTTAATTACTACAATTAACCTCAGAAGAGATTCTGAGACATAGTGGAGAGTGACTCTGGAAGAAACTTTACAGCCACTTCACAACCAGAGGCATTATGAGTGTAGAGTCGGGTAAGCCATTGACTAGTGAAAGGACGAAAGGCACCAGAGGCAGAAGAAGGAGTGAAAAGTGCTAGTGGGCAATAGGGCAAGCCAATCTCTGAGGTACTGAGAGACAAACACATATGCTGAAAAACCTAAGTGGAAGGTCGCCAGTTCATTATTTTTTTGTTATTCATTTTGCTCCCTGTATTCATCCCTCTTTTTATAAATTATCAAATCTGTTTACTTTGCTTTGCTTTCTATAGTGTAAATGAAAGTTTAAACTTGCCTCAAAAGGGGAGTAGAACCTGGTTTCTACTGTATAAAAAAGCATTTTTAGACATTTTTATTCCAGTCAATTGAGGGTCATGGGACTGGCATTTAAACAGGTGGGAAGTAGTCCTGGATAGGGAGGCAGGCAAACATATGGCCCACTCATGAATACACCCACCCAAGACCAATTTAGATTCACTTAACACACATTTTTGGGGTTTGATCATAGGAAAGGTGCTATATAAAATGTATTAATAATAATAATAATAATAATAATAATAATAATAATAATATGTGAAAGAAAAACTTCCACATAAGAAAGAATATCCAGAGGAAAACCGAGGAAGATACAGAGGGGAATATTCCGACTCTTTAAAGACAATGACTGGGTTATTGCTGGATCAATGAGGCAGTACTACTAAACAATAAACCACTGAGCCATCCCTTCCACTATACAGTCTTCTATTTTTTAGCAGTAATTTTGCAATAGAAAGAGTGACCAATGTGAGGCTAGCAAAGTAACACTTAGTTGCAAGAAGCAGATTGGGAAATTGGAAAGTTGCGATGGAACATGCACATTTTGATATAAAATTGTAATCAAACAGAAAAGACTACAGAAGGAGGAAAAACATGAAATCAGTTGGGCAAAGCTGAAGTATAAAGACAGGACTGAGAAAGAACCATGGATTGACAACTTGGGTCATTGTGAAATACATGATGGCTGTCATTCAAAGTAAAAACAATAGACAATAAACAGACTCAGGGGTGTAGGTGGTCTTTAACCAAAATGATATCAAAGAATTCACTGACAAATTCAAATCAAAAAACACTCTTGCCCATACACAATAATTGGGTTTCTGCTTCAGTCCTTCAGCACTGCCCAATATTCTACTTCAGATATCTCTGGATATAAAATAGGGATCCAGACTCTGGAAACAGGAAAATGTTATCCCAGTCGCCAGATCTGCACATCCAAAAGCCTTAACACCTGAAACACCATGGCTGATGGAATTTGGCACTGTATTTTTAAATCTTTAATTATTTCATCAGTGTGGTTGTCACATTTCTATCCTTCCTTGACTTTTACGGAATTGCTACACTTTAAATACCCATGCTGTTGCAACTCTGAAACTCTGTTCTGAAAGCATGACTGATGACATTATTCTTTGCTTTTTTACATGAAAGCTTCCAGTACCCCAATAGACATTGATGCCCAGGTGTGGATCTCTGTCTCTCTCCTCTGGCTCACACTTGACTACATTTGTATATTCTTTTTACAACGACAAATCCTCTCCTGTCTCTGTTATTGACATTACTGAACATTATTTCCCAGATGTGAATTGCTGTCTGTCTTCAGCAGACAACTATAAAACAATCAATGAAAAAATGACACACTTAAAATAACTCACATTTTTCCACTGCACCTGATAAAGAAAAAACAAATCAGAGAATTGTTGGTGCTCTAGTAATTTCAATTAGCTAAACAAACAACTAAAAGCTCGCATGAAATGGCATTGTAATGGTTTTCACACACCATTAAATACGAACTACACAGCCAGAATGGATTCGACATGGGAAAGGGAGAACATGCGAAGTGGGACATAGTGGACAGAATAACTGAGCTACGAGCGAAAGGAGGCTAGATGGACAAGCGGCTCACGTTGACAAAAATTTTCAGACACTGCAGAATGACAATTAATACAAATGTGAGAATAAATGGTGGGCTTTCTTTGTGAAAAAGGAAAGACAGATGTGGGGTATTACTTCACTGTAAGTGAGGTGCCTAATGGGAGAAATGTATTTCAGTTATATTGAAATACTGCTGCACATTTTGAATTACAAGTACATACACACACAACTGCATGTATAGAATCACATACAAGTTTTTGAAGGCAGATGTGTACTCACGCAAAAAAAACTGTATACATGGTCAGGTCTGTTGTTTCGGTGAAAATATTGTAAGTGAACTTCATTTACTTGTGGATCACTCCATCCACAATGTGTCAAATCGTGTGCCCTCCATTCCCCATGTATAAATTGATGTGGCCTATGTATTTCATATGCTGACAGCTTCACTGCCATATAGACACTTCATGCAGAACTGCATTATAAATAAGGGCAGACAAACTCATTGATAAGCTGTTGTTAAAATGGTGATGACCTGTCATGTAGTGAATGTCATGTGTTAAATGACAATTCTGGAATCTAATTTTTGCAGCTGATATAAATAAAATATAAAATTGATACTTCTGCCTATTTGGAGAAAGATCATACTCGATTTATCAGGGAAACTCAATGTGACTCTTGATGTGATCTGTAAGCCTTTTACAAGCAATGTGATAAAAGTCACAAAGGTTTCACACTACTTTCCACAGTGTTTGAAGTTGACATTTCCTTTTCTGTGCTTCGGAGTACTGGCATTCAAATATACATGTACCAGTGCTTACTTTCAACAAGATTTCACATTTCCAAGAGGTACTCCGATGATATATATAGCAGTATAAACTCAGACATCCAAGGAGGAACCTCGATCAGAAATAGTTTACATATAAAATATATCAGAACATGCTTGGATTTCCTCTTCCCGTTACATATGCAGGAAGAAGATGAAGTAGCAAACACAAATGGAAATAACGATAGTTATTTCATTCAACTTCAAGCATTGACTTTGCATGGCAAATAAGCTCCTTGACCAAAAGATTGTGCCTGCTCCATACCAAACTGTAAACAAAATGAGGCAGGAGCTACCAGCCAACTGTAAAAAAAGCACAAGAAATGGTCAAGGAGATAAAGTGGCATCTTAAAAAGCAAAAGCATTGCGCCCACTTTCATGCCTGATGATAGCAGACAGGTTCCTTGACTTTGCAAAAGGTCAAGGGCTACAGATCACTGGATCCTGGTTCCAGCACCCAGAGCCACATCATTAGACTTTTTACTCCAATACTGGTGGTACGGTGAAGAAGATCGATTACATCCTTGTGGGCAGTCACTGGAGTCTCCTACAGAACTGCAGTGCCTGCAGAAGTGCCCATTTTGTGAATGAATTATAACCACAGACTTGTTGTTGCTACTCTGATGATCCAGCTTAGGCCCAGTAGACTACCACCTACTACACCTTCTGGACTTGGCCAGACTCCAAGATCAGGCTGTTTCTAATGAGTCTGTGCACAGTTTTATGAGGAACTTGCAGACTTTGTTGCAACTGCTAATCCTAATGTGATTTTGGGAGACCTTTTGTGACAAGACCCTGAAGGTTGCTGGTGTTCCCAGAAGGAGTTGTTTCATCTCGCAGGGCACCCTGGATATTAGAGGAGGGGTCGCAGTGCATAGCTTGATGGCAACTCTGGTCTGTACTGGGAACTGAGAAGGGTCATTCTCAATTGGGTCCGTGATCACTTGCTCATCTACCAGTGACAGGACCAGTCAGGTATTATGCCTGAGAAGTCTACCATCTACCGCATCCTGGCCCTAAGGGTTCTCATTGAGCACAAACATAAATATCAGCAAGCTGATCAAGCTGCCCTGTTGGACATCCTGAGACTTTTCAGGATCCCCCAGATGTTGCTGAACATCATGGCCAGCCTGTACACTGGTACTGTGATTGCTGTGCAGAGTGGAGGCAGAACCTTTGTGGTTTTCCCAGTTGATTGTGGGATTCATCAGGGGTGTGTTCTTGCTCCTACCCTGTTCAATGCTTGTATGGACTGTTGAGCAGGTTCATGAGATCCAGCAGCTGTGCAGCATCTGTTGGTGAAGAAAGATTCACTGATCTTGACTTTGCCAATGATGCTGTGATTTTTGCTAAGTCAATGGAAGCTCTGATCAGGGCTCTCAAGAGTGTCTGGGCTTGTGAGTGTCCTGGATAAAAAACAGGACCCAGGCCTTTAATGACCTCTTGGGCACAGCATCAGCAGTTCATCTGTTTACAGAAAAAAAGCTGACCCTGTCAAGAGGTTTACTTACCTCGGCAGTGACATTCATGTCTCTGGTGACTTCTTATGAAGTCAGAACACAAATTGGGAGAGCATGAAAGATCATGAGGTCACTAAGAAAGGGGTGTGTGGTACTCCTGATATCTATGCAAAATGTCGAAAGATCAAGTCTTTAGAGTCCTGGTGCTTCCTGTTTTGCTATATGGTGGGGAGACATGGTCAATATCCACTGACCTGAGACAAAGAAGACTTGACTCTTTTGGTACTCTGTCTCTTTGGGGAAGCATTGAGTACTGTTTGATTTAATTTTGTGTTGCACGAGCGGTTGCTCACAGAATCACAAATGAGGCACATTACCTGCATTGTGAGGGAGCATCAGTTTCATCACTATGGTCATGTGGTGTGATTCTCTGAGGGTGATCTGGCTTGTAGGATCCTCATTGCTGAGGACCCAAGTGGCTGGACCAGGCCATGAGTAACACTTGGCCTGGGGGGTTGCCAACCAAGATCCCAACCTATTTCGTTGTGTTGTAGGTGCAGCAATGCTCTGTATAAGTGCGAGCTCTCCAACCTGATCTGACCTAATAGCAAACTGGGGATGTGCACAGCATCATACTCAGTCCATAATGCTGCCTGCTATTTACCTACATACTTGTAATCCGTTAGAAATGTACAGCAAATAATGCTGTCATTTTATAAACTGTTTACTGCATATACAGTAGAAAAATAGCATTTTGACTTAATAAAATATTTTTATTGGACAAAGTTTTTTTTCAGAGAAAGCAGTTTGTGGCACAGCATCCTTTCTGAGTGATTGTTGCTTCCGGAAGCAGTGCAAAATTACAGGGGGCATAAACAATAAAGCTAAAAGAAAACCATGTAAAGTGTCACCATGAAAATTAGTTTCTACTTCATGTATTATTTTATGCTCCAAATTAATTGAAATGTGTTATTTTTAAGTTCACTTAAGCTGCCTTAGGCTATATGTTACTTTTGGGGGAAGGGCAGTAGGGATGCATCACCTTGATGGGCCATTACTGAGAATAAATAGATTCAGGTGCTACTCGGTGTAGTCTTGGCAGTTTAGTACTGAAACAATGCATGGTGTTTCTAGTGTTTAAATTACTTTAGAACAGTGGACTTAACTAATCTTTTAATAAAATCCTTTGAAAGGTTGATTAATAGAGAGCATAAAAGAAAATTCATGCCCATCTGGGCTCTTAATAGATTCATATAGAGCAAAAGGGGGGTGGGGGGATGGAGAAAAGGGGGAATGGGAGAAAATCAAAATGCAGTTTAAGGTCTCGTGAATGAGGTATTCTTAAATTCCTTCCAAAGTACTGTGGCTGCCTTTAAGGAAATGCAAACGTGCAATGAAAAAAAAATAAATAAACAGAGATAAGTGCTCTCATCTCTAAACTACAAAGTTCAAGTTTGTCGTATAAACAAACAGCCAAGAATATAGAAAGCATTGCAATTCCAATTAATCCTCAGTCGGAAACAGACTTGCAGTACCTGACACAAAGACAATCTTTATCCCCTTCTAAATGACCAGTCTCTAGTCTTATAGTGTATTGTGTCATTTTGTGCATAAATATCTCCCCTTAACTTGAGCTTTGGCTCAGAGACCTCTCTACATTCTCATCTCCTTCGCTCTGGAATACCATATCCCATAATGTAACCTCTGTCCCCCAAAATCCTAATTATCAACAAATTCTTTCAAGGACTTCAACCTACTCTCCAAACTCCCTAGCTGATGGGTCTTGAACCTGATTCTTTTTGTCACTGTTATCTTCATATTTTACAGCTTTGCTCGTCTATTTGTTTCCCTCTAGATATTATGTATCTTACCGTTTGCCTTGTTTCCTTTCTGTTGATATTTTGCAACTACAATAAAAAGGGACTTCACCTTGGACCCCCAATCCTTTTTTGTCTTTTTTGTGTTCTTTCTATAATCATTTGATCAAGCACGTTCCATCATGTACTTCCAAACAATGCCATAACATATTTAATGGCATGATTTTCACCGGGATGCCAGAGGATGACAAGCCTGTACTGATATCAGATTTCAATTGATTAAAACTGCCAATGATTAAATCCACTTTGGCAGTACATTCCATAATCACGGCTGCTTTGTATTCAAATCCGTTTCAGGACAGTAAGGCACTCTTACTCAGTGGAATACTGGTTCTCAAGCAGTCCTGAGGTTTTGTTTCTTTCAGTTTCACAATCAGAAAGGCATTGTTTTAAACAATCTTGTGGTTTCATTAGCTGGCCTTTTTAATGCTCTTATTCTTTATTGAGAAGGGGAGGACACTTTGAGACTTATAAATCTCCTTTATTATTTTTCTGTGCCTATTGCACAGAAACTGAGAAATAAAGTCATTCTTAATCAGTTACAAACAGATGTTAGTTGGAACAAAAACCTGTAGCCACAGGGGGTCCTGCTGGACCTAAAATCAGATCAAAGAGTGAGGAAAATGTTTGATTTAAAAAAAAAACATGAAGTTGACCAGCACACTAAAAATTTAAAGAAAAAATGTCTAATTTGACATGAAGTTGGAAAAACAGCACTTATTGATATGGTCTTATTTAAAATATACAAAACGTAAGTGAACAATTACGTGCAACTTCAAAGAATACAGTCAAAGCTTTATATTAAAATAAAGTTAATATGTCATAACATAACATTTTCACACCCAATTAATTCACTTCAGGTTCACGGGGGCTGCAGCATATCCCAAAAGCATCAGATATAAGACGGGTACTAACAGCGGTCACAATGCCAATCTGGGACCCACATATAGTCCTATAGGTCCAATGTAGAATCACCAGTTAACCTAACATACTTGTCTTTGGGATGTGCTCACACAGACGCATACAGAATGTGAAAATCTTACATAGACAGGGACCAGGTGCTGAATGCAAACACAAGATGCTATATCTGTAAGACAGCAGTCCTAACTACTGTGCCACCATGCTGCTTTTATGTCCTTTAAATTTTTTTTTCCAATGTGCTTGTTATTGTCCATGCATTTGAAAAAGTTCCTCATTTTCTGATTATCTTGCTCAACCCAAAGTAGGTTCAACTGTTAAGAGTGGGAATTAGTTATGTATCTGAATTCAAACTATCCAGAGTTGGTGCGTGCAGACCTTTTCTACAACTATGATTTGTAAGACTGATATTCATTCTGTTTTATATTGTCCTCAATCAAATGCTTTCTTTAATGTCAGTAAGTATTATTTGACCTCAAACCTAATACTTTAAGGTGTACAGGTCTCAATTCCATCTTCTCTATGCCCTTTTGTGATCCCTGAGGCCATCACACACCTGAGCCTTGAGTGACTTTGAAAAGGCCATGTCCCAAAGGATGCTCTCCGAGATCCTTGTTTAGGCCAGCAGGGTATCCAAATATAGCTGTAAAACCTATTGGGAGTGATTTATTCAGACACCAGCCTCAGATTTAAAACCTGTCTCAGTCACTTTCGCCACCGTTTTCTATATTTATTCCAGTTTCTCTCATGTACACACAAACATTCCTTTTAGGAGATTTGTAGCATGAGTGGGGCTGCTTTTTGCACGACTGGTCTTCTCTCCAAGGTTACTGCCTTACACTGAAAAACACTCTGTCTACCTCCAATCTGTAACTAAATAAGCAAGTTCACAAAATCAATGAACTGAAGTTATTACAGCTAGTTGTTTTGAACTCAGAAAAGACTTTCATGATGAACCAGTGCATTGTTTTAGAAGTGGGGTGGCCTCATAGACACTTTTCACTGTAGCAGTGGAGAGTATTTACTGAAGTACCTAGCAGTGTTGCAACAATCAAAACACCATCCATCCATGATCTGCACCTACTTGATTCAAATCAGAGTCACCAGACAAGAAAATACCCTGCCACTGTCCAATTGTGGATGGGGTGCCAGTTCCTTGCAGGGTACATTCATACAAATGCTTACACCAAACAAATTTGGAATTCACCAATTAACATAACAGATACACTGAAAACAGATAGTTCTCAGAGTAAAGCCAAACAAAGAAAAAGGCAGAATGTTCAAACTCCATATAGGCAGTGAAAAAGGATTTGAACCCTGTAATGCATCAATGCAAGCTGTTTTACCACTGTTGCGGTCTACAAGAAAAACTGCAACACTTAAAGAAAATATCATGGCCAGAGATTTAATATTGATTTTAGGTCTCTTGGAACAGGAGCTGTTTTTATACATCTTCACTTGTGTAAAAGTGTATGAAATTGACTGTATCCTCAGATTACCTCAGATTACCTTCATAAGTCTAGTTTGTAAATGAGCACAAAGGCTTTTGTTTTCTCTATTAATGTATATATATTTAAAGACATCTCAAGGTAATAATATACTATAATATAATCTACCCAAAGATTAAGATATCCTTTGTTTATTGGTATGTGTGTGTTCTTTGAAAAGCGATAAAATTTTAATATTTTTATTCCATTTCCCATGGTGAATGTTTTGCAGCACAAAAAAAACTGACAGGCACTTGAGGGTGATATTGTTTTACATTTGCATTCTTTTATTAAACAATTCTGACAAACGAATTACACATGCTAGCAGTGTATGGAAATGCAACCTTTACATTTGATCGCACTTTCAGAAGAACAGCAAATGTGTCATAACTGGCAAGGTTCCAAAATAATGAATTCAGTAATCTTGTTGAAGTAATGCTATTTTCTTTTCTATATTCTGGTTTATAAATATTATTCAGGGCTCAGTACTATTTATTTTTATCTATACAAATTTAGTAGTAAAGGAAATTTCAATTGTCCCAGTGATTAGGTGAAATCTAAGGTCATGCCATTATAAACAATCATTTGGCAAAATATTTTTTCATTTCCTTTGTGTATACTTGGAAAGTTCCCACAGAAGAAATGTAATGCTGAAACTCTCCTGCAATATTTTGGTATGAAATATGTTTTCACATATCTATATATATATATAATTCACTAAGGCAAGACACCCATGGAAAGCATGCCGGAAGGGGCGTGGATTCAGTAAGCCGCCGACAAGTAAGACACCTATGGTGCACGCAGGAAGGAGCCACGCCCACCAACTCAGACGCGACGACACAGAAAAAACGGCATCATTTATATTCGTCTGTCGTAGAGGCCACATGCACCACCACGCCACGTTGACTGTTCATAGAGGCATGTTTCTCGCGAAGGTGAATCACCATATGCAGCGTGTAAAACGGTTTGCGAGGTGTATCCCATTAGTCTTCTTAAAGACGACAAGATATGGCATGATACTCTTTCGGAGGCATCCCAGATACGAATGCCACGATTCTTGCGAGAAATGTTCATTTTCATCTGTGTCTTCGGTGAACCACACAACGTTCCACACCTTTGGAACACGCATAAACTCTCCCTTTCCGAAGACTTTCTCACAAAATATTCCACAACCACCGCTTGCATGTATGCTCTTGCTGACATTAATGACATGCTGCAACCACATGGCTTCAACCTGCACAAATTACACCTTCCCCCCACTGACATTCCTCCGCTGTGTCATTCATCTCCCACTTTCGAGGCTCAGGCTGAAAACTCACACGCTATAGAACACTATGACAAACTCAACACAGAACAGAAACACGCTGTTGATACTGTTTTACAAGCTGCATATAACAATTCCCATCTCCGATGCTTCTTCTTGGATGGTCCTGCAGGAATAGGGAAAAACTTTGTGTACAAAACCCTGATTCATACCATTAGATCTAGGGGAGACATTCCTACAACCGTAGCATCTACAGGAATAGCTGCAACATTATTACCAGGTGGACTAACTGCCCATTCTGTTTTTAAAATACCGTTGAAGCTCACTACTACTTCCACATGCAACATCAAACCTTCCTCACCACATGCTCAACATCTTCTACAATCCAAAGTTATTATATGGGACGAGGCGCCAATGACACACGCATATGCATTCTAGGCAGCTGACAGGTTATTACGTGACCTCACGGGTGACACGCAGCCTTTTGGAGACAAAACAATACCATTGGGTGGAGATTTCTGACAAATTCTCCCCATCATTATGCGTGGCTCCCGCGCGCTTACTGTCGCCAGTTGCATTAACAAGCACCCTTTGTTGCGTCACATGCATGTTCTTACACTGACAACAAATATGAGAGCTCTTCCTGAAGAACAACATTTCGCACAATGGCTCCTTGATGTTGGAGACGGGATAAACGGAACACCTGTGACATTGCCTTCACATTGTTTTCCTTTAATTTCTGATCCCGTTCAACAACTGTATGGTGACATCGACTTCTCAACTGTCACTCTGGAACAACTCAGCAAGCGAGCTATATTAAGCGTCACCAACGAAGACTCGCTATACCTTAATGAAGAAGTGCTAAAACTTATCCCTAACAATGAGGTGACTTTCACGAGCGTGGACTCCATCGTCACAGATGATCCTGCAGATCAACTTTTATTCCCTGAGGAATTTCTTAATAGTCATACTCCTATTGGCATGCCTCCACATAAACTCAAAATTAAAAATGGATCCGTCATCATGCTTCTCAGAAACCTCCTGCCTGCAAAAGGTCTTTGTAATGGCACTAGACTGTCTGTTAGCACCATTCACCGTAATGTACTGGAGTGTAAAACTATCACATCTGCAACCTCACAAACTGTCCTTATTCCCCGGATATGCCTGACCCCGTCCGATTCAAATTTGCCTTTTACTTTTACCTGAAGACAATTTCCTGTTCGATTGGCATTTGCAATGACAATTAATAAGGCACAAGAACAAACTTTCAAAAAGATATGCCTGTATCTGCCAAAACCAGTCTTCACTCACGGACAATTATATGTTGCTCTCTCCAGAGTTCCATCTTTTCATTCACTTTCTGTTGTATCCTCAAACCCTCCCTTTTTAGACAACTGTGTCTTTCCAGAAGTGTTCAACCATCAATAAATAATTATGCAGCGTTTGTTATGCCGCGGGTTCACTATTGTGTTGTATTTTGCTCTCTCCAGAGTTCCATCTTTTCATTCACTTACTGTTGTATTCTCACACCAACCCGTTTTAGACAACCGTGTCTTTCCAGAAGTGTTTAGCATTCAATAAATAATTATGCATGAGATTGAGCCTGTGTCTACCCGGCGCAGAGAGGCGTGGGTCAGCCATTGAACCCCATTCGGGCTGCAAACCGTGGAATTCCCACTAAGTGCGACTCCCACTCCCTCCCACCTCGCTACTACCGTGGTCGGATGTCTTGGTGGATTATATATAGAAAAGCAGCCAAAACCGCACAGAGCAATGAAAAGTCTACATGAGTCACAGGTGCATCTGGACTGTGCAAAGACGACAATGACTCAAGTGACGAGTTGGAGGTGGGTACATGAGCAGGCAGTGCATACTGAACGAGAAATCAAAAGACTAGAATGACGGAGGGAGTGGAATGGATGTCCTTCTCCTGTCCTCCCGTTCCATCCTCCGCGCCTGAGCGCCGTCCACCCCCATCCCTCCGTCTGGGAGGAAAAGGCGCAATGGCGGTCCGCCAGTTTTCAGTCACGGACGATTGTGTGTTGGTTCGTTCCGTGCATTGTTACAATGTTGCTTTTCTTGCTGATTTATTACATTACCAATTTTTCAAATGTTAATTTTCTCCCTGTGCTTAAAAATCAGTAAAAAACCGGCCTGATTATGTGGCATATGATACGCCGCGGGTTAGCTAGTATTCTTTAATTACTGTCCTGTCATCCCAAACAAAATTGTTGAAAATCATTCGAGATTTTGCATTAGTAGATATTGTTGTTCCCACTGGGATACTAACTGGAACCAGAAATGGATAAGCTTATATTTTATTTGAGTAGTGTTTAAAGTTCTTTCTTAGGTCAAATCTTTTTTAAGGTGTCACCTTACTGGCTTCTTCAAGGTATGTGATAACCCGTCAGGGTAAGCAGGGGTGCTGTTGCTAACTGTCACTTCTCCTTCACTCCCTGAAGCTCAGAGGAACCACCCAGTGAGGGCAATTAGCTCCGCCCCTTTTGGTCCTCTCGATTAAAGAAGCTCGAGTGCCTGGGACAAAGTGTTTTTGAGAATGAGATCTGAACAAACCAGAGTTCCCCTGGAGACTGTTTGTGTTAAAAGGAACTGTACAGACCCTTCATTTTTGTGTTGTTTCACTTTGTTTTGTCACCAGAAGGTGCTGATTATCAGTTAAAAAAGGGAAGAAAAAGGAAATGAAAAGGGACGACCCAGTTGGCATCCCAGATATTCTTCAGTGGTTACAGTCCATTCTTTCCACGCCAGGCCACGCAGGATAATAATTGAACAACAAAAAAAAAACACCACAACAACATTTATTTCAATAACGCATTTTCATACAAAACATACAGCTCAAAATCCTTTACAGGAAGAAAACAAAACAGAATTATAAAGAATAAACAAATAGAATGAAATACAAAAAAATAACTGAAATAACAAATAAATACCTACCTTGTAACAAATGCCACATCTGAAGGGTCAACTGCCTCACCTCTCCACCCTAACAAGGTTGAGGTAAAAAGTCCAAAAACCTGCCAACACTCTCACCATCCTTAGCTCTTCCTACCCCTTAAAAAGTAATTATTTGGTAAGGGGCAACAAGCAAACAAGAAAACTGCTTAATCTTTAAACAGTTATAATAAAAATATGAACAAAAATAAATAGCATACCATATACATTCAACAAATGACACCAACACACCCTATAAAACAACTTACAAAACTTATTATAAGTCTCGCTAGTTTAGGAATCGACATGAAATCTACAGGACAGTTCTGAAAAAAAAACAAAACAGTCCAGTTTAAATGTTAATAGCGACAAGAGTGGTATGTGAATGTGATGGCAAAGTAGGTGTAAACATCTCCAGCATGCAATTCTAGTACTGTTTCATCAGAAAGGCCTGGGAATAAGAAAAATTGTGTTTCTCACTCCAAATACTTCATGATGAGAGCCAAGTAAGGCAGAGAGGGAAGAAGCACTGACTATAGATTTTTTTAAGAATCAGGAGGTTTTGTTCAGTCTTTATTCTATGGAGTATGCTGACATTTCTGACTCCTCCACTATATCATATTTAATGTTTTTAGTTCCTATGTGTAAAACTTACATTTGTTTATGTTCACTTTCTTTTTTTTTAATTTAGTTTTGTCAAGTTTATGTTCACTTTCATTTGACACATATCTGCCAAATTTTGAATTCTGTCCAGGCCTATTTGAAATGATTTTGGTCTGTCCAGGGGATTCACAGTTTCAAATAGATTAGTGTCTTTAGCAAACTTAACGTTGCATTTTTATCAAGATCATTTATTTTAATTGAAAACAGACAGATTCCCAACATTGATTCCTGATGGGTTCCACTTTTAATATCACCTAATTTGGACCATTGCGATTTGCTTCCTGTGTTTAGGCCAATTTTGCACCCATCTAAACACATCTTTGATTCCCACTCATTTTAGGTTGAGCAAAAGCCTGTCACATACAGTAGTACCTTATTAAAGGCTTTTGAAATTCTAGAGAAGTAGTACTGTATGTGCAGCTCTGATCAAATTCTTTTCTTGCTTTCTCATAGAATTTGTAAAGCACAATTTCCCTATCTAAAACCATGTTGACTGTTCACTAATACAACATTAGTTTGTGTGTTGTTTAGTCTCTTGTATAGTGTTTGTTTCCAATAAATTATCCAAGACACATATTAAGCTTACTACCCAAAATAATTACTAAGGTTACCCTAATCACCGTTTTATACAATGGGACCACATTACACTGTAACTTAAAGAGAAAACTAAACTTCTGCCACCATCCGATAAAAACTGGCCCCAAGGTTCTTATATTAAGTTAGAATACCAAAGCCGTACAGGATGTGTGAACAAGAAGGACCCTGTGCTTTAGATTTCAAGACAGAAAGACAAATGTAAATTACTGTAAATAGTCATCTGGGGTGTAGTTTACATTTGCATATAAGTGTCAGCGAGTTGGTTACATAATTTATTATCTTTAATTGATTGTTGTCTACCTGGCCCTGAGGAAGGAAAGTAAATTCTGAAACACGCCAGCCAAAGGGACTTGATTGGATGTTAACGACAGGCACTTCTTCAGATTCAGTTGCTTCTTAAAATCTAGCTTCATTTGGTCAAATTTAAATATTTGAAAGATCATTTTGCAGTTACTGTATGCTTGTAAAATTCAATGAGAAGCCTAATGGCTCAATTTTTGGAAGTTGTATAGGTCAAATGCGTTGTGTGTTTTGTTAGTACCTGACAAATACAGTTAGGTCCATAAATATTTGGACAGAGACAACCTTTTTCTAATTTTGGTTCTGTACATTACCACAATGAATTTTAAATAACTCAGATGCAGTTGAAGTGCAGACTTTCAGCTTTAATTCAGTGGGTTGAACAAAACGATTGCATAAAAATGTGAGGCAACTAAAGCATTTTTTTAACACAATCCCTTCATTTTAGGGGCTCAAAAATAATTGGACAATTGACTCAAAGGCTATTTCATGGGCAGGTGTGGGCAAGTCCATTGTTATGTCATTATCAATTAAGCGGAGAAAAGGCCTGGAGTTGATATGAGGTGTGGTGCTTGCATGTGGAAGATTTTTGCTGTGAACAGACAACATGCGGTCAAAGGAGCTCTCCATGCAGGTGAAAGAAGCCATCCTTAAGCTGTGAAAACAGAAAAAACCCATCCAAGAAATTGCTACAATATTACAAGTGGCAAAATCTATAGTTTGGTACATCCTGAGAAAGAAAGCAAGCACTGGTGAACTCAGCAATGCAAAAAGACGTGGACGTCCACGGAAGACAACAGTGGTGGATGATCGCAGAATCATTTCCATGGTGAAGAGAAACTCCACAACAGCCAACGAAGTGAACAACACTCTCCAGGGGGTAGGCGTATCGATATCCAAGTCTACCATAAAGAGAAGACTGCATGAAAGTAAATACAGAGGGTGCACTGCAAGGTGCAAGCCACTCATAAGCCTCAAGAATAGAAAGGCTAGATTGGACTTTGCTAAAGAACATCTAAAAAAGCCAGCACAGTTCTGGAAAAACATTCTTTGGACAGATGAAACCAAGATCAACCTCTACCAGAATGATGGCAAAAAAAAGTATTGAGAAGGCGTGGAACAGCTCATTATCCAAAGCATACCACATCATCTGTAAAACACGGTGGAGGCAGTGTGATGGCTTGGGCGTGCATGGCTGCCAGTGGCACTGGGACACTAGTGTTCATTGATGATGTGACACAGGACAGAAGCAGCCGAATGAATTCTGAGGTGTTCAGAGACATACTGTCTGCTCAAATCCAGCTAAATGCAGTCAAATTGATTGGGCGGCGTTTCATGATGCAATGGACAATGACCTAAAACATACAGCCAAAGCAACCCAGGAGTTTATTAAAGCAAAGAAGTGGAAAATTCTTGAATGGCCAAGTCAGTCACATGATCTTAACCCAATTGAGCATGCATTTCACTTGTTAAAGACTAAACTTCGGACAGAAAGGCCCACAAACAAACAGCAACTGAAAGCCACTGAAGTAAAGGCCTGGCAGAGCATTAAAAAGGAGGAAACCCAGCATCTGGTGATGCCCATGAGTTCAAGACTTCAGGCTGTCATTGCCAGCAAAGGGTTTTTTCAACCAAGTATTAGAAATGAACATTTTATTTCCAGTTATTTAATTTGTCCAATTACTTTTGAGCCCCTGAAATAAAGGGATTGTGTTAAAAAAATGCTTTAGTTGCCTCACATTTTTACGTAATCTTTTTGTTCAACCCACTGAATTAAAGCTGAAAGTCTGCACTTCAACTGCATCTGAGTTGTTTCATTTAAAATTCATTGTGGTAATGTACAGAACCAAAATTAGAAAAAAAGTTGTCCCTGTCCAAATATTGATAGACCTAACTGTATGTTATTTATTTATTTTCTGTTTTTTGTAACTGCTGCTGTTCGTAATGCTGCAAGATGCTCTCCAATATGTATTATCTAGATAAAGATACTAGTAAAGCTTTAATGATTGTACCCCAGAGGTTGAAATGCTGCAAACACATTTGCCCAATCCTGGTCCTAATAAATGTGAATTATAAAAGGAAGAAAGATCATTCATGTGAAGTATTCATTTACAAGAGATACAAAAAAGTGAGAGACAATGTACTGTAGTGATGAAAACCTCTAAACACTCATTATAATTTGTGATAGTCACCGAGATTGTGACAAAGACAGATAACCTGTCTTCATCAGTCTTACTTCCAGTTAAATCAGTACTGACTGTTTATTGTGCTTTCTTTTGAAAAATATGTCAGGCAGCCAGTGAGGCAGTTCGTATTGACAAGCAGATTGCTGCCAGGCTCGCAAATCAATGAGAACTGTAAGTTTAGCTTTTCATCTCTGAATTTTTATATTCATTGGTTTGGAAAGAAAGGGTAGTAATCTGCACACATTCATTTGGTCAGCTTCTCTGTGGTGCTGCACACAGCATAGGAAAGTAGTGTTTTAATTGGTAAGCTATCTTAAATACCATACAAAAGATTTAAAAAATGTTTACCTAAAATAAACAATCTAAAATGTATTACACAGCCAATATAGGTAATGTAGCCTTTCATTGTTAATAAGATGTTTACAGCAAACCTAAACCATACTGTATCATCCTGGTTGGACAAGCTGGACTGGGCTACATAACATTATATTCATAAGGGGTGAAGAATGAAACCTCTAAAAGGCCTCTAAATGAATTAAGCATTCACTATATCTTCACACACTGTACCAGAAGACATCCTCATAATGCTTTTCCACTCTTGCGATAAATGTCAAGTCCAGAGTGACAAACTGACTGCGTGCTTAAATAACACAATGCAAAAAAGGGTGGGATAAGCACAGGGCAAACAAAAACTATCAAAGGAAAAAAGCAGGCACATTACAACCTGTTTCCTTTACTCGGATCATTTTGTCCCTCTTGGTCAAATGGGGAAGCTCATTCAGTTGACCAGCTCTCAAGTATCATCAGAAACACTCTGTTTTCTTGTCCCTTCCTGTCTCTCTTGATCCGGGCATCTTGTTCTTATGCCAATGAGCCTCTTACCAACTCTAATCTCAATATTTCAATGAGCTAAGGTTTTTATTTTAGTTGGCAGCACCAATGGCTACTTCTGGAACAAACATAGAAATGCGTCCAGTGTCCATGATGATTTTCTATAACCACAGAGACACCGGAACAGAACTGCCAATAGCACTTCTGACATCACTGCAAGTCTAAACCCTTTAATAAACCTTGAAGGAGTGGGCATCCATTACAACTTAAACACAATTTATATGGCAGCATGATGGAATACTTTAATGCCTGCTTGTTCTAGTAATTCAGAGTTTTTCCCAACAAATATCTAATTTATATGACTGTTTGGAACTCTTTTTCTTGTAATTTTATTATTAGGATGATTATGTCATTCTGGATTTTTTTTTTATGTGGGCATTAACACGTTGTTGATAGTAATGGCATTCTGTTGCTAGTCACATGATTGCTAACATCACAGCACATGACATTGTCACTCAAATGTCTTAAATACTCAGCGCCTCATATGTCTGTGCATTTATTCCCTTTCTCTGTCTTCCAATCAAGTCCAAGGAACTCTCTGTAGATCTCTGTGACCAAATTGTAGTGAGGCACAGACCATGGGCAGGGTAAAAAAACTATTCTAAAGCTTTGAGTGTTTCAAGGAGCACAGTGGCCTCAATAATTGTGAAATGGTAGAAATTTGGAACAACCAAAACTCGTCTTAGACCTGGCCATCCAACCAAAACTGAATAAATGGGCAAGAACAGTCTTGGTCAGGGAGGTGGCCAAGAAGCTAATAGTCACTCTAAATGACACAGTGGCTATATGGACGCTCCTCTTAAGTAAAAGACATAGGAAATGTTAAAGGACTCTGAAAGTGCCAGGGAAAAAAAGCATTCACAGATCTGATTAGACAAGAATTGAGCTCTTTGGGCAGAATTCGAAGCACCGTTCATTACTTACCTAATACTCTCTACAGTGAGAGCATGGTGGCGACAGCATCATGCTAGGGCGGTTGCATCACAGTAGAAGGGACAGGCAGACTGCTCAGAATTGAGGGAAGAGTGAATGCAGCCAAATACAGAGCGATCCTTAAAGAAAGCTTACTCCAGAATGCACATGACCTCAGACTAGATCAACAAGTCAAGTTTCAGCACGACAATGACCCAAAGCATGAAGCCAAGGACGACAGAAATGGCTTCAGGACAAGTCTCTTACTGTACATGGATGGCTTTGCCAAAGCCTAGACTTAAAACCCATTGAACATCTGTGGAGAGACTTGAAGATGGCACTTTACAGGCACTTCCTGTCAAGTCTTAACAGAGATTGAAAGGATCTCCCAGGAAGGATGGGATAAACTGCTCAAATAAAAGTGTGCAAAGCTTGTATAGACTTTCTAAGAACACTCCTAGTGGAACTGCTGTCAAAGGGGCTTCAACAAAGTACCAAATTAAGGGTCTGAATACTTACATGAATTAGAGATTTCAGTTTTAGTTATAGATTTGAAAACCTTTCTAAAAACCTGTTTTCACTTTGTCATTATGGGTTATTGAGTGTAGATTGATGGTAAATTTATTCTCTTAAAATTAAATCAACATCACAATAAAGTGTGCAAAAAGTGAAGGGGTCTTTCTGAATACTTTCTGGATCCACTGTGCTACATTAATTAAGTTACCTTGCCTAAAGTTAAAGCTGTTGTCTGTTCTATCAACTTTACATTAAAATCAGGAACTAATATGAGGTAAGGTGACAGTTCATTCACAGGGAATAGTCTCCTATACTCACTTACTCAAGACGGCATAACTCAACTTTGGATTGTCGAAATGAAGTTAGAATACCTGGGGAAATGCAGATATGGAGAAAACCTACAGATGTCCACAATGACAAAGATCAACCTGGAAGTTGAACTCACAGTTTTTGGAGCTGTGACGTAGCAGTGTTGACCATTGTGCCACCACCATACTGTTGGAGAAAACTTTGTGTGCGAGTGAGTAAAGTACCCTGAGTGTGCCTTTCCTGCCAAACTGAAACTTTCTGTAGTATCTGTTTTCAGCACATTCACCATGAAGATGTAGTAACTTTTAAATTGTATTACATGTAACAAATGGGCGTCACGGTGGTGTAGTGGGTAGCGCTGCTGCCTCGCAGTTAGAAGACCCGGGTTCACTTCCCAGGTCCTCCCTATGTGGAGTTTGCATGTTCTCCCCATGTCTGTGTGGGTTTCCTCCGGGTGCTCCGGTTTCCTCCCACAGTCCAAAGACATGCAGGTTAGGTGCATTGGTGATCCTAAATTGTCCCTAGGGTGTGTTTGTGTGTGTGTGTACATCCTGCAGTGGGCTGGCGCCCTGCCCAGGGTTTGTTTCCTGCCTTGCGCCCTGTGTTGGCTGGGATTGGCTCCTGCAGACCCCCGTGACCCTGTAGTTAGGATATAGCAGGTTGGATAATGGATGGATGGATATAACAAGTTCCCATTTAATGATAAATGGCCAAAGACATAACTATACTGGGACATTTATTGTAGATCTACAAAGATATGAATTATACTATTTATATGTACATTGTACATACATATGTACATCTAAATCAAAATAAAACGGAGGTGCTTATAGTGGGTCCACCAACTAAAGCCCAAATTGGTCTTGGACTTCTCGGCTCTTTCTCTGTCTTTTCCAAACCTCAAGTCCACAATCTTGGTGTTACCTTTGATAGTAACCTCTCTTTTGAGAAACAAGTAAATTCTGTAGTCAAGAGTTGCTTTTTCCAACTTCGTCTATTAGGTAAGATAAAGCCTTTTTTATCTTCTAAAGATCTTGAGAAAGCTACTCATGCTTTTATTTTTTCTCGCCTAGATTATTGCAATTAGCTGTATTCTGGGATTAGCAAATCTCTGATACACAGGTTACAGCTGGTCCAAAATGCTGCCGCTCGCTTTCTGGTTGGGGCAAAGAAGTATGACTCTGTTTCTCCTATTTTAGCTTCTTTACACTGGCTGCCTGTCAGTTTTCGAATTGATTTTAAAATCTTGCTGCTAGTTTTTAAATCTTTACATGGGCTCGCTCCTGCCTATTTATATGAATTGTGTGTTTTACACCAGCCATCCAGAGTGCTTAGATCTTCTGGTCAGTTGTCTCTTGATGTCCCTCGTACCAAATGTAAAACCAAGGGGGACAGGGCCTTTGCAGCTGCTGCCCCTCGCCTGTGGAACTCTTTAGCTCATCATATTAAGGAGTCATCTACAATTGAACTGTTCAAAGCAAGATTAAAAACTCACTTCTTTTCACTAGCATTCAGTGACCCTTAGTAATACTGATGGTTTCCTCTTTGTGATCATATAACATTATCTCTATTTATTATCTATCTTATTTTATGTTAATATATTTTATTACTATTTATGTTTTGTTGTTTATTGTTTTTGTGTTTTTCTTTTATTCTATTATTGTAAAGCACTTTGGCCGCAGCATTACTATGTTGTTTTAAATTGACATTGACATTGACATATACATTGACTGGTGCAAACTAATGTATTTCTTAACTGTTATGCAAATTATTGTGACTTTAAAAATGGAGTTTCCCATATTTGTCAGTTAGCATTGAGAACTGAGCTCCTTGTATGCTAGCCTCCCTCATGCTTGTTGAAATAAATGACGTCCATCTTTGAAACATTAGAAAATTGATCTTGATTATTACTTAAAAGAGAATTTCCACCACACATTCAAACCACGAATGGGGGACATTTCATGCCAGCCTACTTTATCCTATATCAGTAATTCAGAATGTTACTTACATTTTCAAATTTAGGAAGCCATAAATAACAACGTATGGCTTCCAAAAAAGTATGTCATCTAAAAATGACAAACCAAGAAAATAACTGTAAAGTTAGTGACACCAGTAAGATACATCAGAAGCATTTCAATTTTTTTCCTGAAACTGTTAGTAGTTTCCATATTTTTTTCTGGGATTTTTTTGACTTAACGTTATTCCCCTGTTAGATGTTTCATGTGTAAATGCCAAGCCCAAATAATATCTGTTACATGATGTTATGTAAATTAAATCACATATACTTAAAAATGTGTGGAATAGACAAACACAAAAAAACATAGCGAGAGAGCACTGATAAAAGTCAAGATAGGGTGGTCCCAGGAGTGAGAGTGAGAATACACTTGGTTTCCAAACAGCGCATAGCAAGATACTATAAAGAGACAAAGTTCTAGGTTTTGCACCGTTGAGCTGCTTTTAGACACAACTGAACTGCTCTAACTGTATATTAATGAAATATGTCTTTTAATTGGAGTCGACAGGATATACTCATACAGTGCAGACATGCTGTGAGAAAAATTTACTTTGCTTAATTCAGCAAATATTGCCTCTGGCAAAGTGTTGTTTATTGTTTGTCTTTTTTATTGTACATGGCTGCTGATGAGGTTGATTAGCAATATTGATTTACTTGCCGCAACCAAGGGATCATTTTAAATTTGATTTTCATATTGAAGAATACACTATTCTAATATTGTTTGTCTTAGGGCTGGCTTACAGGTTTTGTTTCTTTTGTTTAGAAGGTCAGTAAATTCTTTAAATGCATTTTTAATAAGTTACACCCCTTCAGCATATGTGGTTTCTTTGTGACTTTAGCCTTTTGTATTAGCTTAATTTCTTTAGTCATTTGACCTGCTTAGCTTTTGTCTTGAAGCCAAATAGTAAGAAAACAGTGCTTCATCACACTCATTTAATTATAAAAATTATAAAAATTGCTAAGGATGATAAGGCAGGATTCAATTGGAATGTTTTCTTTTTAACTGTTGAAATTTAAAATCATTTTTACACATTTTTGCATAATGCTAGTATGCAATACTTGTATTTTACAGTATGTCTCTTTGAAAATGAGCACATTTGTAAAAAAATATAAAATCCTAAAAATCCAAACACATATATAAATGGTCTAAGGTATTAAAATAGGCCCTGGTAAGGATTAATATGAACCCACGTGTAAAGAGTGAACTTCCATTTCTGAGTGTCATTGTGTTGCCATGGGACAAACAATCTAATTAATGTGAAAAAATGTTAAAAAAAGAGAAACGCCAGAAAAACAATGAAGGCTGCACAGCTGAAATGTTATGTCTTTAAACTTCCTTTCTTTTTTAGCGTGGGAATAACCTTTATCTTTTCTTCTGTTTGCAGATGCATCCTGATGTGGCCCCTCCCTAACTCCAAGTTAATTAATGGATTGCTGAGGTTCTTAGACCAACATATTTTCAAGGTAGTATACACTTGCATTTCTAGATTCACCTTTACACCATATATTAATATTTAAATATACTCTGCTTGCCATGTACATATAAAGCTTTTTATTTCATTTATGTCATCAGAATGCAGAACTTGACTATATAGAAAGGTTATGGCCAATTTTATTTATTCATAAAGAGAACATCTAAAAATGAGCAACCAACATGGAAGGACTCAGAGCCATGTCACATTATGCACTTTTTCCACTTAACTCGCATAATCTTAGTGAGTCTGACATACCCAGTCTTGAGTCTGACAAACCTTTGTGTTAAGTCATCAGGGTGGGCTCTGTGTGCATGAGAGTTGAAAAGCAATTAACGCTCACCTGGAAGTACAATACGTACAATTCAGCTACGAGGACCAAAGAATGTTTTGGACCTCAAAAACAGAAGACAGGCAGAGATCGTTGCTGAACTTGTCATACCTGTGAACTCTTTGCATGGGAACTAACTCCACCAGACAGCATGTTACTGACTGTCAGAAAAGGGGAGAGATCATGATACTTTCGAAGTGTGAAACTGTTCTAAAAAGTCATCACGCAGTCGGATAATTTAATATGCCCAGCAATTTGTAAATTGACATGGTCTGGCGATGAAATCATCAACAGTAGTTGTCAAGTCTGACATATACTTCAACTAGAAGTCATGTAATGTGACATCAGACTAAAGGAGCTGAAAACTGAAAACAAAAGTGAGTCAAACCTAAAAAAAAGAGGCAAAACATGTCAGAGAAGCTAGCAAAGCAAACATTATTTTTTTCCTTGTAAACAAAGTCCATATAATGTTAGAGAACATGGTGTGATAAACCCAGGAAGTCAGCGAGCCCCAAACCCCAACATGAACACAGTTGTACAGTCCCAGGTTCAAATATTCAAAGGTTTTTATTTTAAATACCTCCAAATGTGACACAAGCACAAGCAAATACAGGTCTTCTTCTCACAATATCTCCTTTCTCCCTACCGCACTACCCTCCTCCACTCAAGCATTGCTCCACTACCCCTCAGCTCCCAATAAGGGAGTGCGGTCCCTTTTATTACAGACCCAGGAGTACTTCCGGTGCCAAGCACTTCTGGGTCACATGGAAGTCCATAATAGGCAGCTTGTCTCCCTACAGCCCCTTCTTGTGGCACCCAGTGACCCTAGCAGGGCAGTTCTGCCAGGCTACATATCCCGGCATGCCCTGCTGGCTTCTTACTTTGCACCGACCTCTGGGGCTGCTGCCATCTAGCGTGTTGGGGGAATAAAAAACCTCCAGCAACTTCTTCTCTTTTTAATGGGCTATCCGTCCACCCTTTCTGGTCCTTTCTTCCAAGTCTGCTCCCTCTCCTGGCCGGGATGCCTGTCCAGCCCCTGTGACATCTACAATGGTTAATTCTTTAAAAAGATAGCTGCCAACACCACAAGACAATGTCCCCAATGATGTTGCATAAATGCATGTACACATTAAGCCATGCTTCTTATTGGCAACCAAACAATAAAAACATTAACATAAAAAATAGCCAAAATTAATATTATCAATAACATTATGATTTATTTTTCATTCATGATAAACAAGATGCTGAGTTATACTGGAATACTGATGTACTAATTATATAGATTATAAGTTTAACACAGGTAGTAAGTTCTATACTGTATTTCAAGGACAATAAATTTACAGTGATCAAGATTTGACTAACTGATAACTGACTATAGTATCAGTTACCACATGATAATGGCAAATTTGATCAAAAATTAGAAGTCAGCAGCTTCTGCAAAATTGATAATTATACCAATCTGCCATTACTAGACTTGGTAAAGCAGTTAAATAGTTCTGTAGAATTTGTAAATACAACAGATTTGTAAGAAGCTTAATTATTAGTGTTGCACCAATAACAAAGCTATCTGAATTTTTTTTTTCAAAACATTGGTGTGAAGACTAGTTTCTGTTTTGTTCAATTAAAAATGCCATTGAGAGCAACTTCCAGTCTAAAATGTTCAGACACATTTTTGTTGTTCAGAATTAAGATGAACAGATCAGACACTGCTATAGAGTTGCTTATTTTCATGGTGTTCTGGTACGTAAAAACATACATTCTTTTGTGTTCTTTTCAAGGCAATTTTCTTAAAAGAAATAAATGATTTTTCTTATTATTTGCAATTATGTCATAGGATTCATTTACTCATGTATCTGTGGTGTATATTGCTAGGGTACAGAAAGAAAATACGTATTGTAGTTTTACTTTTCATGCTCTAAGAGCATAATGAATATTGGAGGTGTCTGAGTCAGCACCACTTACTTATGAATTGAAATAGCACACATGGCTTTATAATTAACTAGCAAAATACCCGCGCTTCGCAGCGGCGAAGTACTGCCTTAAAATTTTTATTAAGAAGAAAAGTAAACCTTTTTAAACTGAGGAAAAATATACCTATAATTATTTGTTAAGGATCTCTTTGTATACCACATTGTCAGTTTGGCCCTCCGTTTGTAATATGACCAAGCTGCGCGCTGAGCTTACTCCTGAGCATGCAACGTACAGTTGGCCTTGTGAAAAGCAATCTTGCCTCAAATCAATGCCAACCTTTTGTAGGGTCTGTCCCTGAGACTTATTAATTGTCATTGCGAAGCAGAGCCTTACTGGAAATTGGAGGCGTTTGAATTGAAATGGGAGATCAGAGGGTATAACGGGGATGCGAGTAATAAAACTCTCTCCCCTGAGCCACTGCCAGTAAAAATAGTTGCCTAAATTAGGTTCTTTTGCAGACATGTGACCTGAAGTCTCGTGCCGTTACAAAGTTTCGGTGGCTGTAAGTTTCTCAGTAACATTATTGGTGCCCCAACCTTCAAAATTAGACTATGCTCAGGAGTGCCTGGAGGATTCAGTGTGGAGAAACTCTACCGGATAGTGCACTGCGTCTTCCACTTCTACAACTGAATCCACAGACTGATATGTTTTTGGTTGTGAAGGTAGTTCTTGAAGTAAAATGTGGTTTATAGTCGTAGTCATGTCATTTCTTGGTATCAGGATAGCTCTCTCCCTCAACCATGACACGTCGTTTTCGTAGAGATTTCGTAGATTGGGGTAAACATTTTGAAGAAGGCTTTGTAAGGTATTCATGAGGAGACAGAGATTTGTAGGAATATTTATTTACAATTTTCTTGAATGAAGGTGCCATCACCTATACTAATCAGAAGAGCAGAGAACTTCCCAGCTTTTTTGTCACCTTTTAAATGAATCCTCATGTTTATTCTTAAGGTAACAAGACTTCAGACATGCTTTAACTTCGTCAGCGCGTGTTCCTCTGGGCACGACTGGTAGGGTTTGCTGGAAGTCTCCAGCCAGCAACACTGTCAAGCCTCCCATAAGTTTGTTGGTGTTTTGGATGTCTTGGAGGGTCTTGTCTAAAGCCTCAACACCTCCTCTGTGTGCCATAGTGCATTCATCCCAGACAATAAACTGACAATGTTGCAGCACTTCAGCCATGTTGCTCTGCTTTGATATGTTACACATGGTGAATTCAATATGGCTGAGGTTCAGAGGCAGCTTGAAAGCTAAATGAGCAGTTCTGCCACCCTCAAGAAGAGTTGCAGCAATGCCAGAAGAAGCAACAGCTATGGCAATGTTACCTTCAGCTCAGATTTTCGCAAGGAGAAGGTTTATGAGGAATGTCTTATCAGTTACTCCTGGAGCATCAAGGAAAAACACTGTGCCAGTGGCCGAGACAACGCTCTTCATGACTTGCTCATAAACTGTCTTTTGGTCACTATTTAGCAACAGCTTGTTATTTGTGACTATATTGGCCAATTGCGAGGTATTATAAGATGTCTCTTTCAAGTACTCGGGATTTGACGTAACTTCTGCCAGTTCTCTGAAAGGTGAAGACAAACCGTAATGATCAAGAGATTGACCTCCAATAGCAATCATGTAGTTTTGAAGCAACTGTAGACACTTGTTATAGATGAAATGTAACCACTGGTGGACTTCTGTTCCTATATGATCTCTTTCAGTCTGTCTCCTAACATCTTCTGCTATGCTGTCTTTATGTTTTTCCCATAGGTTTAAGGGGTTTTCCATTTGGCAGAACACCAGCATGACATTGCCTTCTGTGAAATAAATTCTTTGTCCGTTCTCAAGATGCACAGCAAGATGAACAACCGGAGGGTAACGTTCTTGAATGGGAAAACAGAAAATGCGCCAGGCTGCTTCAGAGCTACTAATGTAACACCCAGCTTCGCATCAATATACTTCATCATTTTGATTTTGTATTGTAAATACTGCCTGGTCACTTCCCTTGTTAACATACTTGCAGATGTATTTGATCGATTTTACTGAATTGCAAAATTCGACATTGATGTGAGCATTGAAGAAGCGGGACAGCACAGGACTATAAGGGACCAGCCATCTGTTGTCGATATCTACTCCATTGATGTTAATTCTATGACCTCCATTAACCGGTGCGTGCCTGCGGTACTGAGGGTAAACATCTTCTCCGGTCTGAGTTTCTGAGATGAAGGGACGCGGGTACTTCTTACTGCATATTCCGTTCATCATGCAGGGTGAGTTGATATTATGAGGTCCACAGGGGCCGTGAATCATGGTGGATTTTACTATTTTGTGGACAGCAGGGTCAGTCTGTGGATCAGGAATTTCCGCACGGATCACTTGATCGATGACAGCTGGCTTAATCCTATCCTTTAGCCACAACAGAATGTGTGCATGGGGAATACCTCGCTTTTGCCACTCTGTGGTGTACATGTAGCAATTTGTACAGCCGAAAATGTTACTCTTCGTGAGCAAGTCCATCATTTTTCGAATTTTCAGATGAAATACAAGACTGATAAGGTCGTGGAGATCATGAGGTTTTTGACGCGGAAGGAGAACTTCAGTGATGTCAGTCCATTTAGGATTGCAAGTAAATGTGATGAATAAGTCAGGGCGGCCATAATGACATACGTATGTCATTGCGTCTTGTATACGCTTGTGCATATAGCGAGGTCCTCCAGTGAACGACGATGATAATATCACAGCTTGACCAAATTCCCTTAAATTAGTGTCGTTTTTGTCAATAGCATCTTTGAAGTGGACATAATTTTCAGCTCGTAGTTTCTTCTGATTTAGTCTTATATAATTTAGTCTTTCGGATTCAATTTTTGCGTACATATCAACTAAAAACTGATTTAATAAAGTTCGGAAGAAACAGATAGTATTATCATGATGTTCTCTGATCATAAGCTGGTATGAATAGAAGTTTGCTGCAGAGACGCTTTTCTTCATAGGTAACTTACTGGCACCATGAACTTGAGGTATAGACACAGAATAGCCGTCTTCACCATAGTAGAACATGAGGGGATATTGAAATGCCTCATAGGATCTGTGGGTTTCCTTAATGCGTTGCAGTTTATTGTCTCTGCTTTTCAAGACAATATCCCTATTCTTGAACGTTTGCCCAACAATGACAACACCAACTTGACTTACTGCAGGTTTATTAAACCTGCCTTTGTGTGCATTTAATGGTTTTTTGTCGGCGTGAATGACAACTTTGAAGTTTTTGTCTTCATCTGAAATACTGTCGATTGTGGAGTGGAAGTCTTGGATGTAAATGTTACAATCATGCAGCATTTTTTGTAATTGCTGCACCAGGGGCGTGTTAACTCCAGAAACATTAGTGCACCACATTTGTGCTTCCTTTTTATTGTCCCCGACGAAATAAATTTGCAAAAATTTGTGTTCCTCAGTTGGCATAGGTAAAAGACTGCCAATCAAGTGATACACTTGTCCCTGGACTTTAAATGAAGGTATAACATTTCCCTCAACGATTTGGTTCGCACCAAATGACGTCATTTGAAATGCGCTGTTGTACTCTCGAATGTTGTTCAAGAAATGCTCACTTTGAGGATGTTCGCCATTTAACAGGCCCTCAAAAAGGTCAGGAAGCATATATACATGAGTGAGAAAGACTTTACCACCGTTACAGCACAAACCAGGAGACTCGCATTTTCACCTATGAGCTTGACAATACTCACAGTCAACATCCATGGATCCATTGTGTACTGTTTTGTCAGATTCATAATGTATGTTTGGGTCGTATGCAAATCCACAATTGGCTTTTTTGAGCCAAACCTGTTGTTTTCGTATGAGCCGCTTTTCATTATTGGGATTGTACCTAGAAACAGAAGCTCTATTAAGTTGTCTTTGAACTTGTGGATTTGCCTGCGAGTATTTATTGGCAGCATCTCCATGAACTTTTGGATTTGCCTGCGGGTATTTAGTGACAGCGTGTCTATTAACTTGTGGATTTTTCTGCAAGTATTTGGCGGCAGCATCACAAAGTTGTTTCCGTCTAGCTGCATCAGAAAATGTACCATGACATCTGACACGCCTCCTTTTTACTGTTTTCTCACAGCTTGGATTGCTGCTGTCATAATCGGTTTAAGTTTCATGGTTTGTTTCAATTACATTAGTTTTTGAAGGACTTGTGTTTAAGTGACATTCGGCATCTGTCAAGCGTTGTAAGCATACAACCGGTTTCATCGCTAACTTCGCATCCAGCTTTTGAGAGTTTAAACATTCATAAACATCAAAGTGTCCACTACTCAGATTGTCACCTGTGAATCTAAGATGTTTAAGAGGCATTGGCGGTTGTCCAAAGGTGTAAAATATTTGGCTATTTTGGTACACTTGAAAACGACAACTGAACAATTCAGCAGCAGCCATCAATTCACATGCAGAAGCATAGGTGAAGGGCTTAAGCATTTCACTCTTATAGTGCTCCTGTGTAGTATAATTATCTCCTGTACCGTCATCAATCCACACCTTGAACCTGTCCCAGTCATTCAATACATAAGAGACAATGTTCCTCCAGATATCAAGAGTGAGGCTGATATGGCCGTGCAATATGTAACACAGAGAATGGAAAAGGCAGGCGCCATCTCCGGGAATGGAAACCACTCAGTAAGTGACAGTTCTTTGATTGATGGTGATCACCTCGATAGACATTTTAATGGGGGTATGGTTGGAATGATAAAGGAAATGGGTACCTGAACAATGTAAACTAAGTCTAACCAAAATTAGTATGTACATCGGTTTCGGTTAGCGCAAGGAAGCCGCCTACCAAATTTCGTGAAGATGGGGCCATAATAAGAAAGTTTAACATGGTGGACGTTGTCGACCGTTATGAGTATTACGCTTAGAATTTCGAAATTAAACTTGTCTAACTTTTGTAAGTAAGCTGTAAGGAATGAGCTTGCCAAATTTCAGCCTTCTACCTATATGAGAAGTTGGAGAATTAGTGATGAGTGAGTCAGTGAGTCAGTGAGGGCTTTGCCTTTTATTAGTATAGATAAACCAAGTAGGCTAATAAAACAATCTAGCAAGCAACACATCTCCAGAAGACAGTGAAATGGTAAAATCTAAAGAAATTCTTTAAGATGTAGTGATGTTCCATGTCATATGTTCTTCCTCCTATCAGGACCACATTATTATTAATTTTTGATTCTTATTTCTGGTTTTATATGTTATCAATATTTATTGTTGAAAACTTGTTCAAATTATATGCATGAATGTATGTATATTCTCTACTAGCAAAATACCCGCGCTTCGCAGCGGAGAAGTAGTATGTTAAAGAAGTAATGAAAAAGAAAAGGAAACATTTTGAAAATAACTTAACATGATTGTCAATGTAATTGTTTTGTCACTGTTGTGAGTGATGAGTGTTGCTGTCATATATATATATATATATATATATATATATATAAATATATAAATATATCACCCACACACACATATATAAACATATATAGAGTAATCCCTCGCTATATCGCGCTTCGACTTTCGCGGCTTCACTCTATCGCGGATTTTATATGAAAGCATAACTAAATATATAACACGGATTTTTCGCTGCTTCGCGGGTTCTGCAGACAATGTGTCTTTTTACTTCCTGTACATGCTTCCTCAGTTGGTTTGCCCAGCTGATTTCATACAAGGGAGGCTATTGGCGGATGGCTGAGAAGCTAACCAATCAGAGCACGCAGTTAAGTTCTCCTGACTGAGAAGCTAACCAATCAGAGCATGCAGTTGAGTTCCTGCGTGCTGAATGCAGTGTTAACCAGGAAGTCTCATCTCGCTCATTCAGAATCAACGTGTTTCGCTGTGTAAAGAATTGTGCTCTTTTGTGTTTATCTTTGTGCATAGTCAAGCTCTTCATTATGGCTCCAAAACGATCTGCTACTGCTTCAGGGGCCGTGCCCAAGCGCAAGAAGAAGATGTTAACGATTACCGAAAAGGTAAACGTTTTGGATTTGTTGAAGGCAATGATTCTTTTTATTTAAAAAGTAGGAAAGGAATATAAGATCTACGGCCGCAGTGTCATTTTAACCAGGGTGCAAAACGAGTTTTAAGTGGATGTAATAAGG